>JAHLSL010000062.1:6784851-6921358 GCA_025920805.1 Petroica traversi | reverse complement strand
AGGAACAGGAATGTCAGGTGGCCCTGGGCCTTCAGGGTCACCCGCGTTACTTGTTAGCGCTGTACCGAGTGTTCTGCTTCAGTGCTTGCCTTGCGTTAACTTCCACTCTTCTGCTGGAAAAATAGAACAAGGAGGTGGAAGATTTTTTTTTCCCTGATCGTTTAAAATGTATGCATAGATTCGAGTCTGACTGTTCCTGTCATTTTACACTTCGTCATTTCCAAGGTGTAGTTTTCTTTCTTGACCTGTATCCTTTTTCTTATTTTCACATCTTGAAGTGGCTACTGAATCTAGTGCATTTGGAACCTTCTCTACTATTTTCCTCATTTTGGAGAGTGATTTACAGATATTAACAGTAACTCTGGTGTAAGAAATTTCCGGGTGTGTGTTTTCCCGTCTTAATTCCAGAGTTCCCCAGTCCAAATGACTTGGTTAGCTAGTTGTCAGTTTGTTGAAGTTTTTCTACTTGCAGTCCAAACCTCTGGCTGCAAGCCTGCTTCTGTTTGTTTGTCTTATTAATTTAAATTGAATAAATGAATTTATGATGCTTCAGCACACAGTGACTGTCAACTGCTGTTTCCTTTGATCCCACCCTCAGGGAATTTGACTATTTTATATTTATTTTGTATTCTCAGGTTTTAAAAGCAGAGTACTTCTCTCCTTGGAAAGGAGAGCAACAGATGTACAAGCTGGACATAGGCTGGCCTAAAACTCCAGAGCTCTTCACTGGCCAAACATTTTGTGTTGCTGTTGACTCTCTCCATGGTTTGGTCTATGTGGGACAAGTGAGTGAGAATACTGTGTTTCTCTCTGTGTCGTTCTTGTATTTTTGCCTTTAAAGTGTCTGGTTAAGATTAGGACATATAGATGTGTGTGTTTATTTACGTTTTTTTACATATTTATAAAAGTATGAATAATTATTGTATCAAACTCAGAGAAAATATAAGCAGAGCTGTCTCTGCTGTATCTATTTTTAAAAGCAGTTCTGGCACAACATTTGTTTGCGGGGTTTTTTTAAAGCATTAAGTTTCTGTGGTATGAATGCATGATCCAACTAAACTGAGTTATAGCAGCTTCTTCCCTTAGCTGTAAGATAAAATGTGATTATGAGGCAACTGAATCTTCCATTCTTTGAGGCCTTGTCCCATGAAATCAAAACCACACAGCTGTCTCAACCAGTTAGAGTAACTGGAGTTAAATGAGTTCCTGTGCTCAGTTCCATGTGTGAGTATCTCTAGGCCATGGATAAGACACTCTCTCCACAGGATGTGGTGAGAATTTCTTGTAGAGCACAGTGTGAGTACTTGAGTGCCATGCAGCTGATAAGCACTGTTGCAGTTTTTTGTGTCTGTGTTACACTGGGCATGCTCTTCAGCAGGAACACAAAATCACAATTCAAACTGAAGACCAAGATAGCTGCAGGCACTTGGCTGCTCTGAAAGCTGGACTCTGTGTGACGTAAGGTGAAAGTCTGGACTGACTGGAAGCTTTTTCCTGCTAAATTTAGACCATTATCTCTTTTTCCTTTTCTACCTGGAAAAAGAGTTCTAGCAGACAATTACATCAGGAGATTCTTTCAATTTATGAAGCATTGCAAAAAGTTCACAAAGAGGAATTTTAAACTATAAGATTACTTACTTAATATGTTTTCTTTAGAACTTTTTTTGCCTTTTCAGCGGGGAGACAATGTGCCAAAGGTCCTTGTATTCTCAGAAGAAGGCTATTTTCTTCACTCCTGGAATGATACAGTTGAAATGCCTCATGGTATCTTTGTATGGAACACTGAAATAGAAAGTTCAGTATGGATCACAGATGTTGGAACAGGTATGCATGGTGGTAATAAGGGAAGTATTTGGTGGGGAAGAAAATGTAATACTGCAGATTTTGCTTTAAATGACTCCCTTATTCAAGTCTCTCAGACAATTCTGAGAGAATTGTTTTGTGCTTTTCTTGCCATGAGCAAACTTCTCGGGTCCTGCACAAAATAGTCTGAAGTTTCATGAGTTGTACTGTATGTCTGCTTACAGCTACTGACCTCAGTCAGAAATCCTCTCTGCTTCTCAGAAGTTCTCAGGGGAAAAAGCTTCTCAGGGGAAAAAGCCTTCTGGCTAGACCTAGGTTTTGATCCTAATACAACGGATGAATATTGTTATAGCCTGTGGATTTGCTAACCCACTGTTATAATCTCAGTATAGAATTTTGTCTTTTAGTTGTATTAATATCACTTCTGAGTATCAGATTTTCTTTTTCAATTTCTGCAGTCAGTTTTAATACTTACGTTTTGTTTTGTTAAGATGTTTTTGCAATTTCTTTTTCCTTGATTCAGGAAAATATGGACACACAGTGAAACAGTATAGCCCTCTGGGTAAACTTATGCAAGTCTTGGGCACACCAGGTAATGCTGGTTCAAGTTTGATTCCCCTCCAGTTTGATCAACCATCAGAGGTCTTTGTGGAGGAAACTGGAGAAGTCTATGTTGTTGATGGAGACGGAGGAATGAACAACAGACTGCTCAAACTATCAGATGGTATGGAAAAATGAACTGTTTTAGTAGTTGACCCCTGAAAACTGGATTTTAAATAACGTGGCTTGGAAATATTTTTGAGAGAGTACTAGGCAGAACTGTCATTTAACTTTAGTTTGAAGACCTTATTGAATCAGATCCTGTTTTATTGCTTGTCCCTTCAGGAGAAATCTCCTAGTCATTAACAAGAAGAGGCTGAGAGTGACTTTGTTCAGTCTCCAAGAAAGAAAACTATGGGGGATTCTTATTGCTGTCTTCAAGTCAGTAAAGGGAGGCTATAAAGAAGACAGTGGCACATATTTCTTGGAGATATAAAGTGAAGAATGAGGAACACTGAGCAAAAGATTCAAGAGGAGCGAATTTGTTTGATTTTAGTTAGAAAAAACTCAGAGTAAGGGTGATCAGACAGTGAATGACAGGGTAGCACAGAGATGGTTTGCACTCTCCATTCCTGTAGATGCTCAAAAACTGATGAGTTATGGGCATCCTGATCTAACTTCAGAGTTGGATTTTTTATCAAGGCTAGTCCTGCTTTGAGGAGGAGGTTGGACCAGGCAGTGTCTGGAGGACTTTAATAGTTAAATTGTTCTGCAATTCTAATTAGCTCGCTCATACTCCTCAGTTAGGGCAGTGACTAAGGAGTCTGCACGCGCCCACAGCTGGAATAAGTGGAGGAGCTACTGCTTCTCCACTGTGCTCTCATAAAGCAGATAGTTTCCTAATACCTAGTTTGAAAAATGGTAAATTGTTGAAAGTAAAAACTTCCAGGTAACAAATGTTAAAAATCAATTTAGGAAACAAAGGAATAGCATAATCGGCCAACTTTTTTTTTTTTACTTTTTTTTTTTTTAATTCAGTGCTTAGCAGAACCTTGGATTATGGCTCTCATGTATTAGTGGCTACATTTCTATAACCATAATCCTGAAACCACTAATAACAATCCATAGTCACTGTAGTGATCATGTTTTTTCTCAGATTTATGTATTGGAAGTACTGACTGTGTTTGAATAGTTTAGAAATTTCACCTTTTACAAATTACCCAAAGTAGCTTTGCAAGACAATGACTTAAAAGCTGATTTATTGTTGTTTTCTCACTGTGACTTTTTTTTTACTTTTATTTTTCATGGTGCTCACTGTTTAGACTACAAAGAGATATGGCTGACTGGAACAAATGGGAGCGGCATTGGTCAGTTCAAGATTCCTCACAGTGTAACAGTAGATGCTTTTGGACGGGTAAAGAATTAAGGACATTTTTTAATTTCATCTTTCAACAGACTTGTTTATACATATTTGAACAAAACAAAATGTGTTTCTTTTTTATTTCAACGGTTGTGATCTGTGTTGCTTTGTGGGGTTACAGTTTTCAGTGCGAAAGTCACACAAGGATCCTGACCACTTACTCTGACAACGTCCATGAAACAACAGACTGCTTCTCCTGCAGTGTGTTACAGGCTGCAATTGTGAGGCTATAGGAGAACTCTTCTGTAATAAATAAAAGGACTTCTGTTTTTTCATGTAGAAGCAGCAGCCTGCTCAGGCCATCCTGACCTTGAATAACAGCTCTTCTCCCATGGGAAGACGCATACAAAGGATCAAGTCCCGCCATAAATACCTGTGCTTTGATGTACAACCCAGAAGACTGGGCTGTGAATGTGTATGGGATGAATGATAAGAGCTAAAAGCACTGACTCTACTCTTCTTGTTTTTGTATGGTTACTTTCTCCTGCTGGCTGGCTGTGTAGTCGATCCTCAAACTTGTGCACAGAAGAAACGTACAAATACTCAAGTGTGTTTATTTAAGACAATCCTGCTAGATGACAAAGTGGTGGTCCGTTATCCTCAGTCAATACACTTTAGGGGGGCTTTAATTTCATATTTGGCAATTGCAAATAAACTTTAGGTGGTAGTAAGGCTCTACCTAGATTGTGGACATTACTCTCTTTTACAAGCAGCGCAAGGCATTCTGAGAGTCTGCTTCTGCCAGGTGTTATTGTAGTCTGGCTTTTGGTCTGCAGGTCCCAGAGAGGAATTATTAGAGTCACTTCTGGTTGAAGCTAATCCTGCTGATGCTGTCTGAATCAGAATAAGAAGAGTATATGAAAATCATTTTTCTGCCAAAACTGGCAGAGCAGGAGAAAAAATAGGAGGAACATGGCCACTTTATGCTGCAGGGTAACCATGACTTTATTCATTCAAAGACAGGAACTGAGATGAGCTACAATTTTACTGCCAGTGTAGTGTGAATCATCAGTTTAGGTTGAGAAATAGTTGTTATTTCATAAGAATTCCAAGAGAATGCTTTAGTAGTGCTTCATTTAAAAATAGTGATGAAAGATCTAAGGTCATATTTATTGCTCAAATTTCAGTGATATCCCAGAAAAGTCATGAAGTTTATTTACCAGACTGATGAGTTGTCAACAGCTAAAGCTTCAATGATTGTTATACAAAAAATGGAGTTGTGTAGTGGTATTGCTAGCTTGCAATGTTTGTGAACCCAATTAACAAAGGGTGGGACAGAGACAAAGCTAGTGAGACAAAACCAGCTAAACAAGTTCTAAATGCTTAAATTGTTCAATATTTGTAGTAGTATTAGGCATATCAAAAGTGTTTGCAGATCATGATTGTGAAATGAGACTACCATTGGAAAAAAAAAAAAGGCAAGTGACAGACCTTTAGACAGATTTTCAGAATTTAATAGGTGGAAATATCCATATAGCTACAAAATTGAAAAGAATGCACTGATTTCTCTGATAAAGTAGTATAAAATAATTTGTGTAGGTTAACTACAGGTCAGTTTTGGTTTCTATCTGGAAGTCAGATCTACTGATTCCATTATGAATGGGAAGGTATACATTCTTCCATTTTTACTGCAGGGAACTTAGCTCTTGTAAGAAACAAATGCATTTAATTTGTTCTATTTGTTGACAGCCATGATTTTTCTTTTTAATAGGTATGGGTTGCAGACAGAGGCAACAAAAGAATCCAAGTTTTTGATAAAGTCACAGGAGAATGGCTTGGGTCTTGGAGCGGCTGTTTTTCAGAAGATGGACCCTATTCTGTCAGGTATTGTTGAACAGTTCTAGAAGCATGCAATTCCATAAATAAGGTGTACTCTTACTGGTGAGCTAAAATGTTGGTATTTAATGCCTCCTGACAAGGAGTTTACTGGTGTATTAAGGTGCTGGGTGTCCTAACATATGCAAACATTTGCACAGTTGCATCTTGATGAGGAATCCCTGGCTTTATAACAAGCCCTATGGATTTGAGAGCAGGATTGGGAGCTTCACTTCAAAGTTGTTATGTTATTAACCTTACTGTTGTAACTTTTACAGGGAAAAAAATTTTCCTGAACTAATTTTCTGTAGCATAATAAGCAGCCATAAGACGAGCAAGACTTAGAAGTTAGTTCACATTGTTACATTGCATTTTGTCAGTCATAGCCTTCAAAAGTGGGACTATTAAAGAGGTTTTGTTTGTGTAAAAATGAAATGTCAATGGAGTTCATAGTTGAAAAATATGTTTGTCTCTCACAGGTTTTCTGCTGATTACAAATACCTGATTGTAGCTCAGATGAATCTCAACCGGTTGGCAATTTTGGCAGCACCTGCAGTTGGCTCCATTGGGGACTGTGTCGTGGTCCACACTGTCCAGCTGGCTGATGAAACCAAACCACACCTTGTGGATGTAAACATGAAGAGTGGAGCAGTCTATGTAGCAGAGATCGGAGCCCAGCAAGTACAAAAATATGTACCCCTAAGCTGATGGTTTCCCACAATTGCCGTGGCACAAGCTGTATGACTTGTAAGACATATGACCACATTTCCTTGAGGTCTTTGTACCTTGTGTTTCCTTAGACAAGCACAGAACTGCACAAGAACTGCTCCCAGAACTCTAGAGCTGAGACTCTGTCCTAGCTGGAGTTCTGGAGAAATACTTGGTCTTGAGCTGTTGCTTGTTTAAGTAATTATATGGTGGCTTTTACTTTTATTGCAATTGTAAAATGATAAGCATTTTAATTTGATTATATAAAACTTTACAAACACAACTTGATCTTAAATGTATGGGGTCAACGTGATGTTAAATCATCAGAAATGTCTGAAAGAAGTTTCATAAATTATTTCCTGGGAGAAGAGCACTTCATTTCAGTGTTTCTTCACTTTGTTTTTTGAATGGTTGTGCTGATGCAGTCCAACAGAGAATATAAGGATGCATTACAATGTTAAATTAGATGCTGCTGGATATTGGTGTCAGTACTGACACTGGCATCAGCCTTAGGTGGTTAATGACATAAGTATTGAAATCTGTTCTCTGCTCTAGCTAAAGCCATAAAGTCTGTAATAAGCTTGAGCTAAATTGATATTAGACACTTCAAACTAAATTAAAAGTATCTGCGCAGCAGCCAAGTGCTGATTTTTAACTAAATCAGTTCTTAACCTTATTTGATTTATATCAGCGTGAGTTTTCTGTTCCATAAGATTTCATAGTGGAACATATTGAGGTTCAAGTCATGTGAGTTCCTCAAGAAAAACAAATTGCAATTTGCTTGGAAAGTCTTAACAGCAGTGGGGCTGGGAGACATATGATTTTCTTCCGATTTAATTGAAGCTCTGTCAGTTAACAGCAAAGCATCTGTTTTAATTTATTTCCAGAACTCAGACTTCATCAAGTTTCTTACACTATATTATAGCAGATGTCTCTAAGCTCTGTCCTAAAAATCCTGCCTCTCCATTCCCAGACCAGAGTGGTTCTGCTTTCTTTAAATGTTTCTACAAGCTTTTAAGTTCACTTTATAGCATAGAGGGACCCGGATATGGGAAATGGGATGGAGAAGTTGGCATGGCAGAAATGAGACAGTGGATATCTGATTACCATGGTAAAACATTCCATATTTTCTAGTTCTTCAAAACATTTGAGAGGATTTTTGTTGTTTCCACACATTTATTCTACTGTGTGGATTATTTTAATGCTAATTACCAACTAAGAGAGGTAATTTTTTTCTACTTTCTTAGAAAGGGAATATGAGAAATAGCTATTTCAGTGAACATTATCAAAAGCAAATGCTACTTGATTTGGTAGGTTTCAGCCTGTGATCACAAATTTGTGAGTCAGCAGATGGAAAATCTGTCCAGAAAAATCAGATTCATACTTTCTCTGGAAAGTAACTCAGCTGTGGAGCCTGACTGCCTGATTTCAGTACTGTTTGAAATTAATGCACTAAATGTGAATGCTTTGTTGTCGGCTACATCCACAACAATAAAAAGATCCCATGTGGGGCTGTCCTCACTCAAGCCTTAGAAGCAGAACTTCAAGGTTATACGCTAGCAAATACGGTCCATCATTCATGTGGTCTTGAATGGGAGCTAGTAAGCAATATTTATTTGCTGAAAATGTAGCAGTACTTCCTCTAGACCTATCTGGAAATGTCCACACAGCATTTTGTCTGGCTTGTCTAACTAGTTTTTGGCTAGCGCAGGGATCTCTGCTCTGTGTGCAATTTAGCTATTTCTTGTCTATACAAGGTGGATTCATTTTATAAAATTTTACTGTAATATCATGGTATTTGAGCATATCTTGATGGTGTAGTGGGTCCAGGCACACCTGTCATTCTTTACTACATCCTCTCCTTATTTATTTTTCCTTTGTCACATCCATTTGAAAATAGAACTCCAAGCTTTCTGGGAACATGGGGTTTTTTTGGGTTCGGTAAAGCAGTATAGTGCACTTTTGGGTGTTGACAAATAACTTACTTGTACAAGTTTCTGTTTGCTGCATGAATCTTCTCTCAGCTCTTTTCAATGAGCTTTTGCAGCCCCAAGAAATGGGGAGCATCCATCCACTTTTGTGTGGCTTTACTGAAATAGGCCAAGGTGCCAAAATGGGCCTTGCCCACTAGGCATTTGGGTATCTGTGATAACAAGGAAGGGATGCTTATTATTAATAATTATGAGATGCTTAGACTATTTTATCTCTGTCTATGACCAAAATATTTTGTGCACTAACTTGCTAATTCTCAAAATGTTTTCTTATGTATTGCCTTGAAAGTGATTTCTGAAAAATTGTGTAGTAGGAGAATTTGATAAAATAAATTCAGAATTTCGCATTATTAAAATCTTGGGTGCTTTATTTCTGTACTAATATAAATACATTCCATTATAATGGATTACTCTTCTAAATACAGGGCCCTCAGCACTTAAATAAGGTATTTAATAATTTCTGATACCAACATTTAAATGTAATCTAAAATTCCATGTTATCTTTATACATCACTAGGTCTGTGGCCAATCTCTTTTGCGTTCTAATTCATGTTATCAACACAGAGACATAAGTATGTCTCATATGTTTCCCTCTGAGTAATTAGTAAAATGGAATGATGAGTTATGTAAGTGCCAAGTTTAAAAAAAAAATGTTTAAACTGTATACTCTTATGATGCTAATAGGGAAATTAAAAAGAAACCAGCAAAACATTTCTTACACCAAGTCAGGCTTTATTTTCAGAAAAGTTATACTGAGCAATCTGTTTAGTTTTTAGAAGACCAAGAAGTGTTCTCTATGAATTACAAGTATTTGCACAGAAAAAAGTTACATACTGCAGTGTTAACTAGATAAGAGAGAAATCAAAGGTGATTGCTAGAACTGCCCAGAAATCTAATTTTAGGTAGGATGTGCCAGCTTTTAAGTGTGAGCAGTAATCACTGTAGTATTCAGCTAATGAAATATACATACCCTCTATTTTCTCTGTTTTGATGCCTCCAATTCTGCAGGACTTTTTTTTTTTTTTTTTTATCCTTTTCTTTGAGTAAGTACCTAGGTTTTTAACTGGATAGTATTTCCAGGAGGTAAGACCAAATCACAAAGTCCTTTCTCTTCACAGAATCCCAGAATGGTTTGGGTTGGAAAAAACCTTCAAGATCACCTCGTTCTAACCCTCCTGCCATGGCCAGGGAACTCTGCACTAGATCAGCTTGTTCAGATCATCCAACCACACCTTGAAGCACTTCCAGAGATGGGGCATCCACAACTTCATTGGGGAATCTGTGCCATTGCCTCATTACTCATTATTTTTTTGTGATGCTCAACAGCCTTTGTGTGTGTGTGTATTCTCATAGTCAGAAATTTACTAACAATACTTGGTCAAAAGAAAAAAAGCCTGAGTCAGGCTTGTGCTGTGCAAGATCAGGTTAGTGAGGCTGAACCACCTCAGTGAAAACTGAAGGGGAGGGTACAAAAATATGTCCATGTGTCTGTTCGTTGCTGGAAGGTCACTGCCTTACAGTGGTTGTTAACCTTTTGAAGCATTAAGTAGTCACTGATCTCAGTTGGTACTCGCTTTCTTACCAATTTGTACCCCAAGCAGCCCTCTCAAGCGATCTCTCAGCCAGAAGAGTGTGTGCAATCTCTCAGGTTGCCTGTATCCAACGTAAGAGGGCACCAAACCCCTGCTGATGCTTGGGGGACTCTTCGAAGACAGACCTAACAGCTGGTGCTTCCTCAACGTTCTCAGGAAGTCAGCAAAGATAATGAATTGCTCCAGACTGCCTTTCTCTTTTCAAAATAGACTGTTTTAAGCATAAGCTGATCATAAAATCCTAGTAATTTTGGCTTATTATTACTGGATTTATGTCCACCTTTTATTTCCATGTTTTTCCTGGGGAAAAAACATCAGTGATTCAGTGTCCAGAGACAGCTGGATATCGTGAATTCATTCTTGAAGTCCTTACATCCTTGGTTCCAATGGAATTACTACTGATATCTTGCTTTGAAACATAATAATTTATAATGATATAACTGTAGCAGCATAATTATACCAAGAGAGCGATGCCAGTATATTTCCCTACAGAGGTGACCCTGAGTGAGATTAGACCTAAGCTTACTTAATCTCATTCACCAGTTTTATTCTACCCCTCCTTTCTCAGCCTTTGTTTAGAAAAATCTTGCTCTGGTTTTGTATTACTATTTCATTCTAGTCCTTTGGGAGATTGCGTCTGCAAAAATTGTATTTTCCAGCAGTTGCAATAAAAAGGTTAGAACACAGACTTTTCTTCATGTAAATGATTCAATATATTTGAGTCTTTCAGTGTTCATAAAACAT
Organism: Petroica traversi; assembly: GCA_025920805.1. NCBI lineage: Eukaryota > Metazoa > Chordata > Aves > Passeriformes > Petroicidae > Petroica > Petroica traversi. The sequence goes on along the minus strand of JAHLSL010000062.1, from coordinate 6,910,745 downwards.
CAAAGTCATATTGCTTACATGAAATTTTAAAGTGGGAGCACATTAATTTATGACACAGGATGATTTGTTACTGCATTAAAGCCAAAGTAACACTGATACAAATGAGATATTGAATAGACATTCTTTGTCATAGTATCACATGTTTGGAGTCTGAGGAAACCACATGTAATTGTGTAACTGGATCTTCAAAACAGAGGTGAAAACTACTGCCCAGTTACAACAGGAATAAGCCTGGTAATTCAGTCTCACCTGAGGTGGGATCTCTTACAAACAAATTAAGACTTGATAAATCTCTCAAATAACTGAAGACTTTAAGTTCTTCCTAGTAGTCAATAAACATCATTATGAAGAGGAGGCTTTTTATTTAGCCCAGTTTAATTCATCTTCAGCACCCTGTGTTCTGTTTCAGGGTTGCTTAGAGATTTAAAATGGCAATATTTTTACTCTTATCACCCATGAAGTCATTTACAGATGATGACTGAGTCATCTCTTGCTCTGCTCCTTATCCAAACTGTATAGATTGGAAAAATTGACTTGCAATGGAAAACTGATAAGTCTTTAATTCCAAAATGTTTTCGTAGCACTTTTTAATAAAAACAAACAAATTCAGAAGAATTTTTATTGTGTGACAGGAACTCTGGATATTAGAACTGCCAACATTACGCCTATCTGTGTGCTGAACAGGAGGAATGCTATCTCCCCATGATATGATGAGGCTGAATTTATTCCTGCTGCTAGCTCTCAATATTGTCTCTGACAGTTGTCAGAGAATTTGGGTGACTGCATGGTCAAGGTGTAAGTGTGGAATCATAGACCAGAATGGATACAGAGTTTTTACCTGTTAGCTGATGAAGTGCTTCACAAACTTTTCATGCTGTTAACATTTTTTGACAGGGTCTTAATCAGAAGGTCTGGCTGAATTTAAGTGTCAGTAAATGGTTTATTGAAACAATCTGATAAGTTACTAGCAGGTGGCTAGTTCATTAAGGTCATTAAGTATTTTCAGAAGTTTTCTGAAATACTGACTTGTGCTTAGAGCTGTATTAGTATCACAGGAGAGAAAAAAATGGCATATATGGTTTAAAGAAAAAAAATCCACCACACACATACACAAACAAAAAAAAAACCCACTAGACCTGTGTGTGAGATTTCTGTAGAGGTTCAAAAGAATTGATGGATGTACCTTGCCAACTGATATAAACTATAATGAAAGAGTAGATGTATTGGATATACAACCATGAAATCTATTGCAGCTCTTTGGAAGAATCTCTGAGCATATATGTCAGGATGATCTAGCTAATAATGTTTGCTTAAATCTTAAAAGGGCTTTTAGCAACATCTCATGCCAAGTGTCCAATTGTGTGAAATGAAAAAGAAGGAGTAATTATGGAAGACTAAAATACTATAAATGAAGTTGAAAACTGGATCTGTGCTGTTCAATGTATTGATAAGTGGTCTGGAAATGAATTTGGGAAGTCAGGGACAGAATTTAAGGACAATACTAAGCTACTCAGGCTTGAGTGTAAAGACAAAAGTTGCAAAGAGTTGCAGAAGAGTATCATGAGATTGAATGACTGAGCAATAAAACAGAAAAAAAAATATAACTGATAAATATAAAATCAGGTACAATTAGTAAAAAGAAGTCAAATTTTATACAGTGTGATAGCTTTAATATATACTGCCATTCAAAAAATTATTCCAGCTTATAAAAGATGATTCTATGAAAATACCAGCTTCCAAACTCAGCAGCAGTCAGGAAACAAAGAGAATATTGGGTGGTTCTAGAAGGTACCAGTTGATCAAACAGCTTTGCAATGCAGTTGTGTGAATTTATAGTTCATGCTCCTTTGGAGTAGTACAGGCAATTCTTCCTCTCTTTCCACCTTCCAGTCTCAGGAAGGCAAAGCAGAACTAGAAATAGTAGAGCAGGGGAAGACAAGTCAGTTAAAAATGCTTGGCTGTGTGCAGCCACTGTGTGGGGTATTGTCAGCATTTCATCTCATCAGGCCTCTGCATGAACATGCCTGTTCCCTATGGCTGCTGCTGTAAACTGCTTTGGCTTCAGAACTCAGTGAGGTTGTTCAGTGGCTGGCATGACATGCTGGGGTGGAGGATACAGATGGGCACAGACATGTGGTGTCTGTTATGCAGGAGAGGTTTGCGTGAAAGGAAGGTAAGAGTTTGCAAATATCTAAGGTTTTGTGGTGAAGGTACTTTATGAATAGGATACAGTCACAAAGTCAGTTACTTTGTCTTGCCAAAAATCAAAAGTTTTGGCAATCAGGGTTGCCCTCATACCAGTCTGAAGACCTTTGATGTTCCTCCTATGGATCATGTTCTGACTGCCTGTGCCACCTGTCCATTGTCCCAAACCTGAAAAACACTATACTCTATGTATCAGGTACTAAAATATTAAAAAATATAAAATCACGTTATCATCCATGGTCTGATACTAACACAAGGTAGCACAAGCTAATTTTTTTCAAAGATTGGAGCCCTTGAAAAATGTTGGAATACAAATGAAGGCACTCTTAACATGTTTCAGTGATTTCCAGCCAAGACACAATGCTGATGGTTGTGCTGGTGTACCTGGAAGAAGCAGGCAGAATATGAATTTTGGCTCCCAAATGGGGCCTCTCAGTGTAATGTTCATGGCAGTGGGTGACCAGTCTGCAAGCAAATACCCATAATTTTCTCTACAGGGATGCTGTAAAAGAGAAATTAGAGGCATGTGCTTCAACTGTGGAAATCTGTCTTTAATCAATTAAGAAGGATACCTGGAGATTGGGGGAAAGAAGAGGGGAGGGATTCTACTTAGCAGAGCCCACATTAGCTCTGTAACAATGCTTGCCCCATCTTACTGAATGCCCAGTCTAATTTCAGTGCTTTTAGTAATGAAAACTAGAAAATAGTTATCAGAGCAGGAGATTTTACCATAAGTAAGGATCGCCATGATGTGCCTCCAAGCTATTGCCTTAACAGGGCTTTGTGATGGATGATGCTATCAGATGAAAACAGAAAGAAAGAAAGTTTGAATCATCTGTAAGACAGACAATGTGCTGGAGGAGGTAAAAATATTTGGGATTACTTCAAAGGTGGTACTTTTCAATTGATTTGAAAATGCTTGCCAGTGTTCTAACAGGGATGAGTGGTGCAGCAGAGAGCTCCTGATTTTCATTTTGCCCAACCTCCTTGTCATAGATGTCCTTCTTTCTCATAGGCAGTTGAGTCAGGAGGAAATACAGACCACAGACAAAATTTTTTCAATTACCTTTTATGAATTAAACTGTTAATAGAGTCAAGTTACTGTTTTCCTTACAGTTATGTCTGATAGTCTGACCGATGTGGATCTACCCCCAGAGCTCACTTAGCTGCAAAGGGCTGCCACAGACAATTCCCACCATGTACTTCCCTTCTCTCTGGCCTGCTGCTTTCCAGTCGCAGTTTCTCCATCCTCACACAGCTTTTGGTAGTGCACAAGCCTTCTTCCCTGCACATAGCTCTCCAGCAGTGCACAGGAGAGAAGGATAGATTGCATGTCAGGAAGAAGTATTTTTTTACCTAGCATTGCAAAGAAAGACGCAGCTTATCTAAAAAGGCAGATTTGCTGGCAGTCTAGAGAGACAACTCTAAAGCAGAGCTGGTCACCAGGCAGTCCTAGGGAGGTTGCCAGGTGCTGTGAAACCCATGCAGCTCTGCAGAGCATGTCTGGTGTTTCCCATCAGCTTTTCCCTGTGCCCTCCCTGCTCCACATGGAACCAGACAGCCCTTCTGTCATGATGGCTGTTCTCTGAGCAGCACCTTCCTTCTCCAACACAGGGAGCAATCACACTCCGGATATAAAACCTATAAAGATCTGTGGCACAACTTTTGCAAGGAAAAGTATTATCTCCTGTTAGCCCACTTGTGAAAGTTTAAAAGCATTTGGGTATGCAAAGCCTTATGTAACTTTTTTTTTTTAAACAACTTTCTCACTAGATATAATAAAGGATATCACCTTCCCCAGCAAATTTCAACTTGCTCAAGATGCTGTAACAAATTTCAGATTGTATGGATTGCATATTATATGTATCCTAAACACAAACACACACATACCCAGGTATACAGATAACACATCGGGAGAGGTGTGCAGCAGATGGAATATATATAATCTAACATTCATATATATGTATATTAATTTAATTTTTATTGATCTAGTCTGGATCTAAGGCATGCTGGGAGAGGAGAGTGGTAGCAACTGCTTCTATAATGAAACTGCGTAAGCCACCCAGCATTAGCAGTAATTCCCTGCTGTGTTTGCTCTGAACACAGACAGCCCTTGCCCTGGAGGCCTTCCCCAAGGAAATGGGCTGGTGTTAAAGGAAAGCAATATATAATTCAGTAAGACAATCTGAACCCTCCATGCTTTTAAGAGAAGGTCTGGATTGGTGTGAGAGATCCATTAGACCAGCTCAGGTGTCCCAAGGAATGCTATTGCACCAGCCTAACTCACTGCAATAGCTACAGTTTACGAGTTTTAATGGATTTTATGACATCCTTAGTTCTCACTCTTCAGTTTGGGAGAAATTTCAGCTGGGATAAGAAAGGAATAATAGCTGCTTGACCCAAAATCTTTATCAGAGAAGAAACATTGCCGCTTGATCTAAAAATCTCAAACCCTGTGTTATTTCAAAAGAAAAAAAACAGCACTTGGCACTACACAATGCATAAAATAAAAGCCTGCATATTGCCAAGAGACCTTGACATAAGCACACTGCAGATAATGAAAGAGTGGGAAAATTAATAGAGAGGAAATTATGGGCACCTTCTAAAAAGTTTTATTATAAACATACCTGTTAGCCCAAGGAAGAATTTCTTTTTCACTGCAATGTGGTTAGAGGTGAATCCAAGTAAACAAAGCATTCAAAAATTAAGTGGAACACAAGTGACATTTAATGGAAGTACAAGTCCATGACACAGGCTGGAAATGCATCCTTTTTTTGTCAGGCAAAGATTTATGCAAGCCTAGTCACAACTGAATGTGGTTCCTGGTGCAAACATTTAAAGAGCTAGCACCAGGATAGAGCTATCCCTAGGATAGCAGTCTCGAATCTGAAGTGTAAATTAGGCTCCAAATCAGAACTGGCAATTGGTAACATTTAAATAAACACCAGCAGGCTGAGTGACTGATAACCCCACTGCTCATCCATCGCTAGCCTGTGCCTCCTCAGTGAAGGCAAATGACAAAACCAGGTACATCCTCTGAAGCATAATAATTAAATGGGCTGAATCCTGCATGGCTGGGTGTTCAAAATGCAAATACTGCTGCTTTTTTAAATTCAGCAGAGACTTTATTAGCCTTTTATATAGATAATCAGATGCAAAGGTGGAGGGATGAATGATTAAATTGAAGCAATACTGGCAACCCAGAAACCATGGGAAAAATGAGATTGGGTTGCTTCATTCCTGTTCTGGGACAAGACTATTTTGGCTGCTGCCGTTTGTTTAATTGCCTGGCCTTCGTTTTTTAAGTGGGTGAGAGCAAACCTAGAGCCTGGTGTTGGTCCCTTAGTTTTTGCTTTCTTGCTTAAGGACCAGAATCAGCCCTGGACACTTCTCCTCCTGTTTTGTTTTTTTGGTTTTTTTTTTTCAGCTGTGTTACTTGGAGCCAAATCTCAAAACCCCAGCCTCTGTTGTCCTGTTCCTCTTCTTCAGCAAGGCTCTTGAGGAAACTCCTAGGACTGCAGTGGGTTTTTTCAAAATACAAGCTGAGTGATGGATAAAGCCAGTCATGTCACTCAGCTGAAACCTTCCAACACTCACCTTTATTACACATTAGTTTTGTTTACTTTGACCTCTGAAGTTAAACTATTCAGGCTGAAGTCATCCATGCAATGGGTTTGCTTTATCTTCTGCTTAAAACAGTGACTCCTAAGAAAGTATATTGTTTTCTACTTATTTAGAAGAATTTTTAAACAGGCAGAAGCTCCAATACCTTCCTACTAAATATGGCTTTAAATTCAGCAAAGGTCGTGTCCTCTGCTTGAGATAATTTCCACTTGCTATTCCTGTGGAAAATATGTGGATGTTTGGCTGTGCAGTGAGCCTGGAGATGTCCAAGGAAAGGGAAGCTGAAGGAGGACCACCCAGGAGAGGACACTAAATAAAACAGGAGCCCCTGGGGAGAAAATAAATTGGTGAGCATGTCATTAAAGATTGTATGCATCGTGCATGTGGGGAAAGGGCAGATTTAGAGCTGCCCAGATGGCATTAACTCTGACACTTCCTAGGCTTTTGCCTGCTTGAGTTAGTAGATTTAATAAGGTACCAAACGTGCATATGTGCATGTACAGTATTGTTTTCTGACAATGTGCCTTTAACCTGGTAAACCTGTTTGCAATTCACAATACCTCGACACACAATGCCACTCAATGAAAATAACTGTTCTGTAACGTGATCCCTAAGACAGAGCTGAGGAGAATGTAAAATTACAGTGCAAAGTGGACTTTCATTGTTACTGAGAAAGAAAATAATCCATGTCACCAAGAGGTGGGCTGCTGCTTTAGATCTTATTCTCTCTTTATTTTCCTTACAGCTATGTCTGATGGTGTTAACAGTGAAAGTGTCTAAGTGGAGGGGAGAAAACTGTTCACCAGAAGCCTAAAGAACGCACAACAAAAACATTCTTCTTGGATTGTCAGTTACTTGTTTTTGTTACTTCCGTAATCAGCTCTATCTTTTACCCCTTCTTAGCTTTAAATTTTACTTAGTTGACCTTGCCTGTACACAGAGCCAAGAATAGAACAAGCCAGTCTTCCCTCTCAAAGTGTAAGATTCAAAAATTAGTTTTTAACAAAAAATGCTTCCAATCTTTTTAAAAGAAATAGTAATTTGAGTTGCAAGCACTATTAAACAATTTCCTGTTCTGAGCTACAATAGGTGTTTTCATCTCTACACCTCTTCTAATTGCTCACTATTATTCCTACTGCTTACATATCTTGATGGGTTTTAATGTGCCTAAGATGCTTCTCCAGAGTATTTTCCTAGATTATGGTGAGCAGAGTGATTATATATTTGGTTCTTTCGTCTTCTGAGCATCTTATCACTTTATCAATTAAGATTTTATGAGTAGCCCTATCTTGCTAAAATTTGCAAATCAAATAACTTTTAATTTAAAGGAGAATGATTTGATAGTAATGTCTGCTGGGTTTTAGCTAAAGTAAATCAAAACACACTCAGCTGAAAGCAGAAAGCAAATTCATCAGTTGCACTGTGAATCTGTGGGGGTGGAGGTGATGAATTACACTGTGAAAGAAAATGAAAACCAGATGGCACTTGCCAAACACCAACACAGTGCAGTTATGCAGAGTGGAGGCACAGCCACATAGCACTTACACAAATCTGTTACCTAGATCCTCACCAGGCTGCTGAGCAGAGTGAAGCTTCAGTTTTGCTGAGGTGTCTGGTGACATCGGGGTTTTGTGAGATGAAGACAAAGCAGCGGCTCGGGCTGAATGAGCCCCGGCTGCAGATAAGATGATGGACGGGCAGTTTGCCAGGACCTCCGGAGCACTGGTGGCTTTGCCCAGAACTGCTGCACAGTTTGGAACCCCCAGCAGTACCCGCCGGGCAGGGAGATGCTGGCTGCTCTGATAACGGGGGATGCGGGGGGGGGGGGGGTTGAAGTCTGAGCCTTAACAGCGTGTTGTTTCCCTATTACAATAGCTCAGGCATAGCTTTAGTGGCCACAAATAGTTTTAAAGTCACAACTTCAGTTGCATTATGAATCTAAGCTTGGTGTTGGAGGAACCCAGATTTTATATAGGAGGAGATAAAGCTTGTAGGAAAGGTTAAAACACTGACTGCACTGCAACCAGGAATTAAATTGTCACTGACAGCTACAACAAAACAGGATTTTTTCCCTATGCAAATACATCAGGTATTTTGTTGTTGCTGCTATGTCCCCACTCACTAGGACCATAGCAAACACAAGAAGATACAACCTGGTGATGAGGGATTGACATCAGAGTTGGGTTGGTTCAGCTGCTCCAGAGCATCCACGGATTACAAGCTCGGGATTGCAGCTGTAAGTGAACAGAAGCTTTTTGCTCAGTGAGTTATTGCCTATTAAGTGTTGTTGTTTGAATTTCTTTGCAACTTTAAAGTAGATTTTCCAATCAACAATGAGTCATTCCCCTAATCCTCTTTGTTTTGCCAACAGACAAGCAAGAAGACTCAGCTGATATCCGCCTTGGCATATTGCCATTTTATGATTCAGTCTACTATCATAATTGTTTGTTGTTCTGCTTTGTTTCAGTGAAAATGATGGATTATAATAATTATTTTGTATATTGTACTTCTCTTTTAGTCCTTCGATCTAGAAAAGGATTCAAACCCGTTTTCCTGCAAGTGAACCACAGCAGAGTCATGCAATTTTTATTTAGAGATACCTAGGTTAATCTTTATTATCAATACCTCTTATTAGCAACATCAAAGAGGAAAATCAATTCCCAAGAAAATCCTTCTGGGCACTTTCCCATCAGCAAAAGGTCATGGCACTGCAGAGTTAAAGCCTCATCATCTCTACGTGACTGTTCTTGCTGGGTTTGTTCCTGTTTAAATATCTTGTGAAATGGTCATATGAGTGCTTTATGACTGAATTCAGCAATTTTTAGAAGATTCCCTTTGGCTAGAAGTTTCCACCCTGCAGCTGAGATGCAGTAACTGACAGCATGCCTGGGGCAAAGGAAGGTACAAATTTTAACTGGAGATGCTAACAGCTTGTGTAGGTAAGCATTTTTAGGGGTTCTGCCGTGCTATGGCACCATTCATGGTGCTCAGGGTGAAAAAGTTTGATCCGCTGACATTGCAAAACTGACCCCTCCTTCAGCTCAGGTGAATGTTGCATGTAACAACACAGAAAGCTTCTCTGTGAGAGAGTTTCCAGATGAGATCTCTCTGCACCACAATGTGAAGGTAAGGCTCTAATTAGATCTATCAGCTGCTTTTCTTGCAAAACCCACCTGCAAGTTGGTGCTGACCTGAGATGAGCAGCTTGTGGCTACAGCTCTGAGTTACACCTGCTTTAGGCTCTCCATGGGAAAAAAAATAGTTTGTTCTTTTCCCTGGGCAGCTGGAGGAGGGTCTGAACTCCAGTATCTCAGGTTGAAAGGCTGGATGGAAAAGACTGTGTCCACTCTATTAAAAATGACAAAACAGAGGGTTTGGTCCCTATCCCTGAGTGACATGGACTGTCTCACATCCACACAGCCCAGGACGTGTTCCTCTTCTAGCACTCCCACCCCATCCTCTCTCTGGATATCCTCTGGCACACAGTGGGTGCCCCTTCAGCAACAGAATTATGATTTAGTGGGCTGGGGAACTTCACCTTGTTTTCTTTTTCTGAAATAATCTAGGGTTTGCTCTGCAGCTCTGAATTTGAAGAACCTGCAAGTGGATGTTTTATTCACACCAGCGTGTGGCACGAGGACCTAGACTGATGATGGAGGGTCAGGTTCACTCATGGTGCCTTCTGGCAGGAGTTGCTGAGAAAAGACTCCCCAGAGCACTTCTGGGCTCTCTCTTCTAAAACGTTCATTGGAGTGGTCAGATCAGCCCTTGAGCACACTAAAAATTCAGCAGAGAAGAGTTGGGGACCAGTGCCCAGCCCCATGTCCTGTCCTACTTTTGTTTAGCTCTACTAACATACCTTATTTTCGCCAAAACAGTATCACCAAAAGAGCAGAAAAAAGATTACACAGTCAAATTCAGCATTACACACACTCACTCCATGCCAGGAAGCAAACATTCCCATCAAACAGTTTGATCCAGGTTAGAAATATATATATAAATCTGGCAGAGAAGGAATCTTAAGTCTCTAAGAGAGACTGCCTCCTGGGACTTCTGCGAAAGACAGCTCATGCCCCACCTCCCACTCAAGGTCCCATCCAGAATTATGGTTTCATCTTACCCAAAATACCCAACGTTTTTGGCAGAATGTTTGAAAATTAATACCACAGCACAATCATGGAAATTCCTCTCTTTTTAATGGGATTTTCTGCCTGGCTAATAAACAAATTGTCTTTTAAATGAAAGCTGCCTCTGAGTTTGTTCTCCTGCTGGATTCCAGCCCAGCTGAAAGAGAAGGAAACTCCAGAGAAGTTCTGTTCCCTCTGATAATGATCATGCCATTAAGTGATGTGTAATGGTTATTTATTTATTTATTTATTTATTTATTTATTTATTTATTTGCTTGCCTTCTGACTTGCCATAGTTAATCTCTGCTGCACTGCTGCCTGCTGTCTCTGCACACTGGTTTAAAAGGAATGTTGCACCTTGGGTTGTTTCTTCCCTTACAGTACTTTAGCCACCCAAATCTCTTGTTTGCTAGTGTGTCCTATCTTCTAGCCCTGGGAATACTTTTCTGCCATAATCATCTTTAGAGTCTGTCTTAGAGTTAACTCTCGCATTTCTTTTTCCCTAGAGGGGAGGGAATGGATAGACAAATGGAACTAACAATGAATGAAAGCAGCAGGGCTGCATACCCCAGCAGGGTAAAATGCTGACTTAACCAGCACTGCTTTAGACAATCAGAGTTTCTTCCCAATTACCTTACTGGTCACAATCTCTACAGGTCATTGCTGTGCCCTGTAGTCACAAACTTCTCAGACGAAGAGCTATACATTTTAATTTATCTGTGAGGCAACCAGCACAGCAGCAGTGCTTTTGAACATAGATTATAATTCATTCTGACATTGTGCTGTGCTGTGTTAATATGAAAATGCAGTGCTGATTTTGTTTATTTGTTTTGTGTAAGGAGATTGATGCTAAATTTACTCCTGCAAATCCAACAGGATCATTGTGGTTTAAGATAATTGCATAGCTTAGCATAGTTGTAAAACTGCAGTTGATTCTGGCACTGGGAGCCTGCCTTTGATGAGGTTCAGGTTCATCTCCTGGAAGGGATTGCCAGTTCGTCCCATGATCCATCATTTATTTATTTAAATCTAAAATAATCAAGATTGGTTCCCAAGGCCCTATAGAACTGCCATAATAAATTATGCAAAGATACTCTCAAGTTAAGCCTCAGCAGTCCAGCCAACTATCTACCTCCACTGTCATCTGGAATGCATGTCTCTTCTCCTCTGAAAACCCTCTTACATTAATGCCTTTTGCAGTGTGCCTGGAAAGTCAGCAAATTTAGTATCTTTAAAAGAATCAGGAAAAATTTCCACAGCCATCAAATGTAACTCTTTGCAAGTGCTGTGCTTTTCCCAGTTACTGGGAGCTTCTGAGGAAATGCCATTTCTTGATGTTGCAGACCCAGTCCACAGAGGACTTTACTGTGCACACAAAACTGAGTGTGTGGGAGGACGAGACACTCTTCATCCAAACACAGAGAGTAAGAAAAACTGCAAGGGGTGACCACAGACATATTCTTTTTGCTTTCCCAGGAAAACAAAATAAACTCCAAGAAGACTCTGAAGCACTGAACACAGCTCCTGAGATACCAATATCTTATCTCTGTGTTGGGTCTGTGTGGCAGGGTTTTGGTGGTGTCTGTGAGAAGCTGCCAGACACTTCCCCATGTCCGACAAAGCTGATGCCAGCTGGCTCCAAAAGGGACCCACTGCTGGCTAAGGCTGAGGCCATCAGGTAGTGCCTCTGGAATAACAGAGTTAAGAAGGGAAAAAAAGCACAGCAACTTCAGCAGGAGAGTGGAGTAAGAATGTGTGAGAGAAACAGCCCTGCAGATACCATGGTCAATGGATAAGGAAGGGAAGGAAGTGCTCCAGGTGCTGGAGCAGAGATTCCCCTGCAGCCTGTGATGAAGACCGTGGTGAGGTAGCTGTGGCCCTGCAGCCCACAAAGGTCCACAAAGGAGCAGGTATCCCCCTGCAGCCCACAGAGATGTGTAATGAACTGTCTGCAACCCCCATTCCCTGTCTTCCTGCACTGCTCTTGGGGAGAAGGTAGAGAATTTAGGAGGGAAATTAAACCCAGGAAGAAGGGAGGGGTGGGGGGGAAGTTGCTTTAAGATTTGGTTCTATTTCTCATTATCCCACTGAGATTTAATTGGGAATAAACAGAACTAACTTCCCCAAGTTGAGTCTTTTTGTGCCCACGATGGTAATTGGTAACTCTGCCTGCCCTCATCTCGACCCACAAGCCTTTTTTTATATATTCTTTCCCCTGCCCAGCTCAAAGGGGAGTGACTGAGCAGTTTTGGTGGGCACCTGGCACCCAGCCAGGGTTAGCCCACCACATGCTCCCAAATATTCTGTCTGAGTCTCAGTTGTTGAACTGCATGAGGCATGTTTACCAGCACCTAATCCTGAGACAACCATCACATGGATCACGTTGTCAGTGTTTGTGCCTAAGAGGAAAGGCTGTGTGTGTCTCATGAGACACATATTTTGAAAACTGGCTAAGAAGAATGCTAGCAAAGGAAGAAGAAAATTATAAATAAAGTAGGCTTATAATAGTGAAATTATTTAAACTATTACTTTCACTGTAGGAGCTGTAAACTCTCACTTTTTCCCCTAAAGCCTATGTGCCTGGTACCTCCTGAATAACTTTCCAGTATATCCTATTTCTTCCTACTCTCATCAGTACTGTGGCAAAAAGGTCAACTGTCACAAAATACTATTAAATTCCTTTAGCCTCCAAAATGCTTGGCTGCATCTAGTCTGCCTGTTGGCACTTCTCTTTGTTATGTAGTAACTCCTGTGCTCATGAATTGTCTGAAAAAATGATTGTGGGCCCCTTCCAAAACCATGCCAACAACTTCTTGCAAAAACGTAAGACAATTTTGGCAATTTCAGTTGCATGATGCACCTTCTGCAACCAATAGAGATCGACAGACTGTGTCCAGCCAAGGATGCTGCCCATCCAAAAAATCTCTTGACTCAGGGGACTCGGGATCTGCAGCTGAGGCTCAGCCTGTTGTCCATGTGCATCTTTGGTCTCCCCAATGTCTGTGCCTTGGGACGGATTTTAAGAAAAGTCCAGGCTGACTAAGGACCCAGTACTAAGTGGAAATAAAGTACCTTTCTGAAATCTGGTTCCTAAACACAAAAAAAAAAGGAAGGGTAATGGAAACTGAGTGTATGGAGGCTAGACTTTAGCTAGATCCCTAAGTCCCATTTTTCCAGGTCTCATCTCTAGACCTTACAATACCAAACACAGCTAAGTACAAACACTTACAGTTAAAAAGGAGTTACCCTCTCTTTGCTAATCATCCTTAGCCAAGGCCACATCCCGAATGGGTTCTATTTCTCAGCATTCAGTAAAAAAGCAGCCTTATGGGAATGCTAAACACTATGGGACCAATAGCAAATACTGTGTGATATTGGAAGGTTACTACCCTCCTCAGTATTTTCTGAATGAATGGTTCCTTAGAATGGAGAAAGGTAGAAGGCTGTAGGACCATTTGTAGACATCCTATTAACTGAGGCTGTGTGAGTTTTTCTAACATGGCATTGCTGAAGTCTCTAAAACAACCCAGCTTTCAAAACTTGCAAGACCACTAAGAGATTATTCAAGGATCAGGGAGCACAGTCCAGGAACAGTAGTGGAAGAGTCTGTAACTAGTTTTGATGCAGTTAGCAGCATGGATAGTTAAATCATTAATTTACATGCTGGATATTTCATCAAAGTTGTGTTTAAGCTTCTTTTCTTATTGAAAGGCAATGACTGGCCTGTCTTTTGCACAGGTGAATGCAATTTAGATATGTTCATAGGTAAAGCAGACACAGCAGCTGGAGGATTAATTAAACATTTGCCTAACTACGTAAACAGACAGTGATATATCTTCATAGCATCTGGCAGTTTAACCATTCACTAGTCATTCTATAATTAGCATGCTGATGAATTTAATAGAATACTGTTCTAATGTAGTGCCAGATGGTCCTTCTGACTTACAAGGGGAATGACAATCTCTGTCATGTTTACTTCAAGGGTAGCAGAACAGCCAAAAAGATTGTTCTTAGATTACAGCATTGATGATGTAAGAGGGTACATTGGCTGTCCTCAGAAAGCAATGGCCTTAAGTTTTCTCTTAGAAGTAAGCAAGGTTCAGGAACTTCATGTGAAAAGTTTGCTTGGCTTTCCTTGTTTCTTTCTGCTGTTTGGTAAGTACATAAGCTTGCTTGTTGTGTTTGCAGAAGAACTTTGTGTAAGGCAAATAAGCACCAATCCTAAGGTACTGTGGAACAGGAGGAGGGGGGATATTGAGTAGTGCTTGGAAAGGTCTGCTCTGCAGCAAGGCCTGTGAGGTGACCCCTGGCGACCTAAGTGGAGCTTTAAGTTAGTCCTAACATTACACAAGTGACTCTTCAATGTAGCTCCATTCATTAGAGAAATTAACTTTTACAAAGCAACTAGTGAAATGACAAGGACAATAAAGTGAGGAATATCCATGGAAGAGAAACTAAAAGACAGAGATTGAGACATACTTGCTTGGCAATAAAACAATTATTATGTATCCAGCAGAGAATTTCAATAAACTACAGTTTAATTCTGGTGTTTATAACAGACTTTAGTGGAATTAGTAGTCAGATAACAGCAATCTTATTATCAAAGGATGTCTTGTAACTAAGAACCTCTGGGAGAAGATACCACGCATGACAGATAAATCTCAGTAGTTCTTGTTTTGAAGCTGGATGCAGCCTGATAGGCCAAAGTCTCCTTCAAGACACAACTATTGATCATGTTCCAGCTGAGCTCCAGCTAACTTTCTGAACATTATAACTTGCTGACTGATTTTTACTCAGCCTATTTCTGTACAATCTTTTTCTCTTAAATAACAAATTATACTGTCAAAATGTCATTACAGGTACTCTGTACAGACTGCTACCTTATCAGCATAAGCAACATGCTCCACACTAAATCCTCTGCTACAGAGAACAATTGTTTTTACTTCAGGATCTGCCATACTGTATCAAGACTGATGGAGATCTCAGACTACTTTTATGGGTTCCTGCAGTGGTTCTGACTTGAAGACCATTGCACAGTGAGGATTAGTGATCCATGTAACAGTGAATCTGTAAAGGCACAAGCCCGTGCTGTGCTGTGCACCAACAGCATCACCTTCAGGCCTGTGCCATGCTGCACTTCAGCCTCTGTGCAGGGCAGATTCAGGAGGGTGATGATGACAGAGGAGCCTGTGGGCAGCTCCCACCTCATACCAGTGATTACACACCTGCATGGCCTTGCCTTTATCTCACAGGGCACCAAGAAGTTCTCATGTGAACATCCTCCCTGTTTGACAGTAGAAATGATGAATAGAGGTGTTTTCTTGTAAGAAAATCCTATAAAAGCTTGAATGACCAGAACGGACTAATCCTTCCTTCTGATGGGGTCTGCAAGGCATGCTGCTATTCTCCAGTGCTGCACGACACGGGGTTCCCAGCATCTAAAGGGATGTAAGTTGAACTCTACTGCTCTCCTTTATACTATTGGCTTTTATAAGGTTTTTTTTAAATGATGCCTTACAGAGTCCAGGTGCCTTCCTTACTGGGATCGTAACTCCCGTGTGCAATCCCCTTGTTGCAGCCGGCAGGTCCCAGAAACACTTCTCTGGAGAAAGGATCCCAAGGGAAGGGGAGCCCGGGAGGGTGCGTGGGTGACTGCCCAGAGTGCAGCGGCAGGCGGGTGGCTCCCGCGATGGCCAGGGACAACAAGGAGGGGCTATCTGGGCGCTTTATCACGGCCGAAGTGCAGGGGCATCCCAGCAGGGATGGCGCAGGGGAAGGCAAAGCCGGGGGACGTTTGCCCTGCGTTTGCTCGAGTTTGAAATGGGGCCGTGCCGCGCAGCCGGCGGGCACCGCGGGGCTCCGGGAGCGAGGAGGAGGTGGAGGGTCCAGCCGCTGGTGATGGCCGGGGCGAGGGGCGCCCGCATCCTCTGCCACCGGGAAGATGCTCCTGCCCCGGCGCCACCTCTGCTCTCCTGCACCGCTGCGACCCCCGCCCGCTCACAGTCTCTGCTCCGCTCGGGAAGGCAGGATATGCGACGGGTTATTTTGCTGTGCCAGGTGGCCCGCCAGGGAGGAACCCCACTCCACGGAACCCCACCCCAAGAATGAGTGGACAAATACGAATGTGTTGGGGCTGGCAGGTGGGAGGGTCGTAGATGAGGATGTCATGCTGGACAGTGTCAAACACGTTGCATAAATCCAGGCAGACGATGGCAGTTGCTCTGCCTCACCCACCAATGCTGGAGTTCTAGCACAGAAGGTCACCAAATCTGACAGGCATGATTTGCCCCTAGTAAAGCCATGGTGGCTGTTATCAATCACTTCTTTGTTTTCCATTTTGTGCCTTAGCATAATTTCCAGGAGAATCTGGTCCATGATCTTACCTGGCACAGAGGTGACACTGACTGGTCTGTAGTTCCCTGGGTCTTCAGCTGTCCCGTTTTTAAAAATGGGGGTTATAGTTCCCTTTTCCCAGTCATCGGTATCTTGCTTTCAGTCGACTTAAAGGAACATGTGCTGGAATGGGTTGTCTCCCTTTATAGGAGAACATATATATGAACTTAACTGTATTGCATTCACCTGTGGGAAAGGTGGGACAGTTGTTGTCACATTAGACTAGTTTGTGATAACTTCCAATATCCCAGAGCAATTTCATTTCCCATTCAAGCTCTTTGTATAATGAGGGCAATCCATATACTTCAGGTATGTGTCATTGTTTAATGACAAAAAAGGCTTTCAGGAGAATCTGAATCATTTTCTCCCTTACTCAAAAACCTCTTCTGTTGTGTTGCCCCATACAATGAACTCGTTGAAACTGCAAGTGTTCTGGAGCCTCACCCTTTTCAGTGCAGTCTGCATCAGTCCATAGAAAATGGTGGGACTGTGCTTCCACCCCTGATGCAGTCAATTTCAAGTACACAGCACTCCCCTCCAGATGACAGCAAGCCGTGGCCTGCACTCTGCTGCTAGAAGAGTAGACAAAAATGCATTTGCACTGTAAAGAGTAGGGTACCATTTTGCTGCCTTGGACTCCAGTTCATGCTGAAGTTCCAGCATGTCTGTCACAGCAGCACTCAGTGATGGTGTGTCTTCATTCAGAATCACAGAATCAGCTAGGCTGGGAAAGACCTCCAAGACTACCAAGTTCAACCTATGACCTAACACTACCTTGTCAAACTGACCATGGCACTAAATGCTACATCCAGTAATATCTTAAATACCTCCAGGGACAGTGACTCCAGCACCTCCCTGGGCAGCATATTCCAATGCCCAATCCCCTTTTCTGTGAAGAACTTCTGATGTCCAGCCTAAACCTCCTCTGTCACAGCTTAAACCTGTGTTCTCTTGTCCTGTCACCAGTTGCCTGGGAGAAAAGACCAAACCCCTCCTGGCTCCACCCTCCTTTCAGGCAGTTGTAGAAGAGTGAGCCCCTGAGCCTCCTCCTCTCAGGCTAAACAACCCCAGCTCCCTTAGCCACTCTTCATAGGACTTGTGCTCCAGACCCTTCACTAGCTCGGTTGCCCTTCTCTGGACACCTCCAGCATCTCAACATCCCTCCTGTTATAAATAAAAGCGGGAAATTCGTGCTCAAATATGTAATTTCCAAGGAGAACTTCCCGGCAGAGTTGAATAGATCATCTCCGAAAATCCCCTCCCAGCTCAGGTGCTAATGGCAGGCTTCATGAATATGCTGATTGACAAAAACAATACCCAAGATCCGGACTTTATGGGAAAAACTGTATGTAAGCAAGCTGTCGGAGGTAGCTGCTGTGAACAGAGAGAGGTCTGATGCAATAGAGGTCAGACCTGTGTTCACCCAGTGCCAGCCCTGGGCTTGGCACTGTCTCCTTTTCGATCATGGCATTGTATGTTCAAACTCTCGGACACAAAATGAATTTTATACACGTTTTATTTTAAATTTGGCTTACCTATTTATTACACTCCTAAATTAAGGGCCCAGAACTGGACATAGTACTCAAGGTGGGGCATCACCCGTGCCCCACTGGTGATGAATGACTACCTTGGTCCTGTTGGCCACACCATTCCTGATGCAGACCAGGATGTCATCGGCCTTTTTGGTCACCAGGGCACACTGCTGGCTCATGTTCAGGTGGCTGTCAACCAGCACCCCCAGGTCCCTCTCTGCCTGGCCACTGTCCAGCCAATCTGTCCCAGCCTGTAGTGCTTCATGGGGTTATTGTGGCCAAAGTGCAGGACTTGGCACTTGGGTTTGTTAAATCTCATGTCGAAATCTGCCCATCTATCCAGCCTGTCCAGGCCCCTTTGCAGAGTCCCCTACCTTCCAACAGATCAACACGCACTCTCAGCTTGGTGTCATCTGCAAATTTACTGATGGTGGACTCAATCTCCTTGTTCAGATCATCAATGAAGGCATTAAATAGAACCAACCCCAACACAGATCCCTGGGGGACACCACTAATCACTGACCACCAGCTGGATGCAGCACCATTCACTACAACCCTCTGGGCCCAGTCATTTAGTCAGTTCTTAACCCAGCAAACAGAGCATCAGTCCAAGCCATGGGCTGCCAGCTTCCTCAGGAGTATGTTGTGGGAGATGGTGTCAAAGGCCTTGCTGAAGTCTAAAAGACAACATCCACAGCCTTCCCCTCATCCACCAGGTGGGCCACCTGGTCATAAAATGAGACCAGGTTGGTCAGGCAAGACCTACCCCTCCTAAACCAGTGCTGGCTGGGTCTGATCCCCTGGCTATCCTGTAAGTGCTGCATGATGATACTCTGTATAAACTGCTCCATTACTTTACTGGTTACTGGGGTCAGGCTAAGTGGCCTATAATTTCCAGGCTCCTCCTTCCTACCCTTTTTGTGAATGGGTGTCACATTGGCCAGCTTTCAGTCATGACCTCCTTAGTAATCCAGGACTGATGATAAATGATGGAGATTGGCTTGGAAAGTTCATCTGCCATCTCTCTCACCATCCCAGGTTTGATCCCATCCAGTCCCATAGACTTGTGAGCATGCAAGTGGCTCAGCAGGTCTCTGACAGCTTCTTCTTGGATTACAGTGGGACTATTTTGCTTCCTGACCCCATCTCCAAGCATGGGGGATCAGTTGCCCTGAGGAGAACCTGTTTTACCGCTGAAAAAAGATGCAAAGAAGGTGTTAAGTACCTCTGGCTTTTCCTCATCTTTCATTGCTATATTCCCCCCCTGCATCCAATTAAGGATGAAGGTTGTTCTTTCCCCTCCTTTTGCCATTAATGCATTAAAAATGTTTTTTATTATCCTTCACAGAATTGGCCAGATTAACTTCTAATTGGGCTTTTGCCACTCTAATTTTTTTTCCTACATGACTTGGCAGCATCCTTAAACATTTCCTAAGTTTACAGGAGACTCCCTGAATTTATTCAGCCTTCTGATTACTACCCAAAAAGAACTGTAGTTGTTTGACCTTGGATGGGTGCCAGGTGCACAGTAAGCTGCTCTATCACTCTCCTTCCCAGTGGGACAGAGGAGAGAATAGGATGGAAAACAACCATCAAGCAAGGTGAGAAAAGGCAGTTTTATTACAGTGGAGGGAAGGAAATACGCAGAACTCTGCATGCGCATAAGCAAAGGGAAAAGTCTCTACTTCCCATCAGTGAGTGATGTTTAGACACTTACTGGGAAACAGGGCTTCAGCTTCTGGAAGGCAAACATTGAAGAATCAAAAATGCCCCCCCCCAAACCTCCTCTCTCCCTTAGCTTTATATATCTGAGTTGACATCATATGGTATGGAATATCCCTTTGGTTAATTTGGGTCAGTTGACATGATTGTGTCCCCTCCCAGGACCTTTCCCACTCCCAGCCTCTTGATGGGGGGGAAGGAATGTCAGACAGAGAATGCAGCTCAGCAGTAGCCCAAACACTGGAGTGGTATCAACACCCTTCCAGCTACCAATGCAAACCACAACAGTGGGAGGGCTGGTGAGGAAAAAAAAATAAGCTCTATTTCAGTTAGACCCAATACAGATTCCATCCTTTGTTCCATATGATTTGCATCCCTCTCAGATCCCACATAACCTATGTATCTCATTGAAAGCCCTCTCAATCAGCCCTGCTGTCACCAAAACAGAAACTCTCAAAAAACATCTATTCAGTGTTAGAGAATCAAAGCATTACTTTATTCTCGCCAGGATGCACAATAGAAATAATTTCATCCGCACATGGGTTGTGCAGTGAAGATCCTTCCATCTCACATGATTCCTTTACTAGACTTGTCACATATTTATGCAGATAAAACCCAAAGAAATTCTCATTCATTGTCCTCAAAATACAAAATTCTTCGTATTCAATCTCCTATTGATTATTGATCCCTTAGCCTTTGATACTAATTTGGTCCTTATTCTTCAGTTCTCTTACCAGTCTTTTCCCAGACCAGTTGTCTCCAGCTGCACCACAGGGGTGATGATCCTTTTTTCCTGTGTACCTCTGGGTAGTCCCAATCTGTTAAAATTTAGCTCTTCAGGGCTCACCCAGTAAATGGAGCCTTTTGAAAACAAACTTCAACTCCCCTCGGTCTAGGCAAAGATGAACAAACCCCTGACTAGAGTTGCATAAAATTTTAAAAACTATATCATTTCCAACCCTGCCAACTCATGGGCTAGAATCATTTTGCCCTGTCAGGTGAAGCCCACCTGACTCTAGCAGACTTGGTGCTGAGCCTGTCTCAGTCCTCCTTGGCCCCCCCCAGGTAATGGCAGACGGAATCATAGGGCAGCAGCAGCACCTGTGGGTCCCAGCCCAGCTGCACCAGCACCCGCCCTCAATCCAGCTCCTGCTCCAGGATCCGCCCCACCTTCCCCGCCTGCTCCCCCAGCACCACCATGACACCATCAGAGCTGCCCCGAGGCACCACCATCTCCAGGGAGGCCTCCCACAGGCCCTCCACCAGGCACCTAGTGGCACACACAGGTGTCGGGGGACAGCAGGTTCCTCAATCTGTAACTTGCAGTTGTAGTGGTGGTCCCCACAGAGGGTCCTGCAGACCCTGAGCAGGTTCTTGAGCAGCCAATGCCACATCCTGGGCAGGGACCCTGATGCTGCTTCACCGACTGCTCTGCTTCCGAGGGCTCCTGGCGCTGCTTCCCCACGTGCTGGGTGTCCCTGCCCTGTGCCCCCTTTTTGGGCATATCCACGAGAGGAAAAAGGTCGGCCTTACCCATCCTTTTACTGTTGATGTATTTGTAAAAACATTTATAAATATCCTTTACAAAAACTGCCAAACTGAGTCCAAACCGAGCTTTGGCCTCCCTGATTTTCTTCCTACATGACCTAGCAACCCCCTTTAACCCTTCCTGGGAGACCTGACTCTCCTTCCAAAGATGATATATCCCCTTCTTATTCCTTTAAGAACAGGTGTTTGTGCCCAGGGACATCAATCCTCCTCCTCAATGTAAGGTTTGGTGCTGACCGGGTTCATGCGCCGGGCCAGGTACCGGTCCCGTGCTGACATCACTGTCTCCACATTGCTCCTTTTGGCAAATTTGCTCAGGCTCTCAGATGCTTTCTGTGCTTGTCCTTTCTCCTCTTTCTCCCCTTCTTCTCCAGCTTTACATTTCTGCTCAGACATTCTTGAGCTGGAGATTCCCTTCTCATCCACCTCTCTGTCTTTTCCCTTTGTCTCTTTTCCCAGATCAGTCTCTCCATCTTTTTCTAAAGGTGTAAGAGACCTTCCCCTTCTCTCTCTGTATTTCTTTTCATCACTGCTATATTTCTCTCTCTTCTCCTTTGCATGATATTCCTTTTCTCTATATTTCTTTCCTCTCTCCTTCTTTCTGTCACTGTATCTGTCTTTATAATTTCTTGTTCTTTCTTTCTCTTGTTCCTTCTCTGTGCCCTTCTCCTCTCTCTCCTTTGCTGCCCTCCAATCACTGTCATGTCCCTCTTTCTCTTTTCATTTCTTCCCCCTTTGTTTATCATCCTTATCTTCCCTCCTCCTGTAGTAATCTCTATTAGCGTGATCCCTGGGCTTGTGTTGCTCTTCTGTTTCCCTCTGGTGATCCTTTTCATGGGTCCTACTTCTCTCATAATCCTTTTCCCTGTACTGCTCATCATTTCCCCTTCTGCTTGGCCTGCTCTCTCCCCTCTGATGACTTATTTGAGCTTTGGTGTGTGGCTCTTCCTCCACACTGGATGAGCTTGATGACCTGGAATGCCTCTGGCTGTTGTGATGTTTAGCCTCCTCTTCACTGCTCACAGAGCTCTCCCTTCTTTTCTTCTTTTTCAAATTTACTTTTCTCTGCTTGTGTCTCTTGTCATCATTACTACTATCAGTTCCTATGTCGGAATAATCATCTGGATTATTCTCTTTCTTAGAGGGCTTCACTCTTTGTCTTTCTGATGGGCATTTGTTCCTTTCATTGGGTTTATCCCGACTGTCAGGTTTTTCTTCCTTTATCCTGGCTTCACGGAAGCTGCATTTATGCATGTCTTCTTTCCCCACACACTGGTTTAAAAGATGTTTGTAAAATCCACTGAGATCCCTCTGTTTGGTCACATCCAGGTATGCCTCAATAGCTGACTCTCTTCTTTCTCTCTCCTTCTCCTCAGCTCTTTCTTGCAGCTTCTTCTTGTAGGCTGAAGTCACAAAAGCCTCTTTGTGTGCAAACTCTCCTCCTTCCAATTCACGCTCTTTCTGATTTTTTCTTTCCATTCGTCTTTCTTGTTCCTTCTTTCTGATCTTGGCTACTTTGAGGATATTGTGGATGTATCTAGGCTTTTTGTCATCATTTCCAGCTATCATTTTGGTGCTGCTTTCTTTCTTCTGCTGCTGCATTTCATCGTAAATACTGTCATATTCATACACTGTAGCATCTTCTTCTAAAGCCTTCTGAATCTCCAGTTTAGTCTGTTTCATTGCTTGCTTTTTTAATGCTTCTTTTTGAAGACTTTCCCCAACAGCTGGCTCTTCATCTGACTCATCTGCAAACACCGAGAGCTTCTTTGAAACAAGATTTGTCTGTGGAAACTTTTTGGGCATAATAAGCCCATACTGCTTGCCCAGTGCCGCTATCACGTCCAGCCGCCTCCCCCATGCAAGGAAGGTGTTCCCAATACCCTGGCCCTGGCTCCAGCCCATCCCCTGCAGTGTGGCCAGCCCGAACTGCCCCACAGGCATGGCCTCGTAGTCCTGGGGGATCAGCAGTGGCCCTGTGGCAATGTCTTTTTTTGGGCAGCTGAAGGGGTATGGTGATGGTAGGTCCCGAGCCACCCTTGGACTGCTCCTGGCTCTGCTGTGCCTCCTGCAGCAGCTCCTGGTTTGTTCAGAGTGATGGTCAGACTTGTTGAGAGCAGTGATCACAGTCCCATGGAAGTTCTGGTCTGGTTCTCCCTCTGGGTCTGTCGAGTTGTACCAGAAGCCCCCAAGCCAAAGATTTATATATGATCAGTATCTCCCCCAGGACAGCACGCTTCACAATGGATGATGTAACACTGTGAGTCATGGGATATTTTGGGTGTCTTTGATGGTTCTAAGTGGTTACAGTGGCCCATTCTCCTGGAGCCATTGAGTCTGTAATTGCCCATTAGCAGAGATGACCCCTCAGGCTGGGTGTGAACTGCTGGTGCTTCCCCAGAGGGGAGTTATCTCAGCTGAGTCATTGGTGTGAGGAAAAAGAAACATTGCTTGCCTCGAAGGGTTTGCCTCTTTCTCCTTATCTTATTGCACCCAGTTTGTAACCTGAGTTGTCAGGTGTGCACTGGGCATCTGCTGCACATGACCATCATGAACAGTTCAGCAGAAAAGACAGAGGGACGTAAAATACACAGTTTGGTTGCACCCACATAGTGCACCCACAACTAAACTGATGTCCTACTCCTGTAACTATATATTTATAAAAACACTTTTGACTATCCTTTACAGAAGAGGCCAGATTAAGTTCTATTTGAGTTTTCATATCTCAAGTTTTCTTTCTGAAAGACCTAATCAATCATGTCTTCCATTTTCTGCATATGCTCAGTCAAGTCCATTTCCACAGCTGAGATCTGGGCTTGTGTTGGGGCATGGACAGTGTCTTTGTATGCCTGTGGTCTCATTGTCATAGCGCCCACTTACCACCAAGTCTCTGAAAACTGAAATAAGAGTCCTTAACACCATTTTTGTGTGTGTGTTAAAGAGGGCACCATTTATTCAGGCCCCTGGAAGGGCATGAGGGGTAACTCCTCCTAACATGCCCCAGTTTCTACAAGCATATTGCTAATATACAGTCACTGTATGCATGTTATAATTTCACCATTACCATAAAATGCACCTCATGTTCCACAAGTTCCTAAAAACTCAGTCCTTGTTTTGGCTGTAGCTGTATTCCTGAGCCAGATGTCTCTTCTTTATCTTCTAATGTCCTCGTTTGTGTGGCAATTTCTGTATGCCTTGCTTCTCTGCTTAAGGTCTGCAGACACAGTGTCTTCTCTGTTAAAAGTTCAGTCACAGCTTCTTTCTACTAAAGGCTCGCAGTTACAGTAGAAATTAAATTAACCATTTTAGCATCATACTGCCCCCCCCCCCCCCCCCCAATCCACCACAGTGTTGTTAGGGCATGGCCGTGCACTTGTGTCCCGAGTCATACAAGTTTGAGCTACATCAGTGTCGCACATTTTACCATGTCTGGACTCTTAGTGGTTTGGTATTTGAAAAAAGGAACCCTGTCACAGCCAGTTCTCTCTAGCATTGGATTCCTTGCTTCGTCTTCCAAGAGCCTTCCTGCAACTGTAGATCTTCTGGCCAGAGGTGTCTCTCCTTCACACTTGTTAAGAGCCGTGTCCTGAGGCTGAGAGGTTCAAACCTCCTTGCAATACCCTCGTTGATACCCACATCATGTGACAGGGATCTCAAGTGCCTTGTTTCAGTGCCATCCAAACTTGTACCATCACCTGCAGTGTCCCAGGCTCAGATCACCCAGCTCAATGTAGAGTCAGAGGGCTGTCAGGTGAGGTCTCTTCTCAGATTGTGGAGACTTTCTTAGCACAAAGGCTGAGTGAATATTTCTGATTCCAATTCCTGTGCTGCCTGTGAGGGTCCTGGCTCCCCATTATCTGCTGTTGGACAAAAGGATTTAGTCTTGTGTTTCCTTCTCTAGACACAGGTGACCACTATGAGCTTAGGCTGCCCTTCAGGTTTTACTGCAGCTGGACTGACTGGGGTGTCGGCTGCTTTGTTCTCCTTCTCCTCTGGCTGTACCTGCTGCTCTGGGGTATCAAACAATGTGTGATAAGCATTAGTCAAGGCCCAGCACAGTGCAATGAGCTGCCTCATTTTGGAGCTGTAATTGCAACTTTCTTTCAGATATTTCACACAGAATCACACACAGAATCACTACGTTGGAAGAGACCTTCAAGATCATCAAGTCAAACCCATGCGCTAACACCTTCACTAAACCATGGCACCAAGCACCACATCCAATCTTTTTTAAACACATCCAGGGAAGGTGACTTCACCACCTCCCCAGGCAGACAATTCCAGTATTTAACCACTCTTTCCATAAGAAACTTTTTCTGGATATCTAACCTATATTTCCCCTGGTGCAGCTTAAGACTGTGTCCTCTTGTTCTGTCAGTCGCTTCCTGAAGAAACAGACCAACCCCCACTTGACTACAACCACCCTTCAGGAGGTTGTAGAGAGTGATAAGGTCACCTCTGAGTCTCCTTTTCTCCAGGCTAAATAACTGCAGCTCCCTCAGTTGTCCCTCATAGGACTTGTGCTCCAAGTGCCTCACCAGCCTTGTTGCACTCCTTGGGATATGTTCAAGCATCTCAACATCCTTCCTGAACTGAGGAGCCCAGAACTGGACACAACACTCAAGGTGTGGCCTCACCAGTGCTGACTACAGAGGGAGAGTGACCTCCCTGGTCCTGATGGCCACACCATTCCTGATACAGGCCAGGATGCTGCTGACCTTCATGACCATCAGTTCAGTCGGCTGAACTGATGATCCTGAGAGAGGAGACAGTGACAAAAGAGAAGGTAAGGATTTCCTGGAGATGTGGAACAAGGGCAGAGCACTATACAAGCTAAATGAAAGCAATTTTTCACCCAAATTGTACTAGCAAACTTGCAGGAGTGAGAGAGGTTTGAGAGAGAAAGTAGAAGAGTTAAACAGTAAGAGCACATTGAAGCTCTGAAGTAAGGTGGGGAACAGCACTGTGTTAGATGTTGGTGCAGTCATTCAGAAGACTGCTTCTTATTCTGAAACCTCTTCCAGAATGTATTCAGCTGGAATCTGACTCCTTGATTCAGTCACGTCTTAAGGAAAAAGACCAAAAAGTACCTGAAAGGCAGTATCTGATCCTCTTCCATCCTCAGTCTTTTCACAAATAAAAGATAGTCTAGGAAGGGACAAAATCCACATGAGCCAAATAATTTTTCCTTTTGGTTTTTCATGAAGAAAGGAAAAATATTGTTGAAAATAGCTGGCTGAGGGAATATACTTTCACAGGATGAACAGTTCCAGGTAACAGTCACAGGTCTATGTCTCCACTAGCCCAAGTCCCAGTTAACAAGTTACTCATCTGTTAAAAACAGTCCTGTCCTAAGCTGGCTCAGGGAAGGACCTAGAACACAGGAGCAGAACCAAGAAATTGCTGTGAAATTTTTATTTCTGGCTTTCTGCCCTTCCAGGACTCTCTCACAACCCTGATTTCCTCAGGGAAGTATTTTGGCAGAGGGAATGCTTGCAGAGCCTGGAATATGAACTGTGTGGGCTGCAGCCAAGAGTCCCTCCATGTGGCTTCCTGAGCCTTCCCTTTTTTATCTCTCCCTCTGTCCCTGCCCCTGGGATGGCCTCAGGGTGCTATTGATAGACTTACAGGTCCAACTAATTTGTACACTCATGGCACTGTTCATCTGAACATCAAATTATTAACGGCACCATCAGTTATCTCCTCTATTATTGTGAAAAACACGCTAAAAAAATGCTGTAAGCATTTGGAATATCTCGAATTATTTGAAAGGTTTTCAAAAGCAGTCATAGGGAATCTGGGCTGATGCCATTCTCATACCCCATCACCTTAAATTTATCATTCCCATGGAAGGTGTCTGCTACTTAATTTGCAAATGTCTAGTGCTGGGTCATGGAAGTTGCTGGAGACATTTAATTTATTAAACATTGGTAGAATGTTAGGCATTAAGTCTCTGTGTAGTACTAAATGGCCTATTTTTTCACTGAGCTTTTAAATTTCAAATAGTACTTTTAAACATCTGTGTCTTAGTCCCAATTAATTAATAATTCTATTGTATACTTTGTAAGAAGCATCCATATAACAGACTTAATTTATTACTAACCTTAATTATTGACAGAGACAATATATTTCTGTTACAATGCTTCACAGAAACACTGCAAATATAACACATTCATAAATTACTTGATATTGATGTAAGAGTCCCTTCCCAGTTAAGCACACCTGTGCTGTGAGAATACAGAATGGCGCATATTTCCCTGGGAGCAAATAGCAAAACTGCATAGTCTACTGAAAGACATACTGGCAATTAGTCTGCTGAAGGGTCAAAATTTGCAATGTAATACTAATTCTCTTATAAATCTTAGAAAATTTCAGTGCTCAGAATCAAAGAAAAGGGCATTCAGTTAAATTTACTTCCCAGTCTGCAACTATTTGTTCTTTCATTTAATTTGAGCTAGGAATAGAGAAAAAAATTTTTCTATCACTGTGTCACCTGCATAAGCTATTCTATTTGTTGATCCCTCCCTCAGGAAGACACAAAAGAAAACACTATTCTCATCACCTCTGTCGGCCTTAGAAGAACTCAGCTGTGTAAGCCAAAATTAGACATATCAAAGCACCTTTGATCACTTCATTGTCTGTCAAGTTCTCTCCAAAGCCAGCACTGTCTTCTGTAATGGATTGTATTACTTTGAAATGTCATATTTAATGTGTGTTCATTCCTTCAGATCCCTGATACTGTCTGAGGTGCTGACTGAGCAGCACCACACGGAGAGCCTTGCAGGTGGGTCTATTAATTCCAGTGTGCTCCTGCTTCTCAACAGCATGTGGTTTAATTGCAGAATTGGTGAAGCAAGGGCACCGCAAGAATTTATCTCCATTTTTCTGTGTGTGCACAACCACAAAGTCGTCCTGCAGTGTAGGTTTGAATGAGTTATGGGACCATAAAAAAGTACTTCAATTCACAAAGCTATCAGCTCTTTGTCATGAAACAAAAACACCTGCCAGAAGAGTTTTATTCTTACTTGATAATCACAGCACAACTAGGCATGGGACAAAGCCATCATTTAAAGGATATTGTTATGCAGCAGACACGCTCTGAGGAACCATAGTCTAAATTTAGTTACTAATTAGAAAAACACATATTACAGATGTCATTAATTAGCCAACAGTCTGAGAACTGTCTCTTCCAAATTAATTTAATATTCATTAGTAAAATACCCACCACATGATTTGACTTCTATTGTCCAATAGCTCCAGGAATGGGTCATTACTTGTCTAGGTAACTTCTTGTTTTCCTCTGATAAAATTAATTCTAAGCTATCTTTAGCTAATACTGAAATTTTGCCCTTGAGAAGAAACTGCAGAAATACACAACAAGCCAGCATTCTTACATCACTCTCCAGAGTTTTATAAATTCCCCTTTGTCTTTCAGGCTGTTTAGACACAGTCAGATCATGCTTTTGTCCAATAACTTCATCTTTCATAGAGAAGAGCTAAAAAGCTGAGGAATTCCTGTGGTTCCAGGAGTAAGGTCCTTGAAAAATCATCTGTAGCATTAGTAAAATACCAAATTTGACAACTAGAAATGATCAAGTAAGTTGGAATAAAACTGCAGTATAGGGAACAGGATGAAAGTTGCCAGTGGTGGGAACACAGCTTTCTCTGTTACATGAAAAATCTTGAACTTTCAAAGAAAAGAATGTCTCATATATTTCAACCAAGAGAAAAAACTGTTGTTAAATGTTACAGTGATGATTTATGTGAACTGTGGTTCAGTGGCCATATGCACTCCATTTTTTGTTCTTTGCACTGGGTCATATTTCTCATAGTGTCTCACTTTGGGGAGGAAAATGGCTCAAAAAACTTGTGAGGAATTATTTGGCCACAGGCGCATTTTAGGAAATATAAAATGTATGTAGGTAGCCTGGAAATTGAAACCTATAAGGACATGGGGCATCTGTTCTGCAGCATAACTGAGGTGCACTGCTTATATATACCCTGAAGCACTGGGTACTTGGCCAACTCTTCATTCCAAGCTTTCATTCTTAGGATCTCACTTTTCCAAAGAAAAAATATACTGTGTGGGAAAGCCTGTCCCTTCAGGAAATTAAAAAAGTGAGTCTAATTTTGAGTTTTGAGAGAATTATTCTAGTGAGCCCTGGAAAACCTGAAAGTTACCCATCAACAAAATCCATGTCTCCTTCATTGGTTTTTGTTTGTTTCTGTTTTGCTTGGTTGGTTTTTTGGTTTTGTTTTTGGTTTGGGTTTTGGGTTTTTTTTCTGGTGTTAGGCACACACATACAAATTTCAAACAATTTCCAAGTATACTGTTGAATATATTTTAGAAGGAACTCTCCAAAACAAGGACATGGAAAACACTAAACAGAGCTTTAGGATCTGTTTTCAGAGTCATAGCAATGAGAAATATTTGTAGGCCATGTCAAGCACATTTCATAGTGATATGAAAATGCAAGGATTTAGTTATTATTGAGTCTTAAAAATCTTAGAGACCTTGGCTGGCATTGGTGTCCTAAGACTCTTAGACTGAGCTGTTTGTGGAAATTTCTCTTGTAGTTAATGGAGAAAGATTGGTACCTCAAGAAGGAGATTCATCCTATCTTATCTCTTCTACTTGCCTGGGTCAAAACCCCAGTTTCAAGAGCCATTCAGGGCCTTTCACTATAGAAGGAATTGGGAATTCAGTGAATATTTTTTCTCACTGTTTGTTTAGGAAACACTTCTGGATATATAATTTAGTGCTAATGTTTTGCTCATAGAAAATGATGCATTTCTCCATTGTTTGATAATCACAGCTCTCTCCTGGGACATTCTGTGCAAATAATTTCTGAACATGTTATCAGTCACAGCCATGTCTGTTTATTCAAATTTTCTTTCATGGGTATCCAACCTACATTTTTTACCTCATCTACATGCACACAGCCATAATTTAACTAAACATTGGAACCTGTATACTTTAAGAGATACCTATAAAAAAAAGCTTTTTCTGTCTGTCTTAATTTTTGCTGTTTAAAGTTAAAATTAAGCAGGTGCAAATCCTCCTATTTGTTAGTTTTGGGATGCTTTAAAATGAATTTGCTGAAGGGACTTAAACTTGAGGCATGTAGTGTCACCACAGTGGTTCACACAGCTCTTTCATTATTGTTTCTGCACCCTGACTTAGAAAAACACCTCAGCAAGTAACACGTGTTTGGAAAATACACTTTCTTTCAGTATTTTCTTACATGGACATTCACCTCAGTGAATATTCTGACTTCTAAAGCCACTTAACAGTACACACTCTGAAAGAAAATCCAAACTCAATTAAAGAGGATTAGGCCTCTCTGTCCCATGAGGTGGCCTTTCTGCTTGCATCCCTCTTGCAGCTTTCGGTTTCTGAGATTCATGGCTGTTACCCTGGGAGCCACAGTTATATATATGTTGTGTTTAAGAAACTCAGTAAGAGAGAATGGATTGCCTGTTAACATAAGCACAGCTGTGTGTGGCAAGTGGCATATAGTTGTGTCCAAATTCAGGCTATTGTGCAGCAGACAAAATAAAACTTAAATAAAAAGAAAATGAAAAATGTTGTTGCTTTTGCCACTTCCTTTTAGGTAAAAGTGTTTATGCAGATGCAATATTTTGGGAACAGACAAGAAGATAAGAAGAAATAGTTTGCACATTTTTGCATAGTATAATTTAATGATGTTTCAAGCCCTTGTGTTATTTCAACTGGCATGGACTGCACTGAAGAATTTTTCTTTCTTTCTTTCTTTCTTTCTTTCTTTCTTTCTTTCTTTCTTTCTTTCTTTCTTTCTTTCTTTCTTCTTTCTTTCTTTCTTTCTCTCTCTTTCTCTCTCTCTCTCTTTCTCTCTCTCTCTCTTTCTCTTTCTTTCTTTCTTTCTTTCTCTCTTTCTTTCTCTCTTTCTTTCTCTCTTTCTTTCTCTCTTTCTCTCTTTCTCCACAGGGCTCATAAGTTTTTTAGATGAGAATTTTGCACATAGTTCTTTCTCAGAAATCTTTGCCAGCAGATAATACTAGCTTTCTAGTCAGAATGCGGAAAAAATGCAGTGAAAATGCCTCCAGTCCCCAGAGAAAAAAGTGTTTCTTGTCATTCTCATTTATCAGAATAAGGACTTATTTATCAAAATGAGATAGAAGTATTCATTATTCAGAATAAGACACCTAAAACACCATGTATAGTTAAATAAAATTACCAGAGTACTGGAAGCAGTATAGCTTTTTCCTACTGGATTGTATCAGACAAGCAGCTGTCCTAGTTCAAATTTAGCTTGGATTGCTGATATCACAGTGGCACATGGCATCAGTCCACAGGTTATGTTGTGTGTTTGAGGGCAACAGTCTAATGCTGTCTGTTGTGGCAACAGGGAGAATAAACACCAGAAGAAGATCCCAAAAAGATTAGCAGTTCTTGAGGAAAGTTGGTGTAAAATGTTTCTAGATTTAATTTTTCAACTAAAATAAAAATTTAAAACAATCTTCCACTTGTCTGGATCTTCAGTTCTGCCTTCCTTGGTGGAACAGTGAGCTGCTTTGACACTGGGACTAGCAGCAGCCTGGTGGGATTCAGAGTCTCCTCAAATAGCTCTACTGGGTCTTAACAGGGATCTCCAAAGTCAGTCCATTCTTCCCGATGGAGCTCTGGAGAAGCTCCACTTTTTCCCTTTCCCTCACATCACTCTCTATATGTGTCCTTCCAGCTTTGCTATACTTCTTTTTCTGTTAGAGTGGCTGTCACAATCTTCTGACCCTTTACTATGTTCTTTCAACTTGAAAGTGGTCAGAAAACTCTTTGGGTGATGTTTGGTGAATTTTCTCCCTCAAAATGGTTTTTTACTTTATCAGTGTGCCGAGCTTGCTCAGCGTGTAGTCAGGGGAGCACTCGGGCAATATAAGGAAAGAAGCAGGTTAAGCAAATGGTCCGGGCAAAAAGGAAGAAAGAGAGGAGAGATAAATGAGCTCCTTTCAGGGTCAAGCAGCCATCAGCTCAGCTCAGCTGTATAATAAGCCTAAGTCCATTATTTATTGATAGAGTTAAAGCTACCTTAGCAGCAGCACTATTTCAATCCCAATTGCAAACTTTGTTTAGTAATTTAAGTGTATTTTCATGTTCAAGAGACTACTACTCATCAACCAGAAGTTTATTTTTACTTCCTATTGATATTTCCTATCAATATTCTGATGGTAGGACCAAGAATTTTGGTCAAGCATGCTGGATACTGCAACAGTTTATAAGGAAAACAATCCCAAAAGAACTCTCTGTCTGTACAGTTAGGATGTTGCACCTGAAATCTTCCTTGGTTTTGTACCTGTGTCATCTAATTGAGAATCATTCATGCGCCTTTTGTAGCCATGTTAAAAAGCCAGGCTGGTCTGAAATAGCAGAGAGGGACTGGTCGTTCTTGGGATTCTTCCAGTATAAACTGAACTGACTGGGTGTCATGGATTGCAGTGTAATACAGCAAAACTCTCTGCTCTAAAGGGAGCCAGTTCTGACAGGTCTGTCTGGAGAAAGAATAGGCAGAAGGCGAGCAATTGTAAAAGATGGGGTTCCTAGGAGAAAAGCGAAACAGAAGACACTGAACAAGATCCATCTGTTCCAGAAGGAATCCTTATTCCACTGTGAGAGGAGGAAATGGGTTGAACAATTAGGCAGAGATACGGCTCTGTCTAAATTTAGTTCCAGAGATTATATAGGCGTGTCTTCTGCTGCTTGTATTCCCAGTGATTTCCCTGAAGCGGTACCAGTCTGAGCAGTGGTTATTTTGTTATTCATGTCTTTATGTTCTGTATAAACTATTTAAGAGATATGGGGAAGAAATCTTTTGTACATGGCCTCTAAGGTTCTGGGCAATTTACAACTGACTGTTTTTTCTTTGTTTAACCCTGTTCATTACAGAAAGAGGAACAAGAGGAGAAAACTTTTCATCAAGTCGTGTATGTCTGTTCAAAAGAACTTTCACCAAAGTTTCAGAGAATACGCTCAAGGCAGATGCTTCAGTGTCCTGTGGTCTATAGGAAGAAAGGAAGCATCATGCTTTGTTTTTCAAGGAACAAAGATGTGCGTCAGTTCAAATGCCATCCTGACTGTAAAGGGGAAAAAAGCTGATAATGGCTGGACAACATGAAAGGAAACTGTGGAAGAAGCACAGAAGCAGCAGAAGCCTGGAGAATACAGAGTGGCAGTGGTGGTGGGCGCATTAAAAAATCTGAAGGAACAGAGGAGAGAATGAGCTTTAACTTGAGCTTAATGTGGACATAGGGAAGTGGAAAAGCAGATCCATAATCACAGCTGACTTGATCTAGCATAAGCAGCAGTTTTACTGTAAACAGGGCTTTGAATGAAGGGGCTTCCAGATGCCCCTTTTAATCAACTTTTCTGAGAGCTTTTGAATTCTTGCAGTGTTAGGTGAGGACATGCTGCCACTGTCTGATTTTTCTGCATTGAAAAATACTACTATACTGCATATGTTTTCAAAGGTATTTCCTGATGTCCTTTGTGTGGGGATCCTTCTCCTTACCCAAAGGGCAGCCCACAGAGGAGCAGGTGGCATGAGTGAGGCACATGAAGGTAGGTAAGGATGTGAGACAGGGGCTGGGTAAGCTGTAGGGAACAGACTGTTGGTCAGTTTTATAATGAGATATGGAATTGCTCATTTCTTGGAAAATGGGTAGAGAATGCTGGTAATTATTCTGGGGTGGGGACCATATGGTGTGCTGCAGGCGTGCCTGCCAGGTCAGTCATAAAATAAAGGTTTCCAGATCAGGTACTAATGCTGATAGGGGTTAATGTAAGCTGGCAATATGCTACATGATCTTCTCAGAGAGGCTGAAGCCTGGGCAGCTGGGGAAAGCTCAGCTCTAGCTTTTATGTTTTCCAGATGAGAGATGGTGCACATCCTGGAGGTCACTTGAAGACAGTAGTGTCTGTTAAGCCACAGGGTTATTGTCTTCCTGAATTTCAGAACAGCCATAGCTGTGTTTTTCTGTTTTACTGCTGGCCAAGGACGAAACTCATGGACCTCACTCAGATCCTATCCAATCTCCTGCTGTCAGGGAGCTGTTCAATAAAGCTCAGTGCCCCTCCCTAAGGCACAAAGCTTTCACCTCCTGCCCCTGAGAGCAGCTGAGAAGCCCCCTGAGTCCCCTTTCTTGTTCTCAAGAGCAGGAAAATTTGACAGAAGTGAAAAAACATCTGGCAGAAAGGAATGAGCAAGAAATGAAGCCTGCCCAGGGCTGGTTTTCTTCATGCATGCAGCTGTGAACAATTACCATCACACCCACATGCCAGAGCACACACATAATCATGCCTTGTAGGCACAACCCACAGCAGCCACAGGGTGCTTTCAGCTTCTGTGGCAAAAAATCATGCCAGTTACTATCAAATTAACTAGACTTGCCATGGTGGGCACGCAGTCTCCTTCCCAACACTCTCCCTGATAACCCAAATCAATAATTTATGCATTATTTTGGTATCACAGCATTTCAGGCAGAAAAGAAAGCAAAGGATAATAAATAGAAAAATGCAAATACAATATCTCCTGTAGAAATCTATGTTTTCTGCACAGGTTTTATACTGCCCCTCAGCCTAGGACCTGGGAGCGGTATCAAAACTAGCAGCTGCAGTGACCTAAGTGCTTACCTGTGTTTGTAATTAATTCAGATGAGCTTCCCAGAGCAGCCTCCCTTGCTATATAAGCTATGCATGTAAATAAACATGATAGTCGAAGGCTTCGCTTCTAGAACAGTGCAGGAATTTCCTAACTCCCCAATTTCATTTACCTGAATCACATCCCAATACCATTTTGGAGCAAGAACTGGGAATATGCTGTCTCCCCAAACCTGCTATCCATGCAAATGGTACAAAGAGGTGCATGGAGCAGCATGACCCCAGGGGAATGACAAAACATATTCACTAGGTAGCCTTTACACAGCATGATAAGTAGGTCATTTGTTACAGATACCTAATTTAGGCATGATAATTCCTTTTCAAATTGACTGAAAGGGCCATCATGGCCTGACAACAAGTTCTCCAAGCTGCTCATTGCTCTTGTCACAGTTACTTTCAGAAGCCACCAAAATAAGAATTTAAAGATGGTGTCCTGAAAATAGCCATGGACATCCTTAATGTCCAAAATGCAGATCTCATCTGCCAGATTTTCAAATGTAGGTCTCACATGTTTAAAGAGAAGTGATCTTGTACATTTTTATGCCAGCTTTTGGGTGGTTTAGGCAGGATCTGGAGTGCATTTCAGGAGATGATAGACCTAGGTTTAATTTTTGTTTGAGCAGATTCAAATCCACAACTTCTGTCCTAGCACCAGTATGATTTATTTTACCAGGTTTCTAACTTAGCTTAGTGCCAGCATTCCCTAAATATCTCCTTGGGACTGAGTAACTGTGACAAAAGATGTTTGTGAATCACTAAGCCAGGTTAAGAGAGAAGGGGTGCAAGAATCACCCTATTGTTGGGGTACTTGGATGAAAAAGAGGAATTCTGGTTTATGTTCTTACTGCTGTTCCTTGACTTTATTATAGAAACTTGTCTAATATAAAATAAATTTGCATATCTAAGAAAGGGCTTCTGTGGACTATATTACAGAAAAGAAACTGCCAAAGGAAGAGAAAGTACAACTTGAGATACCCCTAGACCTCTGTCTCACAAATAGATGAGAACAGACCAAACACAGAACATTCTCAAAAGCTGTGTTGTGCTGGAAAATTGTACACACATCCACTGGTGTCTTGGGAACAGGTGTATGTCTAGTAAAGAGATTCTTTAACTAAGCTTGTATTCCTGGCTTATTGGCATGATGTCCCCCAGAAGAACTAATCAAGAAATCAAAATGCTGTGGTGAGGTGAAATTCTGATAAAAAGCACAGGGTTACAGAGATTTTATAGTGTTGAGGTACTATTTATGAGATGGCGAGGATAGAGAGAGTGAGATGTTCCAGGTCTGGCCTTTGGCAAAGTTATTTGGATGCCAGACACAATTTTTCTGGTCTACAATAGCACTGCTTCATCTAGATCTTGCCTAAGCAACAATTGGTGTCTTCCAACAGGAAAATTGGACCAGCTTGAAATAATCATCACCAGCAGTGTTAGCTGTGCAGGCAGCTGGGAGTTTGGATAATCACCCACACCCCTGCCTAGCAAATCCACCTGATGGATTTGAAATCTTTTCACCTCCAAAGATGAGCCCCCTCAGCAGAACTGGGGCACAATGGCAAATCCGTGTGGGGAAGCACCATGAACATCATTTCAGTACTCCTGGCAGGCAGGAGGCTCCTGTGCTGTGTTTTAACCTGGGTTTGAGCAGGATATCTGGAACGCCAGGGTGTGAAAGCAGCTTGCTGGAGTTCAAAAGGAAAACATGGAAGTAAAGGACCTCAGAGACACTGAATGATTAGCCTGTGTTGGCACTGCCAAACATGGCAGCAAACTGGGTTTCCAATGTTAATGCCAGTGTTTAATGACAATATTGCAGCCTTTAATCTGAAATGAACAGAGTTGATGTAGTTGAACAAGATGAAGGGAAAATAAAAGCAAGGGATTTGACAGCTCCCATTCTAGCCAGTGTTGGCATAAAATTCTCCTCCATCCTGTCCAGCACTCCAGCTCTTTTAAAACTATCTATGAAGTACATCAGCAGTGACTGAAAATGTAATCACTGGAAGAGATACACAACTCTACAGGCTGCAAAGAAGTTGTTCTGTAATTTTTAAAAAGTCCACATATTTTCTGATTTAGTGTTCCCTTTATAAAAAGCCTGACTTATTCTTTCTCACACAGAGAAGTTACTTTGTCCTATTGAATTCTTTGGAGGAAATATTTCCATCTAAATCTGTCTACAGTCATCAGATAAATTCTGAATATACACAAGGGAAGATTTTGTTCTTTGATCAACTTAAAATTTGACTGTGTTGACAGCAAGTTATGTCTGATCTCATTTACATCAGTGCATAACTCAGTTTACTTCAACTAGAGCTGCTCTGGATTCACAACAGTGAATGTCAGGCTTTTGCAGATAGTTGTTCTCAAATAATCTTTCTTCAGGCTACTCAAATTTATTTCTTCATGCTGTATGATCACTCACTGCCAGACAAGTCAACTCAACTCAGCCCCACCCAAGCAAAAAAGGTCAAAATTTTGTCCTTTTATTTCACCTCACCCATTGCCCAGAATTAAAGCTGATATATTTTCACTTTTTTTTGAGTCCTCCAGTCCCAAGTTGAAGCAGGAATATTTGTTTGGGGACCTCTTATATCCTCGTTTTCCTCCAACTAGTGAGTCAGAAAACCATTTGACTTCAGGGCTCATCATCTACTGCTCAGAAGTCCCAGAATTAGGTCTGGAAAACGCCATATATGTAGTCTAATATATAGGAAATTGAGTTTTGCTATTGACATATTAATAAATCTGCACT
Source organism: Petroica traversi (assembly GCA_025920805.1). NCBI lineage: Eukaryota > Metazoa > Chordata > Aves > Passeriformes > Petroicidae > Petroica > Petroica traversi. The sequence continues at coordinate 6,873,146 of JAHLSL010000062.1, read as the reverse complement.
TATAAAACACAACAAGTGTTACTTGGAAGTTACTGAAATGCCATCTCATATCTTCTTCTCAACAAGAGGGAGAGAAAGAATTTCACATTTTTCCTGCTAAACCAGCAGATATTTAGGCAAACATGTGGAAAGTTTAATTTTGAGACATTGCAGTGAAACAAAGCAACACCTGTTCTTGTAGTTGCTTGTACACATACAAGAATAGAGAAAAAAAACCACAAACAAACTAAACACTAATCCAGTAAAGAAAAATGCCTAATTTCATGTATTTGGCTTTTATGCAGATAATTCTGCATCTCTGACTGGACAGGGGATCCCCTCTGTTCCCCCAAGGTTTTAATTTTCTGTTGGTGATAGTCAAGGTTTGGCCCAATCAGGATAAAACCATGTTGTGATGGAAATCAAGACCATGGCTGTTCTCTTGCTTCTTCACAATGATGTCAAATACTGTTCCGGACAACAGCGTCTAAATATCTTTGAGTGTGAAGTCATGTTTATCTCTGCATTGGTGCTTTGACCTCTGATATCATCCTGAAATTGCCTAGGGACCAATCTTCTCCTGCTAAAGCTGTCAGTTCCTCTCACTGAGCATCCTACTGCCTGGTCCTTCCTAACCTGTCTGTGGACATGTCTCAATTGGATCAGTCTGGGGTGGTACAAGCAATACACCACTGAATCCCCAGTTACACTGGTGCTTTCCTAAAGAGAAGAAGGATTTTCTCTAATTACTCTGTTTCAGCAATTGTATTTGATGACATGTGCTCTTAAACCCTCTCCCCAGTTTTCTGCGTTGCAGACCCAGTAGTGAAACCATTTTGGTGCCAGCCAGCCCACATCCCTGCCAGTCCTTGCCATTGCAGTGAGCTCTCTCATGCTCTGGAGAGATTTCAAAGGTTTGAAGACGGCAGCAGTGATTTTGTGGTGCACTCTGCTTCCATGTGCCATCAGTTAACTGCCTCCACAGCTGGCACTGCCTGGATGCAGAGGGGAAGAATAGACAAAGTGTGATTTTGAGACCCAGATTGCCTAACTCACCATGGTGATGTGTGTCTGGGATGCCCTGATTGCCTCTGTACCAAGTCTCTTGCTGAGTAGAACGTGCTAAATGCCATGAATTGACCATCTCTAAATTATTTTTCTAAAGTTCAGTGCTTTTTCTAAAGTTGTGGCCAAAGCTTACAAAGGCTTCCCAGAAGTGACTATTCTCACTCCTCAGCTCAGGGACATGAGGTTGGTTGGGGCATCTGAAGAGGAAGGCAAGAAGAAGGGGAGAAGGGCAGGGGAGTGTGCAGAGAAGTTGGAATTTCTGCTCCTGCAGGCAGGAAGCTGGAAGGATGGAGTGATGCCCACCACTCTACAGCTTCACCTGAGAGTAGCAGCCTCCAGCCACATCTTCCCACAGTGAGCTTGAAGGAAGAGCAGCAGCCATTCCAGCTCTCCGACACTCCATCAATCACAAAGCCAGCAGTCATCACAAGTGCTTTACCTCCCTTCAGCAAAATGCTGCTTTGGGCAGGTAACTGCTTTGTCTGTTCCCAAAAGAGCTCTGGCTTGGCAGTGAGGCTAAATTGGGCCATGTTTTACTGCTGATGTATTTTTGATGTACTGGTGACCTGTAAAAACCCCTGCCCAAAGCTAGATGAGTAAATTTTTGTGACAGGTAAAAAAAAGTTGGTCTTTCATGGCAGCTTTGTATATCTGGCGCTGGAATTCATTGGAGATTCATGGAGTAATGAATCCCTATGTGTAGTCCTTCCCCTGCACCAAGGCACAGCAGAGTACAAGTGCAAATGGGGCCTCATTTCATTATCTGCCTGCTGAAAAGTACGTTTGTAAAAAGAAATAGGAAAAAACATTATTCTGTCACACTTTACACTGAAATCTTCTTGTTCTTTATGGACAAGCTCAAGCAATTCTGTTTCGAACACCACACCCCAATCTGTGCTATAAATCAGGTGAACTCCCTAAATTAAGTGAGCCTGTGAAAGAAACACCCCCTCAAATCACAAGCTGCTGAATCAGGCAGTGTGCACCAGACAACACTCCACTTTCACCTCCCAGGAGCAACCAGGTCAAGTGTTCTGAGTAGGGAGGTCATCATGCTGCCTAGTTTTAAGCCCCCAGTTTAGGAGCTTATATGGAAGGGTTGAGGCTTATATGAGGCTCTCCCTCAACAGGCAAAGGAGACAGAGACAGCTTCTTCCAGCCAGCAATCCAGAGTATTTATCTTATTCAGGTGCTGCAGATCATCTTCTAAAAAAGCTCCTTCACTTCACTGCCTATATGGAAAACTTAGGTTGACATCTAAAACAGGCCAAATGAGTCTTAAAATGTTCTATCTTTCTACCCAGGGAGCTGTGGGGAGATGAGTCCAGTCTAGGCTTCTAAAATACGCTCCTGAGTTTGGTGGCTGAGGTTTGGCAGTACCCCTAACACATCTTCACCTGGATATCCCTGTTCTGAGGACCTTTTGTATCCTACTGACTAGAAACAGTAAGAGGGGGCCAGCTATAAAGAAAGCTTGAGGAAATCTTGGTGGTGATGGTGTTAAGTGCTCTCTGCTACACCTTCACAATCACTAAAAATAAAACCCTAGAAATTCTTTTAAGGTTGCTCTTGTAAAGAACACTGAACAGGAAGCCCTTTCCCCCGTTCCTCACTGCAAGTATTGTCACAGTTATGTATAGTGTGCTGTTTTGTAGTGTTTCTGTAATGCTAAAGAATCCCCACACTGCCATTCTGCCTCCTCACAGCAATCCCTGTCTCAAGGAAAAGGCAGGATATTAATGCTTAATGCAGATGATGAAAGATTATAAAGTATTGATTTGCTTACAAATAGAGGACATTAAATTTTGTAAATATTTTTGTCTGTTGGTAACTGTAGTTCTTCTCTGGCTATTCATTCTCTGTATGGGCACAAATGGAGATGAACGAATGGAGATGATCAGCGACTCAAATGATAAAACCCAGAGAAGGTCAAAGAAGTAGCATTTACTGCCATCATCTCTCAGAGAATATATGAGGCATTAAAATTCTGATACTGTACCATATTCTAGTCACAAAGATTTTAACGAGCACGAGTAATGGTATCAAATGAATCTCATCTAATGACACGAGCAATAACGAGAACAAGAAAAGGTGCACACCACAACCTCCTTGAGTATGATGAGGTGGTTTACAGTCCATCTCAGAAAGTGGGAGCTGTGGCAATGTATTAAGGAATGCACAACACAGCCAAGCTGATTATTCATTACTTATTGCACAACTGCAGTTGCTTGCTTCTACTGGATATCTGTTGCATTGCCATCCCAGGCTACACCTTTTTTTCCCCACAATCGTCATGAAATTTCTGTTGGCAAATAGTGAAAGCTGCCACAAATAATACAAGGGAAGCTAAGTGTAAATCTCCACCCTGAATCCACAATTGCTTCAGGAGAACAGAGTAAACAATGCAGCTGACAAGACTCATATCTATAATTTCTTCTTTAATATCATCATTTTGCATAATACGTGGTTGCAACTCAGAAACATGTTTGATCCAGGGATCATCTGCTTGCAGGCATCAAATCAAGGATAGCATAAAGGCTTTTAATTTTATAGAATCTGGAGGATGCAGAGCAGAGCAGTTCTATGCAAGATTGACTGGCAGAAGTTTGGAATTTCTCTTTGCAGGCTCCTTTCCCCAGGACTTCTAGAAAACGTGACAGAGCTTAGTAAGGCAAAGACTGAGCTGCAGATTTAATTGCCTGGCTTTGGCAGAGGTGGCAATAATTGCAAAAGACTGTAAGAATGTATTAAAGATTCAATCTCTTCAATAAAGACAAAGTAAGTTGCATTTTCATCAGCAGCAATAATCAAAGTGTAGTTTAGTTTACTATAAGCCTGCCCTGACTTGGTTGAGATATTATTTGCCTACCTGAACTCACAACTGCTTGCAGAAACTACCTGAATGCATCCAAGGGCTTGTAAATCTTAATTTGCTCCTCTTAAAAATCAGACCGAACTGTCACTTACAGCCCTAGATTATTGTATTTTGAATTGCATTGCACTAAAATTGAGCCCTAGCTGGAATATCTTCAAATACTGTTATTTGCTGGCACTAGGGCCAGCTGCAGGCAGAAAAGGGCAGTAAGCTGCAGTTTGAATTTATTTGAGGTGCCTTTTTGTGGAATTCAGGTTTCAGAGCAGCGCGGCAGCCACCACACAGTGTTTCATTTGGGGATTGTGACCTTTTCAGTGCTTACACCATGGCAGGACAGTTGGGTTTTATTTTCCATGATCATCCCACATGATCTGCCTTGGCCACCTTCTCTGCTGAACCGGAAATACTCTGACCAAACCTGGAATGTCAGAACTTTCTTTTGTTTACAATTTGTCCCAACGCAACACAGCATGTTGTTGGAGCTGTGTTCACACATGGCACTGTGATTTTCTATGATATTTAGTATTAGTCTCTCTGCCCATAGATTTGCATAATTTATTATCATTTTCTCTCCACCCTGAGTAATTATCAGATTTATGTTTCCACTCAAAATGTGTTTGCTGTATTAAATTATATATTGCTCCAAGGTGAATATCCATTTATTTCTAATCATTACTGACTTCTTTAAGTGAAAATGGGGCAGGCAAACTCATTTATTTCACTTTCTGAGGTCAGTCTCTTATGTTCTCAGTTGTGTCATTAAGACATTCTGCCTCCTAGAAGCTCTGTAGAGTTATGACTCTACCTTCAGTAGTGGCATCCACTCCATATCCTTGCCTTGCACTTCTAAGAAATTTAAGGCCGTGTGTCACGAAGATTCAGCCAGCAAGGACCAAACCTCTGAGCTTTGGGATTTAATGCATGAGCTCTTATTTCTTGCAAAATTCAAGTAGATTGGTCAAAACTAAGCCAAATTTATCCTTCTTTCACCAAATAAATACCAGGCATATGTGTGAATCGAGGAGAAAAGATATAATGAAATCCTTTGAAAATCCAGTGAGGAACCTACTGGATTACTGTCAATAAATCATTTTGTAATAGCAGCCATTAGAATTAAGGATTCACCTGCTCTTGTGGAGTCTGATACCACATTTTCTGAAAGGGGAATGCTGGACTCTCTCCACATTAGAGGTCAAGATTGATTATCTCATGTCCACCAGTAAAAAGCCAGTCCAGACGTGCCAAATGTTACCTTCAGTATTGATTCTCTTTCAACCAATGGTGACAGTGGTGTCATTCCTATCCTGCGTCCCAGGAGCTGTTGAAATGCTGTCCAGTGATGCCAGAAGCACCTTCTGCTGCCAGCCATTGCCAGCTTTTTATTGCCAAGATGGATGTGATGCTGCAGATGGTGAAGTGAAGGAGCCTTGTCCAGAAACACAGACAATTGCATGCTCACTTCTGGAAGAAGAGTGATCACAGACACTGTGGGAAACCATTCTATTCAGTATAAGAAGTGGCTTGTTTGCTTGTCCTGTGGGCTTCAGTGACACCTTGGCACAGACAAATCATCAGAAAAGCTGTGACTTCTCACAGAATCATCTGCTGAATTGCTTGTATATTGTTTGCATCATGCATGGCAGGACCGTGATCACCCTTTTGGTAGCAGGATAATGATGATTCTTGACAAAATAAAAGCTGTGTGCATTTGCAGGACCTTTGTGCATGGCTGTACTTGTGTTTAACTCCTAACCACAGCCTGTTCTGATGCCAGTGGGAGTGTGTTTCCTAAACCACTGGTTCTCAAACTGCTCAAACAATTTCAACCTTCTTTTTCACAGACCACCCATGAAGCCAGACAGAGTTCATAAGTTTAAAACATTTTTGTGGAACATCAGTTTCACAGACCAAATGATAATCCCTCAGCAGAGACCACTGCTGGGGGCCTCTTGACAAAGCTTTACTGAGAATGTGCTCTGTTGTGACATGCCAGTATAGGAGGAAGAGAGAAAGGAGAAGTGGGACAGTGCACAGCCCTCACCTCTGAAGTACTGGTGATGCACACACAGATTCGTCTCTTATTTAACCACCACACACTCACAGATATCAGCAGGACTGTCTGCAAGTGGGCCTTCATTTATTCTCTGAAGCCATTTGGACAAGGCTGTTATACACTAAAGATTGATGTATATTAAAAAAAATACTAAAGCTGTGTGGTTATTCAGCCTCTTCTGGGATATGGATAATTATGAGAATAATAGTAACCTTTCAAAGCTGAGGAATTGCCACAGGTGAGGTGGGGAGTTTAATGGGCAGATGTAGCTAATTTAATAGCACTCAGACACTGGGCATTAAAAGCCAGTTCCCTTGGGTTCCTTTATACTAGTCTGCAGGTGTGAAGGGAGCAGAAAACCACTGAATCATCTCCTCTTTGGAGCAGAAAATTCACCCAATATAGGAGACAGAGGTTGTATAATCTAATGAGCAAGGCTGAAGAAATTAGAAATATGCCAAGTATGTCAGTGTATCCCAAAGACCCTTCTTCCAATTTATGACAACCCTGAGGATGTTTGAGCTTAGGCCAAGGTTCTTCTATTACTAGCCAGACAGGGAATTTGAAGGCCACAAGCCCATTGTAGTTCTTCCACATCACTCCATTTTTTTATGCCTTTAATCTAACTACAGCAGAAAGTTTCGACTCAGGTAGATTTTGCTTTTCTAGCCCAGGGAGTACATTAAGATTGGACAATATCTGATCAAACTTCTGAGGCAATGAGACCTGCATGTAAAATTTTAAGACTGCACACAGCTCTGCCTTGTGCTTTCTTGTGGCTATATTACATACATTTATTGAAATTCAATTTGTAGTTAGAGAACAAGTGAATTTTTTAAGGCAGTTTATTGCTGCAGGTAATAGAAAAGGCATAAATCTGCTAATGCTAAAGTTTCTGGACAGTGATACTCTAAGCAGTTGTTATTGGGGGAGTTTTACCAACCATGGGAAATCTCAGACAAATGCCATAAAACATTTTCTTTCACACATACTCTGAGTCATTGCAAAAAAAAAAAAAAAATGGAGGTTAAATTGCTATACTTTTTTATTTAATTTTGTCTTTCTCAAGTCTTGGGAAAGTCACAAGAGCATGTGTCAGCATACTTTAATACAAATAACGCAGGTTGGGGAGACATTTTCTAGACCTTTTACTCATAGTGGAAAATTTCTTAGCAGATATTTTCCTGCAAATAGCACAGAGCAGTAAATGATAGAATTTCCCTTCTGTAAAACACAGGATATCAGTGCTGTCCCTGTATGCAGCTGTAGTTCCTTCTAGTTAGCAGGCAAAGTAATTGCTTCAAAGTAGCCAGCAGTTACCAATGGGGAGACAGCAAATGTTCACTGCTCATAAATGGTGATGAGACCTTGCACTTCTTTTGCCTCATTGCATGGGAGGTGCTCCCTGGCATGTACTAAGCATGGTGGTGCCTTGCTGGTACAAATGTGCTGCTGTCTAAGGCTGAAGAAAGAAGAGTCCTCAGCCTTTCATGGCACTTGGAGTGAGGAGCAGGCATGGATTTCTATAAATGTGTACAGCATGACTCCATCCTCAGGGAGAAATGAGTAGCAGCTTCATACTCAATAGATGACACTTTTGTGGCCAACACAACAAAAATGGACACAAAAGGAGGGTCTTGCTTTGTGAACTTTTGGATTAAAAAAAGGCTTGGTGTAGATGGGGAAACTGAGTCTCTCTTCCTCACACCATTCAAAGTTATACAGGAGAGTTAAAGTCTCAGTGTTAGGGCCACTGAATCGCCACAGACCAACTGAGAGCTTGGCACAACCGTGCTGGCAGACTTGAAAGTCCTTCTGTCCATGGCAGCTGTGCTTCTAACGTAAGGGACAGGCAGAGGGGGCAGGGACATGAGAGCCTGTGGCTAATGGAGGGCAATTCCAAACTTCTTGGGCCTTAGATATGTTGCTCCTGTGCCTACAAATTGCTGCATTTACCATTCTTTGGATGTTTTGGAAAGGCACTCATGTGTAAGGAGAAATCGTGCTGTATTTCTGCCTTTCTCCAGATTGCTTCAGAGTTGAGCTGTGTCCCAGCAGTGACTTGTGTGCTCTTTGGTGGGGCTCCACCACACTGCTGGTGTCAACGAGGAGCCAACCATCCTCAGCTCCCTTTTCAGTCCCACTGCACCCACTGATGGTGGAGAAGGTGACATCTGGGGGACACACCAGAGCCCATGGTTTGTTTGTATAAAAACCAAAGGAGAAAGTGCTTGTGAAATATGTGGTAAATCCCTCCAGCATGCTACTCGTGTTCTCACCATGGCCTCTTTCCTTATTCATCCTCTCCATCTTCTCTTACGTTCTTTGCCTGCTTGCTGCATCCTGTCCCTAGTTAACTTGTCAGTTCTTTAAGATGCGGATAATCTTTCCTAAATATTGTACTTACTCAGCATGACAGAAGCTTGAGAACCTCTGGGCTCTCCTGTAATGAATGCAATATATAATAATAACAAGATGTCATTGAAAAATGAGCCTGGCACTCTGCAGAGTAATTGAGAGTAATGTTAGTTTTTAACAGGAACACTTTTTTTTGCTCAATGATATATACATTTTGTCAGAAACAAGAATTATCAAAATTTTCAGATTTGCAATTTCCCCCTTCATTTATGTCATTGCTTCTTTTCTCCTTCATTTTATTATCTGTTAGATTTTTTCCTGCTTTCTCTAATATGTGAAAATTACATGATAGAATTGAGGGGTTAGGCTGCATTAAAAAGAAGCTAAATTCTGAAATTCCTCATTTCTAAGCATTTGTTTCAATATAATTTTTCAGCAAAAGTGCTATAAGTGAAATATTTGCACCAGTTATAAAAAAATTTATTGTGACTAAATATATCTCTTTTTCCACTTTCTAGTCCCTCCCTAGTAGCCATCCATTTTCTCCCTCTCTCTTTTTCTATTTTCCTGCATCTTCTTATCTCTCTTGCTTTCACCTGTACATGCAAACACTCACTGACACAGATATTTTGACTGCTGCTTTGTCTCTGCACAGCAGAGAGGCTAAAGCTGAGCCTGGATTTTACACTTCTGTATATTCTCCAAGCTCTTGTCTTGCCTTTGAGACACTCACAGCTACATAAAGGCCTATGGGAATATAAACATTCTTTTTCATTTCTTTTCCAATAACAACAACAAGAAAAATATTTTCTCTTTTTCTGCTCTTCCGGCAGTAAAGAAGAAACCATTGTTTCACTTCTAAACTGGCAAGTTCCAGAGGGAGAGAAAGACAGGGAAAATCCCTACTTACAAAAATAATGCCATAAATTATTTTCATTATTACAGTTTGTGATACTGAGCCAGTACCTAAGAGGCCCTCCTGAGAGCTAGGGGCCCCTTTGTGCTCTGGGATGATACACAAAAGGACTCTGCTCCAAAGAGCTTCTTTTTCTTCCTTTAAGGAATTTCTGGCGCTGATTGGATGTTGATGAAAAATGCTGGCTTGGCAGCAACAGAGAGGAAAGTCTCCTGTTCATCTGCAGACAGTGCAAGTTTCCCCTTTCCTCTGTCCTGCTGGCCATCAGTGGGGCCCTGAGAGCCAGTCACAGTTTTCCAGGTTGCTGGGTCCCAGCCCAGTGCGCAGGTTCTGTCTGATTTGCACAAAGTTTTCCCCCTTTGGGGGGGAATTACAGTAATTTGAGCTCCTGTCCCAGCCTGAGCTCAAAGCAGATGTGGTGCTCTCAGTAACACAGAAAACAGATGTGTGTGGGTACATCCCTGTGTGTGTGCATGAGGTGTGTGTTTCCTGAGCCCACTGTGGGCTGTTTCTCCATTGACTCATCTTCTTCATCCTCAGACTTCGCCCTCTTCACATATGCCACACGTGTCTATAAGTTTGCTGCCTTTCCAAAATGTTTTTAAAGGATTTGAAATGCTCTGTATCCTCTGCAGTGTGTTGGTTTAGTTTGTGTAACTGCAGTGAAGCCAGAGCACCAAGCCAGTGTACACAGATAGATAATTAACTCTTGATTTCCTTCCTAAGGTGTTGTAGCTTTGAGCCTTGAGATGGCAGAAGCCACCTTCCTGCAGGTGCAGAGGATCCAACAGGAAGGAGGCAGGAAAAGTCACTGAGGAATGGGAGAGGAGACTTCTTCTCTACCACCTTTAGATACCTTGGCAGAAAAGCTGAAGCATTTCCTCCTTCTTTTTCATGCCTCCATCTCAGGTTCCGACACAGTGTGGGACACAGAGTGACAATAGCTTTGTCTTGAAAAGGGACTGTACCTTAACTTCAGCATCTTACCCTTAAAACTAGGACAAAACTTGCATTTACAAGAAACAAGGAAATGTCTAGCAGAATTCAACACAAAATTATGTGAGTAACTTTTCTTTTTTCCAAGAGCCATTCTTACTCTTAATCTCTCAGCGCCCAAGATTTCTTTTGTTTGCATTCTCCTGCTTTGAGTAACCCGAACTATTTAGCTTCTGGTTACACTAAGTGGTTTTTAAATGGAAAATAGCAGCTCAAATTTAGCAGTCATTCATTAATTTCAAAGAAATGCAATGTGGTTTTTAATATATGCTGTACTTTTTATAACTGGTGCACTTGTAGGAATTGAAAGTGTTAAATAAATTAGACGGTCCAGTGAATCTTTTCCAGCCCAGTGTGTTGCTGGGATTTGGACCTGGTCCACTGCGTTTCTTTGAAGCTCTTACTGCTTCTATATTTTGTTTTCTAATAGCCTAGTTAAGACAAAGAACATTTCCTTCAGAGCTTCTAGTCAGCTCTGCATTTCACTTTGCTTCTGTTTGATTTTTGGACTGTTTCTAATTGATTTCCATTAATAAGGTAAAAACTCTGGTTGGCTTTTGTTTTTTTCCCTGGTGCAAAAAGAAAGAAGTAATATGAAACATAAAGTTTATTTGGATTCTATCCAAACGGTTAACTCCTTTTAGTTTATCCCCAGTAGAAGTTCCTTTGGGGATGCACTATCATTTCATCAGTGGTTTCTCCTCTGTTTCTGTATTTCTTCAATTAAAACTCATTTCACAGAGTGAAATTTGTTGTCTATTCCTGTTAGAGTTCCACACTCCAGAGGTATAACACTCCATGGTTATACTATGATCAGAAATTCTGCTGCATTTCACATTCAGAGCACATTTTCTCCTTCCTCTAAATCATGCATATTTGTATTTATTTGTAACTTAGTCCATGCTAATTTCCAGCTATTTACATAGCCACGGAATCTTAATTTTATTCTTATTACCATATCATCCTTTTTTCTTGACTGACTAGAGGGAGAAAATTAGAAAGCAGACATGATCAAAACTGCAAAACTCAATTAGAGTAAATGATGAAACATGATGTAATACAGAAATGACTGCAAATATAGTGTCCTGTTACTTACTACTGTTTTTAAGTTGCTATGCACTTTCATGCATTAAAGGCTATTTTAGTAAATATTTCTGCCCTAGCACCTCAAGTCAGCACCTGCATAGAGATATTTGCTCTGCTTTCCTCAAGGCCCACTGGAGAAGAACCAGGTTTATAGGGAGAAATATATTTAGATAGAATCAATTTTCTTTTCCATGCATGAAATTCTGTCTCTAGCTTTGGTAGTATTAGGTTGTACCAGTCCCCTGGATTATTCCCATCTTAACCTCTGAATTATGTAAGGCAGGCTGAGCGCATAGAAGAAAATGTTATTTCCATCAGCAAACAAAATATTTTCTCTGAGAGTGGGCATTTGAATGCATTCCCAGGGCAGTGGTGTACCATATATTTTTTTTGTTTTGCAGACTGTCCAGTCCAATTCCCCTGCAGTGCTAATGCAGGCAGACTCCAAGCCAGAGCCGTGTGGACTGGCAGAACTTGTTAGGCAGACAGGGACAGCTGGGCTCCACTGCCCCATCCCTGGGAGGTGAACATGGCCCTGACTGCAGGCATGTGGACAAATCCTTCCCACAGCACAGTGCAGTGTCAAACCTCCACTCTCAGGGTCCTCTGTGAGAAGCCAGGTCAGAGAAAATGACCTTCTGCTTCAGGCAAACACCTTCACTCCCTTTTCTGACCTTGCCTGTGCTTGTGGAAGAAGATCACTTGGCAGCAGCACAGCACTCAGAAGCTCACTTGTGAGTGTCCTCCGTGCCTTTCCTGGCAACAGCAGGAGCTGGGAGAGGAACAGATTTCACCCACACTGGCACAGTGTGTCCAACCTGGCAACTTGCTCTTCCCTGACCTACTTCAACCACAATGGGCACTCCTACTCACCAAGCCTGGGTGCTGCAATTCCCTGCTAGCCAGCACTAAAGTTGGCTCATGAGTGCATGGAGATGTTAATCTGAATAATAATGTGAGCATCAGGCAACAGCTTTCCTGGTTATGTCCCTGAGGAGCCTCCTGGGTGGCACGAGACACTCACAGCCATCACTTGCTGACACCCAGCATTTGGTGGAGGATGCCAGGAGCTGTGCCAGCCCTGGTGAGGCTGTAACGTGCCTTCTCTCAACATGACTTGGGGCAAAGGCTTTCCCTCTCTCCAGCATCCCCTGCTGCTCACCTCCTGACCACCAGAAACCCTCCTGCAGAGCTCCTGTGCTCCCTGCTGAAGTCCCTCATTGGTTAAATACCAATACCATGTGTCAGTGTCACTTTTCTCGTTTATTTTCTAGAGGTTTGGTGGTTTTTGTCTTTAATGTAACTGGTAATTTCATGTTTATGGTTTTTTTATGGCCTTTGTGATGTATCATTTCACTGTGACCTCACAGCAAGCCTGTGTGTGCTTTTCCCCCATGTGATTAATTATTTTAATAGAGGCAAGAGAAAGAAAATGGGGAATTTGTGGGTAGTGGTTTTCCATGCTTGGTGTAGGGAAGCATTTCATTGTGGGTCATTAAGATTCACTGTAGCATAACTCAGTAATAATGTGGAAGAAGAAGTCATGTGCCTGTGGGTTGTGTGAACTGAAATTACAAGCCATGTTCAAACCCCTGAGTCACCTTTGCTGCTTCTCAGCACAGCTGAGTCCAGGCAGGAAGCACTGAATGAGCAAATACAGTGCTTGAAACCATCTATCTCAGACCTCTCACAGAGTGCTCCTTGGAAAACTATCCATAACTAATTTTAAAAGGCTAGATTTAATGAGTGGGCTGAGAAAGGCACATATTACCCTCCCAAACTAGTCCTTCTTGACCCTGGATGCCTGATTCATTTAGCATGACTAGGGAGTAAATAGTAATGGTAAATAATGATATCAGTGTAGAAACTGATCTGGTCATTAGTTGTAAAATATAATGCCACAGAATTCATGCACCTGGGATCCCATCATTCATCTTCACAGTACTTCCTAAAGGAAACTGAAATGCTATAGAGCAAAAAATTGGTGTTGCTCTGGCAAGGAAATGAAGATTTACTTTAAAATAAATTTCAAAAACCCCAAACAAAACATCCGTCAGATTTGAACCATAATGTTTTTAGGGAATTTATTACTGTCACTCCTATTTCTGATCCACAAAGTTTATATATTTGATACATGGCCAAACTACAGAGCTTTCCACCAGTTTGGACCTCCAGCAACCACTTTTCTGGCCACTTGCCTCATGTTGGTAGCCAGTCTGGTGTCCTCCACACCTGGACTCATGGTTACAAAACACCCCACCATTACTCTCATATGGAGTAGGTCTGATTATTTGTTGTCGTAAACAAACCTATTCTTTCAGTTCTTTTAGTGGACAACTGTGAGCACCTGATAAGTCTAGGGTGAGGGGAAGGAAATGTCTTTGCATGCTGCAGTGCCCTGGAAGAATTTCCAAACCTCAGGGCTGCAGCTGAAAACAATAGCGAGATTGCAAGTCAACTGACTGCATGAAGAAGAATATGCTGGGGTAGTGACCTGCAAATGCTTTTTATGCAGTCAGAGACCTATGAAGCATCAGGCACAGACCAGGATTAGTAGTGAAGTAGCAGAGAGGGATGGATATGGACATCTTAGTCTGTGATACAAAGGGAGCTTCAACACATTATCATAAAATCTGGCTCAGGGGTGGTTGCCAGACCAAAGAGATACAGGCTCCTATTTTCAGCCCAGGTTTTGCACAGCACTGAAGTCCAGAGAAGATCTAATTTTAGATCAGCGGAGGCAAGGCTGAATGCACAAACAAAAATGTCCTCCTACCAAACAAAATCTCTGTTGAGTATTGTCGTGCTGGGTATGAAATATAGCTGCTATATCTATACCAGATCTGTTAAATATCTGGAAATTATTCATCTGTGATAACTAATGAGGAAAATAAGATAATTAATTTCACTGTTTCTTGCAAGAGGGAAGCTGTCTGGCAAAATATGCCAGACAAAACATCCATACAAAACTGTGTCATTAACTTACATGTTTAGTTCATTCACATTCCTAACCATGAATAAAAAGGAGAAATTAAATGACAATCTTTAATTGTCTGTATAATTCTTCTTAATGAGTACATTCTGGAGTACCATAACGGTGGGGTAGGTTTATGAAACAGAGATCTGTCTTGCCTTAATAAGAAAGAAGGAAGTGATACTGCAACACTAGTTCATTATTGGATACCCTTGTACTGTGAATTAAAGGCCTGTGCACATGCAAGCTTGGAGAAGCAAAAAGATGTAACACTTAAAAGTACATACGTTATCAGAAAACTGAGAGGGTTAGGAGAAAAGGCCAGGGACTGACGGGAAAATGAATGAGATGAGAAGTAATAGAGATAACTGTGGTAATGGTAGATCCATTAAAGAATGTGTAATACAAGAGTCACAAAGGTATTGGGACTGCTCACCTGCTTAAACATGCAGAAGTGGTTTGCTGGCTCAGGGCAGAGTGCTTAGGTGTGGCAGAGACAAATCCATAGTCAGTGGAGATGGGACAACCTCAGTTAGCACCACTCTTCAACTCTGTATATAAACAGATATGAGAATAAGTATGCCTGGAAGCTGAAAGCTAAAATGTCATGAGGTATCAATGAGACTTTTTCCTCCAGTTTATACATCTGTAGGCCACTGTCTTGCCAGAGCTCTTCAACCACTGCCTAATTCAGGCATGAGAGAGATGTATCCAGTTCAGGTTTGACCGTGAAAAACATGGTCTCACTTGTGCCTGTCTCCACAAAGGGCCCAGCCAAGGGTTTTCATGCTGCCTCTTGGCTGAAAAGGATATCTCCCCATGTGTCTGCAAGCTTGCACTTACTGCTCCTTCAGACTCTGCACTGCAGTGTCTGAGACAGGCTGGGAAACTGCTGAGGCCACTGCTCACGGGATCCATCTCTAGGGTTCACTGCTGAATTGTCCTCACTCCTTTGTCTCTTATGGCTCACTTGGGCACAAACTCTTCAGGATTAGATCTCCTTGAGGCTCAGATGCAAGAAAAGCAATGGATTGAGTGTTTTGTAAATCTTGAGCCTAGATGCATCAGTGTGAAGTGAATGAGTGTGAAGTGAATCAGTGAAGAATCACTGTCAGTTTGCCCAAGGTTTGTTTGAGCTGATGTTTTATATCTAAGCATACTTCTTACCTACCCATATCTTGGACATTGAACCTGGGGTGCTGGCTCAATGCTGTGCCCACAACAGCTTTCTCTTATCTCAACATGGCAAACCCAATTGTGAAGGGGCTTCAGGACAGCCATAACCCTCATGGGACCTAGGGCACCTTTGGGGTGGCTGATCTCCAGTGGGACCTGTGCTGCCCAGTTTGCATGTCAGTGTCCTCAGTGCTCACTGAATTACAGCTGCACACTGACACAGCCACATCCTCTTCATCATTGCTGAATAACTACTCCTTAGGGATACTCCTTAGTCTGCAGTGTGCAGACCACAAAGACCATTACAGCGGATGGGGATAAGAGGGAGATATCCCTAGGAAGACCATCTGGAAGGTCAGCGAGCTATTTAAAGATGTCACTGCTGCTCGGTGATGACACTAAAGCTCATGGCTGGTTTCAGGCTGTGGCACTGAGCCTGGCTGAAGAGATTTTTTCACTCAATCTCTTCTTCCAAGCAATGCAGTGTCCTACTCTTGCTTGAGGCTTTGCTTGTCAAGTTACCCTTGAACAGATCAAAGCTACTGTTGATAGGTGTAATTTGTATAATTCAAAAATCTGCATCAATGGTAGAAAAAAGTTTTGGGATGCTACAGGCTAAAAAACACCAAAAGGGCTCTCTTTATTGTATTGAGCTGCTGGCTCAGAATTGCTTCCAGAAGGGCATGGTGTTTTTCTGCTCGCTTTGGTGAAGTAGCAATATATTTTGTTGAGGTCTGAGCTGACTCCCTGCAGCTTTGGGCCATTACTGAATTAGAGCCAATAAAGAGCATGCCCTCTTTTCTTTGCCTGCAAGTCAAATCCTAGTGGGGCTCAGTAGGACATTCAAGTAATCCGTGATTAAATTAGATTTCTCTGAGCAGAATGTCCAGAATGTGGTGGATGACACAAACCCACCCTCTGAGCAGTCAAATCTTACATCCCAGCAAAATCATAGGCAGGAAAGAATGTATTGTCATAGTGACTTGAGAAGCAAAAAGGCACTGTTACCAGTTTTCACTTGCAAATGCTTCACCCACACTAGTAACTAGAGAAATGACTATCAGGAGGCAAGGAGTGCAATCTAACCAGCATGTGACAAAAGCACCCCAACAAGCCCTGCTTCCTCACCAGCCTCCTTGTGTGCCCTGTACCACAGCAGAATCCAGCCTGCTTGCTGAAGCTTGCTAATGCTCAAAGGAAGAAGCTGATATTGTTTATGTTCCACATTCTTCCATTGCTCAATATCCAAATATTTCACAATGCAGATCCAGTTTCAAAAGTTCATTTAAGAGAGAATTCTTGTTCCAAGCCCAGTTTCCTGTTGCAGCCTGAATCCCAGAGCAGGTCATGTGCAGCAGTTGGCTCATGACTTTCTGGAGATGCTGCACCACTGATTTTATAAACAATGTATAGTGGGAAATGGATGAATATGTTTCTTATTTGAATAAATTAAATCTGGCAAATGTAATTCACTCCAACAAGCATGCCCGTTGCTCATGGTTTCCAAAACATACTGTGCAGCTTTCCCGGGGGGAACCCAGGGACAAATCTGTCTCTACACAAACAAAACTCCCTTGCACGTCTGTTGGAGCAACGCCAAACACAGAGAAGTGTTTGATCCTGGAGTCTGATTCCCCACAGACCAGAGAGCGAACTCTGACCTGAATAATGGAAACCAGCCTTGGCTCTCGGCAGCCAGGCTGCACACAAGGAGCCTCTGCTGTGGCAAAGATATAAAACTCCAGCACTGACAGGAGCTGCTGCCTGGCTTGTCTGGTATGCAAGAGTGGGATGAGTGCTGCCACACTCACAACAGTTCAGGGGAAGTTTGAGTCTTGGCTCCTTGTGGGAAAACCAAATTAATTCCTGTCAGGGTCACTCCCTGGCAGCAGCAGGAGGCACCCAGTCAGAGAGTGGGTTTATTTGTGTCCATACATCCCTGAAAATGCTTTGCTGGATCTCAGCTTCTGCTCCGTGCTATGTTCAAATGTTGCTCCTGCTAGCAGGGACTGTCTCAAGGACTCGACGGGGTAAATCCTCTTGTTGGCACAAGTGACAAGTAAATCACAGTTCAAAGGGCTGTATTGAAACCCCATTTTGGGATGTGAGCACACCAATCCAAAAGAGCTACCTGATGCTACCATTTCTCCAGGACCTGATGGTGGCTGTGAAGGTACCCAAATGCAGCATGAGCCACTTGACAGTCACATTTTGGAAAAGCATGGTCATTCTTGGGTTTTGCAAGGCTCTCCTGTGTGCTCAAAGTGGAGCAGAAAGTATTTTTTTTTTTCAAGTATCTGGTTAAAATTAAAATGTATTTATTGTCTACTACTGTAGGCTTCATGCTCCAGTTCTGCTCCTGCTCAGGCTCCCCTTTGCCTACTCTTCCTTTCTCCCAGGAGATGAGCAATTTTTTCCTTATCAATGTGCCTCACTGCGTGCAGGTCAGAACATTTCCTTAGAGATTAATGCGTTTCTACCACCCTGCCATGGGCAGGGACATCTTCCACTAGATCAGGTTGCTCAGAGCCCCATCCAACTTGGATTTGAACACTCCCAGGAATGGGGCACCTACAGCTCCCCTGGGCAACCTGTGCCAGTGCCTCACCAGCCTCACACTATAGATTTATTTTTCCTAATATCTAATCTAAACCTACTCTCAATTTGAACCCATTATCCCTTCTCCTGTCACCACATGTTCCGGTAAAACACCTCTCTCCAGCTTTGTTGTCGACCTTCTTCAGGTACTGGAAGGTCATAATTAGGTCATGCCAAAGCTGCCTCTTTTTCAGGCTGAGCAAACACAATTCTCTCAAGCTTTCCTGATGGGAGAAGTGTTTCATGCCTCTAACCAACCTGGTTATCCTCCTTTGGGCTCACTGCAACATGTCTGTGTCCTACCTGTGCTGGGGACCCCAGAGTTGAATGCAGAACTCCTAATGTAGACAATAGGGAGATGTACACTTCTTACCAGATTTTTTATTATGGTCTTTGATGATTTCCAGTGTGGGAGGGAGCTTGTGATGTTTACAAGTCTGAATTTTAAAGACCTTTGGAAGAGTGGCTAATATTAAAAAATGTTTATCTGAAACTTGGACGTGAGTGTTGTGTTGGTGCCTGGGCATGGGTTAACCCTGCCCATGTTTTCTGGGGAGCTTGAATGAATGTCACTCCAGTGACCCTGTGGGAGTTTCTCCTGAAACAAATGGGTCTAAAGGAGGTCAAAATGAGGGTGACACCCTACAGCAGCCTTGTGTTCATCGAAGTCCCTTCTGCTGCCAGTAGTGCCAGTCCTGCCTCTCTCCCCTGACTTTCCCAGAACTGCTTGTACAATCATGACTTTTCCATTTTCTCTGTGACCTTCTGATCAGCTTTAGTGGGCAGAAACCTGGAGCCAGTACTGGGCAGAATAGCTGGCCATTTCCTCTGATGGCCCAGTGCTCTGAAAGCAATTGGAGTTTTCCATAGGATGGCACAGCAGTCTCAGTAACTCCTACAGCTTTCTTCCTAATTTTCTATCTCTAAAACACTGATACAGACTTTTGTGTGTGTGTTATGGTGTGTGTGAAGGAGAGGGGTCCTAGCTGCTTATTTTGTGTATGCACATCCACACTCACACATACGCTGACCCTAATTATGCCTCAGGTCACTTCTGTTCACCCCTGTGAGCCCAGCTTATCTCTAACTCCCACAAACGTGAATCCAAAGCAATTCCACTCGTACACTGTGACTTCAAATAAGCTGCAGAACACTAAACTGGGCAAAACCAGACTGATTTGGTGTTTGTTTTTTGAAGATTGAAATAGGAGAAGTCTTTAATCTTTTAACAACCCAGTTTTTGGCCTTTGAGCGCTGCAGCCTCTGTGAATGTGCCATCTCCATTGGGAAATCTAGCTTGCAACAATTTTGCACCATTTCACAATATTATTTGTTCAGGCATTGAAAGACATAGACATAAGGAATGAAAAAAAAATAGAAGAATATCACAGTTAGCATGGCCTGTTACCTGTTCAGGCTAGAGAAAGGTTTTGCTCACAGACAATGGTGGCTTGCAGCCAATGTTAACATGGCCTTTTGACTCCCAGGCCTATGGAAAGCTTCCTCTGCCTTTCCCAGGAGGTGTCACTATGAGCTATCACTGCACTGCCATACAGTTCACAGGCACACAGGGCCTGGCTTATGGATGGAATTGACTGCCAGGGACCTGGCATGTAAGTTTTCCTCAGCTTTTTTTCTAAAAGGGGGTATGACCGAGGGTCAAAAAGTCCTAAGTATTTCTGTTGCGTCTTGGCTTTCATGGATTTTGCAGTTCAGACGGGTTTCTTATATCTATCTCATCTTTCCACAAGTCTCTCAATGCTGGAGAAGATCTCTGATTATTTAAGAGAAAAGGAGAGGACTGCTCAGTGTCTGAGACAGCATACAATATCCCCACAGACAATGATGCAAGTGCAATCCAATACTCCAGCTGCTTTACTGGAATCTTCAGCTCTCCTCCCCATTCTTCCTACTAATTTGGTATTAGATTTTTACTTCTCTGTTTCCCCACTGCCTTCATTTCTCTTAAAACCTGGAGCACTACAAGCTATTTCTCACCACATGCCAGTGAAGAGCAAAACAGGCCCATGACAGTGGCTGAGATCCCAAAAAGCCCAAGTGGTTGCTATCAATAACGCCTTTGTGGCTGCATCTGCAACACTTATGAGGAGCAGCACTCAACAAAAGGCACCTTCCTCCAGGGAGATATCCACGGATTCTTTCCAGCTCTGAACAAGGGACCTACTATCCTGCACACAAAAGAACAAGGATTTGCCTCTTGACTTCGTTTTTCTTCCTATAAGCCTACTGCAGGAAAGTTGTATTTTATTTGAGTGCAGCATTGTTTATTTATAATTTTGTCCTAGTTGTGTGACAGATTCAGCATGTGTCACCCAGCAGGGGAACAGTAGTAGGCTGGAGAGTTAACAAATGCACTGCAGTGAAGCCAGATGGCCTGTTTTCATAAGGAGCCTCTGAAAGATGCTCTGCTGCATAGATTTCTATTTTCTTTCCTTCCTTTGGTGCCCAAAATTCCCAAGAGAAGTGTTATTGCTTATTAACTCACCCACAAAGCCCCACGGGTCTGAGCGCCACTGCATATCTCATCAAACACCTCCTGTGAACAGAAAAACACATGACCTGATGTACTGAATCAGCCTATCCCTTCCTCCAGCAGCAAAGTCAATAAATGCAAAGCTGCTGAGCACCCTCTCTGTTGCAGTGTGCCAGGGGTTCTGAGGTGTGGGTGAGGTGCTCGTGTCCACCACGTGTCCCATGGACACCTCCAGCCTGGCTGGGGCACAGCCAGCCCCCTCTCTCTGCAGTCAGTACTTGCAGAGTGCAGCCCCAGCTGCCTGGAGGGTCCTGCCTGATTCCCTCTGGGAGCGCCCACGCCTCTCAGAACATCCAAGCACATCAAGGGGCCTCACTTAGTGCTTAGCTCCTGGGGAGCAGCCTACTTGAAAGCAATCTCAGAGCATGTACTAGTGCAGAAGATGTTTGCTGGAAGAGCATGGCGCTGTGCTTACATTTTCCCCAAAGGACCATGCCCCCGAGGAGACAGAATTTTTCCTTTCTTTTTCAGGATATCATTAAAGAATGTTTCATCTTCTTCCTTATTTTCTCATTTGTTTCTCCCTCCAGTTCCCCGTTGGGATGTTTTCCAGTTTCTCAGAGCTTGCATGCACTTTCCTTTGGAAGACATTAATACCGATTTCAAGCCCTAGCCTTGACTTGAAAGAGTCTCACTTTTCAGGCTCATGAAAAATGGGGCAAGATATGAGCTGATTAGGTATTTGCAGCATCACTACACCAGGAAGTCTGATAATAAAAAAAGATGGGCAAGCTAACTGCTGTTATACATGATATCACATCATTTATTACAATCAGCAAGGAAAATTTTGACTTTTGAGCAGGAATTACTCTAAAGATGGCATGTTTTCACCCTGCTCATCTTTGAATACCCTGTCTGAATACAAAGTGTTAAATAAAAGAAGGCTATAAATGCCTTTTTAAAGAATTAAACTTTTAAAGAGCTAAGTACAACTGGTTTATTTTATAGGTAAGGCAGCATTAATTGCATGAGTTTGAGGAAGATTTTGTTCTCTTTTTCCCATCTTTGCTCGAGGGGAGAAGCTATCCACCCATCAGCTATCTTCAGTCAGCCTAGAAGGTATTATTCCTCCCAAGGCTGGAGGAAAAGCTAAAACTGAAATTACCATAGGAAGGGAGAGTTTTCTGGGAGGTCAAGAGGAGCTGCCCAGGGTAGATGTTGGAGAGCCCAAAACACTGGATAGCAAGGGGCTGCAGGAATGGTTTCAGCACAATGCAGAGATACCAGAGTTGACTTTAAAGGACTCAGTGGACACTTAAGACAAGCAGCCTGGAAATTGAAATAGCTCTCTGTATCATAGATTGCCTGTGTGGTGTCAGCTCAGGACCTTGTAGGGCATGGCACTCTGCAGAGCACAGGCACTACAGGCTCTGTGAGCCACCTCCACTTGTCAGAGGTGAGCTTAGAGAGGCCCAGAGCCCCATATGTGTAAGCTAACTCTGCCATTGACTTATATTTCACTTAAAATGCTTTGAGGAAAAAATAAGCAATGTGTTGTTTTGAAGAGGCTCTGCATTTCCACAAGCCACTGTCACAGGTTCTTGAAGGAAAGATCTTTGAAGGCCATGTAAATTAGTGATTAATTTCTTCTCCTTTTTTGAGTTTGACAACAGAACAAACAAAAAAACCAGTATATATTCATACATACATACATATATATATATACACACACAGCTTTTTCAACTTTTCAAAAGAATGAAGGTAAAAAGGACTACATTCTAAATGAATTTGTCTGTCATGCACAAAACAAGTGAAAAGGTCACAGCAGCTGTCAGTAGTGATGAAGGAAAAAAGGCCAGAACTGATCCTTATCATTTAAGTCTTGTGGCACAATTACACACTGTCTACACTGTTTAGGGTCCACACTGTTTAGGGCTAGCTTTTTCCACAGCTAGCCCTCTTCCTCTTGGAGAGAAACCATTAGAGAAGCAAAATAAACCCAGGAAGCAAGATAACTATTTAGCATTGAGGATGATCAGGGCTCAGGATCTTTCTCTGGACTTATTTCATTTGGCAGTATAGATTGCTACCTGGTTTCATTTGAAGTTTTATATTTTATATGTGTGTATATATATATATATATATATACACTTAGTTGGGCTATATTTAAATTATTGTGCTAATTGTTTGACTGGATATATCCTAGTCATTCAGAAAATGGCCCAATCCTTATTGTGGGGTGAACCATTCATTTACTCATTCTCAGTCTATCCTGTTCAAGCTCTTCCTTTTTGCATTGCAGACTTATATTCATTTGATTGAAAAAATCAAAAAAAAAGGCAATGGACGAAACTACACTGTGAACCAATGCAGGTGGAGATCTGTCAGTATGGTTACAAAATCACCGGGATGGAACTTATCTGGTCCTTTCTTCACCTGAGGGTGACACCATCCATCAGCACCTGTTTCCTGGCAGTTTATCTAGCTGATATTTAAGTACTCTTTACTGGCATTAGCAATGGTGATTCTGCAAGCTGCCCCTGTTCTTCAGTCTCCTCTTCTTTGGATTTAACAATCTGTTTTACCTCAGCAGTCTTTGCTTGTGGATCTTCTTCAGCCTTAAATTTTCCCACTGTTATCCCCTTCTTCTTTGGGATCCCCATGTTCGCAGTGTGTGGCACCCAGCACTGGGCACTGCACACCTTGGCAGGGATAATGAGGGTGGGAGAAATTCTGGCAGCATCCTGGAGACTGCATTCCTGTTTCCCCATCTCTGTGTGCTGTTTTCCTGCTGTGTATGACACTGGGGTCTGTGTTCAAAGCCTTTCTTAAGCTTTTAAAGATAGCACCTATCTCACAACTTCAAACAGCAAATGCTTGAGCTTTGAAAAGCTACTGTGTTTAGGTGGGCTTTGAAGCATATGCCTCCCTCAAAGTGCACATGTTTATGCTGATCTGAATCATGTAATTGTCAAAAGTTTTAGAAATGTCTTGAGGACATTTGCCAAACTAGAGCTCATTTAGGAGGAAATAAAAGGAGGTAGTCACTACATTCTCCAACAATCTTACCTCTGTTTTCTGTATCAGGCTGGGAGGCAGGGATGCAAGAAAATGACAAAAAACTCAAAGAAAATTTGGGGTTTAATCACAGATGTGTGAGTTTCGGTACACACTCAAAGACATATGAATTTGCCATGGTGTCAGAGCTAGATGATTAAATTCTAGTTTGTCTTAAAATAGGCAGTGCTAAATTACAATGAAAAGAGAAAACAAAAGATCATTAATTCTTCTTACGTTCCTTTATATAAATATTTATATTTATGTACCTGTACAGGCACGTACATGCACACATGTTAATGGAAGGGATCTGGGATATTCTGTCATGTGCATTAGCCCATGTAACAGCAGCAGCAGGTATTTGGGTTAGTCCACAGATTTACAGAAACTTTTTTCATCTTCACTGTAGGCAATCACTCAAAAAGTGAATGTATGGCAGGTGTACTGATTGTTGTACAAGGGTGTTGTAAGAGTTGCTGTAGTGTATCAGGATGGTGTTTCAGGCATGAAATAACCTTATTCTAATTAATCCTTGTGCTTTCAAGCATAACTGAGTAGAGGAACTCTGAAAAACTGTTTCTAAAATCCAAGGAAATACCGACTAAATATTGTTTAGATTGATGATCAGGTTTACAGTTATACAATTTCTATGGGTCCTGCCACATCATCACAGTCATAAAATTACCTGCAGAAAGATAGGAAGACAGGAGTATTTGAACAGTTAATATATATTTATTTTACCTATTGCTACCTACTCCTGGACAAAAAGAAAGTGTTTATGATCACTTTTGTTCTCTATTAACTATGTTATTCCGTTGGCTCCTTGGGACATGGGAGTTGAGCAGTGGCAGCCTTACCTACTGTTTGGTTCCTGCTTGTTTCTCATGGTTCTTTAACTCCTGCTAATAAATTGGATAACAAATAGTAAAATGGTTTCCCACCTTCTCATGCCTAATTGTTCAAAGGAGAGAGTCTGCTCAGGATTTGACTGTGTCTAGTACTAGATTGCAGTGCAAATAGAGTCACTGAAGCAACAAAAGTTTCACTGATAAGTAAAGAAATGTTTTTGTGATAAAAGTAGCCATGTTGGGCTGTTCCAGGTGCTTAAACATAGCTTTAGCTGAAGCTAATATGTCCATCAGAGAAGACACCTTTTGCTTTGTCTTGAAAAGAAGACATGTCCTGGAACATGAAAGGTTGAGATAGACCAGGACAACCCATCCCCCTGGTGGGATTGGAGTCACCAGTTTCAGTGCTCCCAAAGATAGCCTGATATTTGTAATTAAGCCTGGTTCCCCTATTTTAACATGAGCTTATTAGGCTGTACTACTTTTTTTTTAAGACTGCTTTCTTTAAATAATTAGGAAAGAAGTACTTGGAAAGGAGACAACTGCTTCCCTCCTTTGTCTTGAATAATCACTCCTGGGTCATGTCTCAGGGCAATGCCTAATTCCTCTTGGACCTTGCTGGTCTTAGGTAAAGTTTCACATGACTGAGGAGCACAGAGCTGCCCTTTACACCTCTGCAGGACACCAGAGATGTGTAGCCAACAAATCTTGTTGATTATAACTGGTCAAAAGCAAACACCAAATTGCTGCTCACTGCAGGGGGGACAATCACCAGTGTGGGAATTTCCAGCCTGGAAATTCTTTAGTCTTGATATACTTATCTTTGCTTTATTACTCTCCTCCTACCCCTTGGGCCTGGAAGTATATTATATGTAGCAAAACTTGGATTCCAAGCCTAAATGGCATTGGATACCATAGGGACATTTTGTACCAGCATAGAGATGTTTCGTTTTATTTACTCCCTGCAGGTAGCAAAGAGTCATCACATAGAACCAGCCTGCATCTCAAACACGACTCGGGACAGGATTCAATGTCTGTACACGATGTTTCAGCAGATGGTGCAAGAAATCTTCACAGCAGATAACTGGAGAATAATGGACCAGACAGTTTGGTCTCAACCTTCTGTAGCTGGTTTGTGTGCTTACACAGAGATTTCAACTGGTGAAGCTGCAGCTCAACCTGAACACAATGGAGTTATTTAAAGAGGAAAATCAGACATTAATGGACAGCTTCCTGCTGCCTCATCTTTTTCCTATTCTTACATTTAAGCCAATCTCTGTACACCTACCATAAAAACCAGATTAAATATTACATTGAGCTAGCACATATACTTTTGTTGCTAGAATGTGGTAAGAATCCTTGTTTTCATAAACTCCTGCTTTTGAGAAATGTCATTTTGGATTATATTTTTTCTAAACATGGAACTTTGTCTCTGTAGTTCAAAATTGAGTAGGAATAAGATGACATTCTTCAGTAAAATAGCTTCTCTTCAGAAACAACCTTTCATTTCTGATGTTCATTTCATCATCTCCGCCTGGATCAGTTCTACCTCCTGTAAACAAAGAAATAAATAGTATATAGGTTAGAATGCAGTTGTCTCCAGAACCTGGAAGATGGGGCACACATATGGGTTGAGGGGAATGTTCCTATGACAGTAAATATTTAGTTGGTTATGCAAAGTGAAATAAGTCCAAAACACATCAAGAGTCCCTCTGCAGGCCAGGAAAAAACAAAACAGGGAAGTATTAATGAGGCACAGAATCTGGTTTTTGCATTCCTTGCAATATGGCTATACTGTAATGGCTTTTGAAGCTCACAGATGCTTATAATAACAGTGTCTTTCTGCACTTGGAACCTCAAAAGATTTTATTTTAGATACAATGGTTGCTTTAGAAGTGTGAGTTATGCACATGCAAAAAGGATTTACTTCACGGTACATCCTTTTTTTTGATGTTTTCTATTACCATCTCCTTACACTGTGAGTTGAAATAAAAGGTAAACATGACCACTTTAGCACTTGGAAATAATTCAACTTGCTTCAGACCTGTCTATTCTATCACATTCTTCATACTTATTGTTATCTCCATCTGAATGCAATAATTAGATAATACCCTAAAACCATCAGCCTTCTCCTGAGATTACAAGACTTCAGCTTCTGCTAGAAGATTGCAAGACTTCATTGCCCAATGCTGCATTGAGAGTTGGGGGACAAAGTTGGAGGTGAATCTTTCTGCCTTGCAAAAATATTGGTGCAAATTCAATGGTACTCAGTGGCAGAGGTTTTAGTCTCTGTGGAAAGAAATGGCACATTATGCTTCAAAGGGAAGATGTTCCCTCTCAGACTTCCTACCTACAAAAAGGCTTTCTGCTCAAAAGGACATGTCTTGGGGTTTTTAAAGAGCACTGTGGCAGTCTGGAGCCACAGTATCTTTGGCTGCCAGGTTCAATTTATGCACGTGGTGTTACTATAAGATTATTCAAATTATGTACTTTCACAATGTAGCATGAGGCTGGATTCCTTTCCACTTTTACCTGATTATCCATAGCAGGGGCTATAGAGTGAGCTCTCCTGCATGTCTGAGAAACCAGTCCTGTCTTGCAGTAAGCTCAAAGAACAAAACACTTGTGTCTTCAGTTGCCACTCGAAAGGTTTTCATCCATAAAACTTGGCAAATGTTATAGTCCTGGTTGCTGTATAACCAAGAGACATAGAACACAAACCCCATACTGTTGAGTGCCTAGAGAAGCAATTTCTTGTATTATCAAGGAGGGAGAGGCTTTCTCAGAGGGCAATTCAGAAGAGAAGAGAATAGCATTCCACATCATCATCCAAAAAAAATTGCAGTCCAGCCTTCTAGGCTTTGTAGTTGGGTACTTAAAGTTAGGCAGAGTGTAAATATTTTTCTCACTGGAAATTAGGCACCACTCCCTGTAAGTAACTGAAATTCTTCCATAACATACAAATATATAAGCCCTGCACAGGCAAATTTATTTCATGCTTGAAAAGTGTCTCTGACTTAGTGAGATGCCCAGCCCTCTAAAAATGCCTGTTTCTCTACATGACATGGAGAAAACCCTCAGGTGACTACACAGTTCAGATCCACAGCTTTTCCACTGCTAAACTGAAATTAGCTGAATCTCCCTTAAAAACAGCTCTGTGACACACTCCAAATTAGTTTTGGTAAGGTAAGTTCATGCATGATTCAGATCATCAAAGTTGTGTTTTCCGGATGGGAGTGTCTGTCTCCTTACAAATCACTACTAAGCTTGTGAATCCTTGTATCTATCCAAGGATATTGTCATGCCTTGGACCTGGAACGATGCATACATTAGTAGGAGAGGAACACCTAGTCTTTGGAAGAGAAATTACACAATTTTAGGACAAACAACATGAATCTCCAAAACAAATGGAAAACAGAATGAATGCAATCCTTCAGTCCTTCTGGACTGGCTAGTAAGCACATGGAAGATAATTTTACCTCTGCATAGAAGCCTTAAGCTTCATATTTATCCCTCTGCTCCTTCTAACCCCACAGTTTTCCACATCAATATGCTTAAATAAGCCTTACACTCAACATTCAAGAGCTGTGATAGGGCATGAGTCCCCTCACCCATGTTATGAAGAGCTGCTTGGCAGAAGTAATCTCTAAGTATCACTGAATTCCTGATAAGCCATAATACTTAGCCTAAGGACAAGAAGCTGTCCAGAGATTTGCATATCAAATTTCTACTGATGGTTTTTACAATAGGAGTTGGAGCTGGGCAGTTGCAGCATACATTTATGAAGCTTACAGCTGTGTTCAGTGATAAGATAAGAGGTTCTTTTGTGGAGACCACAGCAAAACTTCATCAGTGACTGAAATGACACATCTACTTCATCATGAAAGATGCCTCTTCCAGTGAATGTGTAGCTGGCATGACGTTATCATTTGAATTGTTTTTGGACTTTTTCCATGAAAATGAGAGGGAAGAATCTTGTGATTTATGAAGCAAATTGTCTGTTCTTTTTTATTGTTATTTTTAACATGAAAAAAAATTTAACTGCAGCAGAAAGATTTTATAACCATCTATAAACTTGATTATCAGCATACCAATATTATTCAATAAATACATAAAACAAATCACTCCAAGGCTGGAAATGGAATATTTAACATTACGCTGCTGCAGGGGAGATGTTCTGGTTATGGCTGAGTGGAATCTCAGCCTATTTTTTATTTTGATGCTAGCAATTTTCTGAATCAGAATTTTCCCATGCTTTCTCTGAACCTGGAGGGTTTTAATTTGGGTGTTAATTTGTTAGACATCTGTGATCTGTTTCGCATTTGCTTAATACAAAAGAGAAGGACTGAGAAGTCACCTATATTTGTAAATTCATCTATTTGGGAATGATTTTGTGTGTTTTGCATACCATATACATTTGTTCTTCTCTAGCTTTGAGTAGGCATCTAGCTTAAGTCCATCATGTAGCTGTATCACTAATAACTGAGAGAAACCCTAAGAGGACAACTCCTTTCACCCATGCTGACACCTACTATTCTTTCACTTTGGAAATCTCAGTGTCAAGATTAGATGAGCTTATACATAGTTTGAATTAAATAACTTCTACCCAGAATTTGAAGAATGGCTTTGGTTTCAATTTATAGGGGAAAGGTCCAGGACTTCTGTCTGCATACTGAAGAGAAGGTAAACAGTGATACAATCACAGTTATATGGGTTCTTGGGGGATGTAGCCTTTGGATATGTTTGCTTCAGTCTGTCAGGCAAACATCTAATGGCTGGAGGGTGGAGCTGAAGAATAGGTTTTAATTGTGAGTAATTAAGGAATGGAATGACATATCAAGGGTGGTGATCAGTTCTTTACTGCTGGCATTTTAAATCGACTCCTAGCTGGTTTCTTTTTTTACTTTTTCTTTTTCTTTTTCACCATAACAAGGATTAACTCCAGGAAGCCCTTTGGTCTGTTTTTATACTCTTTGTTCTAGGTTGTATCAACCCACCATACCCCCCCCTCTTTGAATTAACAGTCACACTTCTCTCACTCAGCTTTAGCAATTCAAGAGTCAGGCAATCTATGGTCAATGGAGTGAAATAGGCACTTCCATATGTTGCTTTCCATGGCTATGTTCCCTTCATATTATTATAAAATTCACCATATGATCAAAGAGACAAAATTTACCTGTGATACTGCAAGGTAAATCATGACAAACTCAATCAAACACTATTAGTGCAATTTAGATGAAATTTCTGCTGAAATCCACATGAGAAATGACTAAGTATGCTCAATGTGCAAAATGTAGTAGACTCCTATACACAAATCATAGATTTGGATTTCTCTTATCCATGTTAATTTATATTCTCTGTAGTAAAAATAATACCTGAAGCCTTTTGTCAGGTATAAAGACAGAGATGATAAGAACTGTGAAAATCTTATTTTCTTTTAAATGAGTTGAAGGTATTATTCATCTGCACATTATTTACCTGAGTAAAAATTTAATATTGCAGGGTATGGAGGTAACTGCTGTACAATATGAATTACAAGTAACAGCATGCCTCATCATTACACTCCTACATTCAGTGACAAGATAATTTACCAGTTGTGCTCTTCAGCTGCAGTCCTCACGCTGTAATTAATCTATGCATTAGAGTACAGAGGAGACCTCTTGCCCTTTCATTTTGAAATCTCAGACTTCTGTTCAGGTAAGTAATACCTCACCGGGCCAGCTACTGAATTTTCACTCATAGGTATACAGGAAGGAAAAAAACCATCTTTGCAGCCCATCCAGCATCATGGGAATGCAAGGCAAAAACTTGACCTTCTTTACTCTGAGAGTAGGAAGAACTGTTCTCAGAGAGATGAGGTGAATATTACTGAGCCCTAGAGTTCATAGCTAATGGCTGCTTTTCAGAAAGCCACTTGCAGGAAATTTCAAGGCTTCTCCCATTACCCGTGTGAGTGCTGCCTTATGTCCTACACAGCATATCAGTGTGATTTCATGTTTTATCTTTATCTAGTCTCACATGGTCTAAGTCGCATGGCCTTTGCTTCAGCAAAACTCCCCACAATGGCTGTATAAATTTGTTAGGATAAGGACGATGATGTTGGCAAGCAATGGCACTGAGCAGCAGACATAGTTCTTGAACAAAATTTGGATTTCCATCACTTCTGACAGTTTCTTCTCTTTAAAATCAGGTCAAAAAGCTGAAAGAGCAAAACAAGCTCTGAAAACAGAGCTGAAAACTCCCCAAAGGATTTTTTTATATACATATACATGGAACCAAAAGGTTCTGCTGTTTCCAAATTGAAAGGTTTTATTTAAAATTAAGGTGACATTGAAGTGCATCTACCCAAGGAGCCATGGCACGTATTACAATTACAATTGCAATGCCTGAGATGCTCGTTCTGCCCTTGGATGAGGCTACTTGGCAGATGATGAGAGCTCTATGTACTCAGATGAGACACAGAGCTCAGTCAGAAAGAAGATTTACACTGTGTTTTAACCTCAAACTGCTCACATCAAAACATTTCAGAGGATGACAGTGCTTTATTTTCAAGTATAATGAATTTTTGCTAAATCAAATATATCTGGCATGCATTTTTCAGAATAAAAACAGAAAGGCAGAAGGGTGTTGCAAGGAAAGTTAGACTTCCTCAGGAAATTAATTATTTTGCTGAAACGACATTATCTCCAGAAAAAGAGGAAAATTTACAATATTCAGAATGGCATAGAATTTTTTTATGCTTCCTTTCCCCAAAGGAATGAGATACTAATTCATTCCCAAGAGAACCAGAGGGATTTGTTGTCTGTTTGTTTTTAAAGGAGGATGTATATTCAGTCCCACTGGAATTAAAAGAACATCTTCAGACCTGAATAAAAATGCATTCCAAAAGATGTCAAGAGGAAAGTTTTTGCAGAGCCAGCCTCTTCAAGAGCTTGTTCAGCCAGTGATCTCAGCCAAGAGCTTTAATAAGAATTGAATTTACACACAAACATTTAGAAAGGAAATAAATAAATAAGTGGGGGGAAAGAGAACTTCACAGTATTCAGTATAATATTTCGGTATAATAGTAGGAGCACAACATTAGAGAAAACCATGCATCTGTTTTATGGTTGGTTTATATTCTCCTCTTGTGTGTGCATTTTATGCACATAAAAATTAACAACCTTTGACTATCCATTTGTATTTATAACATCTGCAGTACCAATGGGTGCAGTTCTAGTTTTTCTGTCCCAGGCTTGCTAAGCGTCCTAATTTGGTAAGAAAATGCCAGCTAACTCTCCAGGGGAGCATTCACTATGTCAACGTCTCTTGATTCCTAGACATCCTAATCCTAATGTCACCAGTGGGAAGTCTATAATGAAGGAAATCCCAGTGGCAGTGAAGCAGGGTAAAGATAAAAATGCCAGTCTTTGCTTTTTCTGTTTGTACCACATGAGGTATAATTTTATGTAATTTGAGGCTGGAATGGCCTTTCTGCTTTGGGGTCAAGAACAAATTTGGACAATGTAAATGAAAAATATCACTGAGCAAGATGAGTTCAGAAAATTATTTTCACACTACAACTGCCCCCCACAATGGTCATGATCAGAGCTGACTGGATTGCCCCTGTTCTTTGTGAGTACCTGGACAACAAGGACTCTGTACCCCAGTTTATTCTCTGAGGACCCTGGAGTTCAGCACTGCCTTACAGAAAAAAAAAAAGCAACCCCAAAACAACAAAAACCAAATCGAATCATTAACAACCAAACAAACATAAAAAAAACCCAAAAAAAACCCACAAAACAACCAAAGCAAAGCAAAGCAAAGCAAAGCAGAGCAAACCAAACCAAACCAAACCAAGCCAAGCCAAGCCAAACCAAACCAAACCAAACCAAACCAAACCAAACCAAACCAAACCAAACCAAACCAGACAAAAAAACCCCAACTAAACCAAAACCATAAACCACATCAAAACCCCAGGACCTCCAGAGAGCCACTGGCAGAAACCCCTGAATTCAGCTAGTGGGACTATTATTGTGATAATTTTGAGAGAGATTTTAAAAAATATATAATTTCCTCCTCTGCTACAAATTGCTGCAGTGAAAATGTTCCAGCTGGTGTGCAGCTGGTTCAATTCAACTATTTCCATTTGCAGATAAATTTTCTGGCTGTGAGGAAGTTGCCAGTTGTTTTGCTGCTAAATTCAAGATTTCTTTTGAGCCTGCTGTGCTGTGGGGGAGCAGGGCAGTATCTCCAGAGAGAAAATGAAGTTTCTGATGAGCTGCATGCGGTAATACACTGAAACTGTATCTGCCTGGGGTTGCCATCAGGTACTTTCAAAGTTAGCCCTTCCTCAATGAGGACAGGAGTGAGATGGAGGATTACAAAGAAAAGCAGTTTTCAGGGAAGTATTGGGGAGGAAAAGGCCATGTCACAAACTCCAGGTGAACCCTGAGCCAGTTAAACTGGGAAATGCTCTTCCCAGTCCATGGGTACATCTCAAAAGTGTTTGTAAAAATGACACCTTTTGGTAAGGGTGTCTTTGAGACTGCTGTCAAGACTGGCTGTGTCCAAAGCCTGTGTCTGCCCCCAGGCACTGGGGAGCACTCTGGAGCTGACTGTGGAGAAAAGAAGGTCTCAGAGCACCCCATAGGAAAAGCCAACCCAGGGGCAGACCTTATGGATGAGGAGGAAATAGCCAAGGCCTCCATGTAAGAGAGAGATGTGGATTTGGGCAGAAATTCCTCCATTTTAGTCCTTCCTGTCAGCCATGAAAACCCTGCAGTCCTACTTAGTCGCTATTGAAATTTTCCTACACATCACCGATGGCTCCTTTGCAGAATTCATATTAGAGAAACAAGAACTGCCTGAAAGTGCATTCTGCCAAGCAGGGGTTTCTGGCTGTTTATTTGTTTCAGCAAGATGAATAGCACCCAGCTTTAAAAAAAGCCATAAGCTTCCTATATTTATTTTGTTCATGTTCACTGCACTGTGGGATGAGTTTACCTTGGCTAACACCTACTCCCAGGAAATGAAATAAAAACTGCATGGAGAGGAATATCTCCAAAGTGGGCAGAGCAACAGAGGTTGTTCTAAGCAATCAATGCTGGTTGTGTGGAACAGTGGAAAGGAACAAGTGCTTGATGCTACCATCTTGCTTCTCATCTTGGTCTGACTTAAAGTTAATCAATTTTAGAAAGAAAAATGTTAAAGTAAAAAAGTAAATTAAAAGCTTTTCTCTCAGGAGGAATGGAAACTGCCTTTTCTGCAGAGGTTAAATCTCCTCTATTGTTGAAAAACAAAGAGAAATGGCTGCCAAAAGGAGAGAGAGCTGACGGGTTACGTAAATGGCCAGTGGCTGAAGACATAGCCCACATAGGCTTTCCAAGTGTGCTGTGACTAAAAGCTGCCATCTCCAAGCCATTTGTTCTTCACCACAATTCCTCAAACCAAAATAATCTCATTTTTTAACCTTCCCCATTGCCTTGCTAATTTTAAGTTGGAGCAGGTCCCCCTAGCCATAGGACCCAGGAGTGAAGGAGAGCTGCAGGGCAAAAGCAGCAAGGGACTGGGGACAACAAAATGTTGCTTTTTTGGGAAATACATCTATGGAGGGTGCTGTTCAAGTAACCTGAAAAAAATTCCTCATTGATTTTTCTGTTGAAGTAGCTGAGGTCAGACCATACCTGGGATATACTTGCAGAATTCTAGGACGCCCCTTAAAAAAACATTTCCAACTCTACAGAAGTCCTGCACAGAATTGCACAGAATAACAGCTTTGCTTTAGCCCCCACTGCATTTCTGAAATTGGCTGTTATAGAAGTGCAAGGTTGCACTCACCAATGAACGAGTTTGGTTTCATGAATGCAGCTTTTTCACTGTTATTTTCATTCTAGAATCCAAGATGCTGTATTCCAGTCACTAGTACATCCAGAAAGCCAAAGTCTGCTTCCATCCCCAAATCTGAAATGACTGAGCTCCTTCTTTCAAGCCCTTTGATATCAGCTTTATCTTCTTGACAGCAAGTTTGAAAATACTAAAAGAAGTTACTCTCTTTCTATCTGACATTTTACAATCATCTGCCCCCATTCTGAGCCAGGTTTTGGGGGCTGTTATCAGCAAAAAAATAAAAGTACCTGCAGGGAAATGTAGCGCTGCTAGAACTTCTTTCTTGACTTTAAGGTGCTTTGGAAATTACTTGTCTCTTATGTAAAACAGAACATGATAGCTGTTTTGCTCTTTCAGATCCCAATATTTGGACTTCATTTGATTTAAAAAATGCTTCAATAATCTGGAATGAATACTAAAAAAGATGACTACTAAAAACAATAAATAAAACTTCCTGAAAGCAGAATACAGCATATTATTGAAAATAATTACCATTAAACAATCTTCAGAAATTTATTTTTTTCAAAATAATAACTTCTTCTAAGCTTTCCTATAAAAAAAATCACACTTTCAAAAATTCATGCTGTCAGATTTTCTCACTCCATTGCAAAAAACTTTCCCAGGCTGAAGTTGGCAACTCCAGCAGTTTTCTCCATCCAGTGAAGCCAGGAAGTGTGAAAGCTGGGGAATTGTTTCTCCTTAAAGTATGTTTTTGATCATTCACATATGTGGTGTTCAAGATTTGGGCAGAATTCTGCTTTGCTTAGCTGAATATCAGAACTGGGCCTTCTGCCACTATCACATCCTCACAAACAGGTTTGGCTCAAGTTTTAGCACAGCTAAAATGGAGGAAAACAAACCTACTTTTTATGTTTTGTGAATCAACACCTGACCCCTTGTCTTGCCTATATATCTTAGGCTGCAACTTGTTTGAAGCATAAAAAAAAAGCAACTTTAACTCCTTGATGGTGATTTAAATGTGGTATATTCATTTGGCCACAGGCAGGAAGTCCAGTGAATGTCTTAAAAAGCAAGATTTTGCCAGTTTTACCACATGCTTCTCACATTTTTGATGACTGTACCATTCATGTGTCAGAAATAACCACAAGGAATGTGAGTACTTCAGGCAGTGCAAGTTTTCAAACTACTCTACAGTAGTTTTTGGAACAGAACCATGCTCCTAGCTGCTCCTAGATATATGCCAGCTAGCAAAAATCAGTCCACCCCTCTCCCAAACAAGTGTTTTAATTAAATTGCACTGCAGCACATTCAGCTGAAGTCTTTGAGAAGAGGCAACTTTCATGCTTTAAATAACAGATGGTATACTCAGAGGCTGAAGCCTCAGTGGAATTTATGCCTGGTGTAGTCTGAGATCCTGATTCCGTACAATTTGTAAGAAACTTTTGCCACGATGTTTCAAAGCTCTCCTCTGTTCTAGCTGCATGTCTGAGAAGGGAGTCACTTAAAACGTGTGTGCAGCTCTGTGCATGTTCTGCAGTGGGGGGCTTACTGTAAAGCTGGGCTTTGGTATACAAAAAAAGGGATTTAAAACATTGGAAGCATATTGAATCTAATTCATTTCAATACTAAATTCTAGGAAAGCCCTTCCATGGAAACCATGTTTTTCTAGAAGAATGAAAAAACAAACCCTTTTTAAGCTGAAAAGATGTGTTTAAAACAGGGGCTAACATGACAGGGTGGGATGTAGGTACCTCAGTGCTTAGGACTGCTCTTACATGTGCCAGCAGATCCAAAGCTATCCCCCTGCTTTACCCACAGCAGGCCCAAGTAAATGGAGTTTTCCTTAACATGATCCAGGGTTTTCCCCTTTGTTGCTTGAGTGAAACTTGTCCTTGCTGCAATCGATCCATTCTATTTATTTTCTCTCTCTGAAACCATTTGTCAAGATTCTTGGAAGGTTAACCTTCCAAAAATTTTGCAGCCCTTCTCAGCTCATCTATGAAATGTCACAGTCCTGTTTTATGGTCCATTATACAGGTCACCAGTGAAACCTTTGAGAAGGTCCTGAGATGGTTCATGGCAGATCCCTGACCATTCTCCCTGACACTGAAGCATTAAAAATACCGTCCTCAGCTCATCATACATTTTTGCTCCCCATCTGCAGGAGGATTTTCTAGGCCGTATTCATTAGCTTCTCTTTTAAGAGCTGAGAGCAGGGAGCTCTGATATTCCAGTCCCATTTTATTTTTTCTGATCTTTTGGCCATGATAAAGCCCTTACCCATACCTTTCTGACCCATTGTCAGAGAAATGAGGGTAATGCTCTGTTCTCCTATGCCTCACAGCTGTGCTACAGGGCATCATCATCTGAACATGAGATGTTCTGAAAAGACCTTTGGCAGTAAGTGCTCCAAATTGATATGAGTCCTAGTGGAGAGCATTCATCTATACATGGGGAAAGAACAGGATTCAACTTTCATTTTGCATGAAAGCTGAACTATTCCATTTTATTACTTCAGGCAATACCAGCAAGAAAACAAACAGTAAAGTAATTCTTAAATCAAGGCAATATTAATCCCCTCCCATCCAGCCATAACTCAGTTCAGTTGCTGAGTTTGCAAGAATTCTATATGCTTTCCTTTGCCTCAAAATACTACTTCTTTCTCCATTTCATCTCTCAAAATTTTAAGATACTCCCCCTCAGTGCACGTGCTAACACCTAGCACTGCACTCCTCTACTATCCTCTGCTTCTGATTTAGAGCATAATATCATGAATGACAAGAGATGACCTCTCTCTTGCTTCCTGTGTGGGCTGCTCTCAGCTGGCTTGTTCAGCACAGTTCTGGTCTTTATTGCATAGTGCTTTATCTTTATAGCTCTTATCAGACATTTATGCCACTTTCCTCATGTGCTATGTATTATTGGCAGAGGGTCCATTGTTCAATGTATCAAACATATACTTTTGGCAATGATTCTGGCTATTTTTTTGGTTCAGCAATCAGGCTGCAGCAGATGTGATTTGTACTTGTTGCTTTGCATGGGCTTGGGGCTCATAATACAGGAAAACGTCCATGCTTTTCAAGCCAGAATCTGGAATTAATCCTTAGCACTGCAGCCTTAGACTGATATGACTCAGAATGGGATCAGATATCTGAAACCCCCCCCAAAAAAAAATGTCTGCTGTGTAGATCAAGTTTTCATACACATAAGAAAACATTATTTAAGTTCTCAGTCTCCTGTAAATCAAGAAAAAAAAATCCTGAAATCTGACCTCTTCCTTTAGCACAGCTATCACCTGCATGAAAAAAGTTGCTGTCCTGCCTGTTCCTTTCTGTACCCTTCACCTTATGAGGATGAAGAAATCAGGCTGTAGATAACATCATTCTGAATACCACAGGAACTTTAGTAGAGACTGAACTATTTCCTCTCAAACACAACTTTTCTCTGTGGCACTTAACCTTACCAGAGCTTTAGATTATGAGGCTGGAGGGAGCCTCATAGATTATGTAGCTAAAATTTCTGAATAATGCACAGAGTGTGCCTTGCTTCCCCTCCCATATGAAGTCCACCACACAGTCTTACTGAAGCTTGCTTTACAAAACACTCTTGATGAAGTCAAAGGCTGATGTGCCCCTCTTAAGTTGGCAGTTATTCATCTTTCCTGCTGAAAATGCATATTTTACTCTTAACTTCCATTTGGCATTAACAACTCTATGTTGCTTTTTTGTCGTGCTTTTCTCTGACATGTGAATATTTTCTTGTCCTATTAGAATGTAGGTTGCCTCTTTCCTTTGCATGCAACGAACAAAAGGATTTCCTTACATCTCTCCTTTTAAGGAATTTCTCCATTCCTCAAGGGTTGTTGTCACTGTTCTCTGCATCGTTTCCAAGTTTTCACAACTTCTTTAATGCATGAGCTACTTATAGAGCTATTTGTTTTTCAGAAGTGCTGTTTGCAACTCAAGCAATATTTCACATTCTCTGTCATCAGCAGCAGCATCCTTACTGACAATTCCTACTATTAAGGACCAGATCATAAATTTTCTGGAAATTTAATGGATCTACGCTTTATAGATTGCCCAGAAGCTTTGAGAGGGTCAGGGTTGTCCTCCTACAGGTCCTTATCATCTTCTTGTTCCAACAGGTCAGGCTCATAGGAAGAAATGAGCCACTGATTAATTTCTCACTACTCTCTGCCATGCCCTCATGAAGGAAAGAGCTTTGGGTCCCTGCTCCACCTGGGGAGGAGATTATCTGCCATGCCTAAAGGGTAGAGAGTAATAATCCCCCATCAGCAAGACCTGTAACCACCTAGATCAAGAAATTCCTTAGCTTCTTGAAAATAACACCTGTTTTTCAGGTACTGTGCTTTACAAAAGGTGCATTGTATCAGCACAATTTAGCTGCATGCAATACATCGCAAAAAATGAACAAAAGCAATACATCTAAAAATTCTACTAAGTGGTGTCTCAATCTGCTCACGGGGGCTTTTCCCCCTTCTTCCCTCTTCTCCTTCTATTACTTTGCCTACTCCAAAATTCTGGTTACAAAGTCTTTGAGAGAGGTGCTTTTTATGTCTTTGTGGAGGAGCTGGCACAATAGATCTGTCTGATCTAAACAAGGCCTTTGAGTGATAGGCAAGGCTCATGAATAGTGATTATTGCTTCCAACCACTAGAGAACTCAGCACTTTTTCAGAGAAGTTGACCTACTTAAATTGTATATACAGGTAGTGCTTGCAGCCTTTTATTAAATTGCTCCAGCAAACAGTCAGAGAGAGAAGTGTGGAGGATGCACAGCTATCCTGCAGGTCAAGATGTGTACTAAGAAATGAGAGCCTGCAATTATAGCACAGGTTTTGTACTGAGGCACTTTACTGAGAGCTTGAGATTGTCCTTATGGGAGTTGAGAGATCAAATGTAAAGTACTAACACTGTATCTTGT
Source organism: Petroica traversi (assembly GCA_025920805.1). NCBI lineage: Eukaryota > Metazoa > Chordata > Aves > Passeriformes > Petroicidae > Petroica > Petroica traversi. The sequence goes on along the minus strand of JAHLSL010000062.1, from coordinate 6,833,897 downwards.
ACCCAAGACAATTACTGCTTCGATGGACTAAAATTAACTATTCAGAGCAGGTCTACCTTGCCAAATACCGTTAATGTAATCCAGATTTAGCGCAGACCCACACAGTGTGACTAGGATTTGACTTTAGTTTAGTTTTTCCCTGACCCTCTGCCACTCATTCCATGGATTTCAGACTCTCAGTTCATCTTAAATGCCCTGAAAGAAGCTCCCAAGATCTTTGGGAAAATTATACAGTGGTCCAGATCTGGGATTTGAAAATGCTGATAGACAGTAAATCTACTTACAGGCTTTCAATCTGCTTTCCCCTCCTGAATTTTAACAGAAGACGTGGGGGAAAAATGTATAAGTAACAATCAATAAAAAGTGAGATGCTAAAGAACTCCCTTTCATAAATGAGTAAATTTTCAGAAAAGTAGAGGTAAAAAAAAACAAGCAAGAAAAAAAAAATCAAACACTATGTACATCCGTTACATAAACTCAATGGAAGGAAGAAAAGAGACAGATGTCACACTGAAAAATAAACCACTAGGGTGCTTATTAAAAGTGACAATACTCCTACAGAAAAATATTGCTGCCTTGCTGCAGCAGACATTAGACAGTTTTCCATAAGCAAAAATAATTGTCTTGGTATTTAATGTCAACAATTTACCACCTCCTACAGAGATGTCAGCAAATACATACCCAATCCGAAACATTTTACATATGAAAACAAGAAGCCAAGTTAGGAAAATAAGTAGTTGGTTGGCTGAAATATAATATTTTCTGTTTTAAAAGAGCTGTTGTTGAATCAAACTAGGTTAGGTCTGGTGGTAAGTGGGTCTACTGGTAAAAATTACATGGAACTACATGCTCAGTTGCAGACCTGAGTGTGATGCTAACAAAAAAAGCAGGCCTACAAGGAATCAGGCCAGATAATCACAATAATATTTTTGGTTCTCTCACTTCTTTCATATCAAATGTTTGATTTTACAGGAGGAGAAATTTTATCAAGTTTTGCTTATTAGCAAAAACCTGAGAGATGAAACACAGAAAAATTGTTGCATGTTTCTGGAAATCATACTTCAAAGCTGTAAGTGAGATGCCTCTCTCATGCATAACAGGGCTCCTGTGTTCTGATAATGTGATAAAATGTCAGAGCCATCTATCTATTTACAATAATTTAGGTGTATTAAATATGTGGAGATGTGTCTGAGCATTTTTGGTCTCATTTTTGTTACAGAAAAAATTGGAAACCCATAATCAACAGCAAGAGATGGAAAACACTAATATCAGCAAGAGTACAACCTCACCACAAGGGGAATTTTCTACCTCGTAAATATGCAGCTAACATATTAATCACAAGGCTACGTAGCCCTTGGCCAGGATCCAAGGATGAAAGATGCATTACTTTTGCCAACAGGGGACTCTCCACCTCCCCCAGCCATGTATGCTACAAAAAGATGCTGAGAATGGTTCTAAGAGTAGTAAAAGCAACATGGATGTAATAGATTCAGTATATAAATATGAACATCCATAACACACACCAAGTCCTAACAATATATATTATGGTTTACTTTTAAAAAGTGATTAAATTATTTAATTATGTGCAGAGCATTCTTTAAAAAACCCAAGATTATGAAGTGTTGGGAACACAGTGATCTATTTTGTATGCAGGCAAAAAAAGATGCGAAAAATTTCCAATAACATCATAGCTTGCAGGGGAGTTTGAATCTGCTTTGACTGCACAGAGTTTAAACATGATGCTGGAAGGTCAGGCAGTGCTCTTCTAAATAAATCTATCAGAATAAACAGAATTGCTTTGGATTTCCCCTGGATTCAGTTAAAGTAGGATCTGGTCTATGAAGTTCATCACAGTCAGTTATACAAGCTAAAATGTAAATCCGGGAAGTTCTTTGCATTTTCTTCTATTTTATTATGAAATTACATAAGATTGAAAAAAGATACAGCTAGGTTTCATTAGGGACTACAGATTCTATGAGAAAGGTTATTTATTTTTATGCTTTAGAATCTCATGCTCAACTCGAATGAATTGTAATTTAATTGTAATTGCTTTTTAAGTTTCATTAAGCAGTGAAGTAAAAACAACTCTGGTCTGAAAGCTCTCCAGACTTCTCCTTCTGCTTTGGTCAATATAAGTTTTCCTCCAGAGGCAACAAGGACAGTCAAACCTGTGCCTCTGCAGCCCTAGAATTACTCAGCCTGTAGCCTCTGATGGAAGGAATTCCAGAAAGAATTCTGGAAGGAATTCCAGAAGGAAGGAATTCCAGAACAATGGAAGGAAGGAATTCCAGAAGGAAGGAATTCCAGAAGGAATTCAGGAAGGAATTCAGGAATTCGGGAATTCGGGAATTCAGGAAGAAATTCAGGAATTCAGGAATTCAGGAATTCAGGAATTCAGGAATTCAGGAATTCAGGAATTCAGGAATTCAGGAAGGAAGGAAGGAAGGAAGGAAGGAAGGAAGGAAGGAAGGAAGGGTCCTACAGAGCCCTTGGCCAGTTGTTTCAGCTGTGAATAATTATTATGCATATCCTGTTAAGTGTGCCATCTATCCTAGGATCTGTCTGCTGGAGCATTATAGTAATTTAGAGTAAAACATTTTAAATACATTGATCAGAGCTGGCACTAAAACTCTTTTGAAATGGATCTGGATGGCAGTTTGACATGACACCATCTGGGTTCTTCTCCTGTTTGGACATAGAGTGGGTGTATGCTTTGGCACTGACAAAATAAGAATGTTATCAGTGCAGTCCATGTTGACACTTCCTCAGTGAAGCTGATGCCAAATCTCTCTGAATGAAAACCTGGCCTCCTTGACATCAACAGGAACTCTGCCATGAACTTCAGGATGGCACACATTTCCCTTCTATCTTGAGGCAGAATAAGCTCAAGCCTCATATGTGGAGCAATCTCAGAGGGCAGAAGCAACAAGGAATGGACCATGATGCAGGTTTTCACATGGTCCTCTGGCACAGATAAGACATCAAGGAGCAGTATTCTCCTAAAAATGTACAAGTGTAAAGCCCTTCTTGGAAAGAGTTTATTATATAGTCTTTCTGCCAAGCAGTTCATTGTGTGCACAAGCTTGAAAACTATTGAAAACAGCCATAACTAGCTGAAATGTAAATGTTTGCATTAAAATCCTTTATAACAGCGGGACTGGTAAGCCTACAAAACAAAAGAAGAAAAGAACAAAATGCCCTCACTCAGCATGACTGCTGACAGAGTAATCTCAAAAAACTACAAAACCAACAAATAGAACAGTGTGTTTTACTTCTCCAGTTACATTTTCTATTTACTTTGGCAATAGTCACTTAGCACCAATGAATTTTGACAGAGAAACAGTGATGACTAATGGAGGCAGGTGGTATACATTTGAACTTTACAGACATCAAGCAATAATTGCTCACATAGAGCTGTGGAAAACACTATAAAAATAGAAGATCCGGAGGCCTTATATTAGAAGGGAAAACAACAAAACCCACCAAACAAACAAACAAACAAACAAAAAAAAATTTAAAAAAAGAGAGAGATAGATTCATGTGCCTTTCATTCTGGTAATAAAGCTGCAGATGTGGACTCTGAATATGTTGACAGCTAATTAGCTAAACCATGGCAGTGCAAATCGTGTGCTGCCAAGCACTGGATGAGAAATCTCTTGCTGCAGCATGGGAGTTGTTAAAAGTCTCTGTAGCTTGAGAAGGGAGCACCAGGTTTGTGTTCCTTAGTGACTCCTGTTGTCATCAGGAATGCGCTTTTAGCTTATGCACAAAAGCAGGGAGAAAAGGGACTTTAAAATATCTATAGAGGAGTGTGTTCTTGCAACATCAAACCTTAATCTGAGTATTTAATTGAAATCTTTGCATACCTCACTTGGTTGTATGTATCACTTTTCATGCTGGCAGATGCACAGTGCTTTCTGTGTGAGGGTTGCAGCTGCACAACACCAGTGAAACAAAACTCCTTGAATATATACAATTCTAGTTCCAATAAAACCACCATACAGAAACATAAATTAGAGTGTGACATCCAAGGTGGTGTTCAAAGGACAAACACTTTCTAACAGCATAGAGTAAACATTAATAGAGACTAATTAGGTCTAAGTGATGACAGAAGCCCATGAAGAGTCCATGCATCTAGTGTTTAGGAAGAAACAACTAATTAAAAGGAGGAGATTGAAGGCAATCAAAATGATAACTGTCTCAATTTCAACCATTGGAACAGGGAGTAGTTCCTTTCCTGCCTGACAGCCCGGATCAGGTACTCTGGGAGAAGGAGATGACAAGACAACAAGAGCTGGAGTAAACCCCAAAATGGTGCCTTAGCACTGGCTGAAAGAGGTATAATACCATGATACAATAATACAATTACTCATCCAAGCACATCAAAACTAGTCCTAGGCCCATGAATGAAATTGGACAGAAGCATACATAGATCCCAAATCTGAGTAGCCTGGTATGCCCATGTCCATGCAGGGCACTCTCGTTGCTTCCCTAAGCTTCTCATCGCTATTTCAGCCCTCCCAACAACAATATCCCTATGAACATGTCAATCATAGGGCTGTGCCTGGGCAAAGACTGGGACAGTGTGGGTTGGCATAGGAGCCCACTGGAAAAGGGTACGGGCAAGCATCTGTCAGCCCCAGGGGACACTGGCCTGGGTTTTTTCATGGGTACAGAGTTAATCTGATAAACATAGTCAAGCTCTTTTAGAAACATGCACTCCCAGGGAGTATAGATCAGGAATAATATAATTTCAGCCTAAGGTAAGGAGATAAATTAGGATCAAGCCCTTAAAAAGCCTATTTCTCTTCACTCACATCAAAGAAGATTATCTAAGGTGTAAGCATCTATCACTCAGACACTCACTATTAGGTAAGATGATTCCTACTATGAGGCATCTGACTCTAACTGTATGAATCAAAAGCCTGTGATTTGCAGAAGTGCCCACAATGCTGAGGACTATGGACTGGTATCCCAGTTTACCTATGAGCAGTTGCATTTAGGAATGATTATATCCTTCTGCAGCATTCAGCTGTAATAAAGATTAGTCAGTGAATGCATCCAACAATAGTTTTCCAGTGAAAAGAGGTTATTAATCAAGTTGGATACCCCAATCAGTTCTCTCTGTTGTGTTTCATCTATAAGAAAGCTGCAGACAAGCCATCAGAAACTCCCAGTAATGTTTACTCTATGTGCCATGGCAACCAAGTTATTGTGGCTGTGTCTACCCTTGTTCCACAGGCTTACTTTGCCACCAATTTTGGATTGCCAGGTTTCAGGGTCCTGCCTCCAAGTGAAGGCATCCACCCTTTCCAGCCTGACCTCTCCCATCCAAGTACTTGCGGGCTTTTCCTAATGAACCCATCCATCTTTGCTTAGTAACAATTCAAACTTGTCAGTTCTTTGAATGGGAGAAATATCTTTAAAACATTTAGGAGTTTCAAAGCACTAGGGTATCTTTGCTGAGCTAATAAATACCCAGCTGATTTAACAAAAAAGAAATCCCAAAACCCCCAAAACCCCAAAACTAACCACAAAAAAAAAAAAAAAAAAAGAAAGAAGAAAAGAAAATGTACATATGCAGTCAGTGATGCCTCCAATTTTTCACGTATTTGGGTAAAAATGGTATTTTATATTCTTATTTTAATTCCAGTTAAGAGTCTTTCTAATATATTTTTGTGAAGTGGAAAAAGTAAGTAATCCTCAAAAGAAATTTATTGAATATTTCTGTTTGGAGGAAGGCAGGAAACTACCCTTCTGTGCCTCTTGCCACTTGTCACCCATAAGCATGAAAAAGGTGATAACAGTTGGGAGGCGAGGCATAGGCATTACATTTTTCAAATCCTCTGAAAGATTCAGTTGCTTAGTTTTGGGAGGGAGTTCACTCATGACTATTCGCAGAATGCTGCTGCTTGTGCTGTGAGGATTTGCCTGCTGTTTCAGAAAAGTACTTCAGTCAGAAAGCAGAGGAGAAACAGCCTGCTGTAAATGGAATAATTTTTTTTAAAGTCTTCACTGGGGAAAGGCAGAAGAAAGGCAGATGGCTGCTTACAGGTGATACAGGAAGAATGCTTTGCACATAAAGTCATTTGTAAAAGTTTCTTAGCAGCACTGGCTGAAATAGTTAGATAAAAAAGATTCAGTGTTTTGTTTTGAGCATGGTACAACTGTCCATGAGATTCAGGTTGTTCAAAAAGAGGGGAGTCCTAACTCTAGTCACCACAAATAGATACATACTTCAATAGGTTACTTACATTGCCAGTGAAACTTCTGTGCCAAGAATTTCCTTCTAAGGAACCTTTAATATACTGCATTATTAAAAAGAGACATTTTCCTCTGCAGGATGATGTTTTCAACAAAGTGATAAGCACAAACCTAAATACTTCTTTTCATACAAGAATAATCTGATTGCTCAGAAGAAAATGAGAGGGGTTTTGTGTCTTAAAATGTTGTAGAACTCTTGTGAATCTTACTAATATATTTGAAACCATAAAGAATAAAGACAAAAGTATATTAAATAATTTGCAAGCTAAAAATACCTTTTGATTATCCAGTACTTGTAGAGAGAAGGAACCTTAATGGATAATTTTTTATCTATTCATTATTATTGCCGCTGTTGCTTTTATTGCTGCTACTGTTGTATTGTTATTTCAGAGTCTATTTTAAACCACAGTCAAGCCTGAGGTTTCACTGTAATTTGTATAAATGATCCATAAAATCTGCATAATAGATTACTGTCACTGCAGTGCATTAGAGTTAGCATGGAGGGAAATGCTGTTCACATTGAATGTTTTCTCAAAGGGCTATGGAGGATGTTTAGGAATAAAGTGTGAGCGAGCCTCCTATTCCCACGGTATATCTCTGTGGCTGCACAGGGTCCAGCTGGGACAGCTTGTCAGTTAACACTTTCTTCTGAGGTTTTAAAGTCCTTAAAAAAGCTGTGTTTATTTTACACTTGTACTAAGGCAGAGAAATAGGAATCTCCCCTGCCCATCTGAACATACCCCAAGATATTTACAAGGACGTATAGCGACAGGGCACAGGGGAATAGCTTTTAGCTTTAGATTAGATATTAGGAAGAAATTCTTCACTCTGGAAGTGGTGAGACACTGGCATAGGTTGCCCAGAGAACTCATTGATTCCCTGTCCTTGGAAGTGTTCAAGGCCAGGCTAAAGAGAGTTTTGAGTAACCTGGTCTAGTGGAAGGTGTCCCTGCCCATGACAGGGGAGTTGGAACTGGATGATGTTTAAGATCTCTTCCAATCCAAACCACTCTATGATTCCATATAAGGGCCTGGGATTTCAGTCAGAGCAGGATCTTCTCATGGGCTGAACACCTTTTTGCATTGGCTATGAAATTCCTTTTCCTCAGTATGTGTCTTTCAGTGTGGACTGCTGCCACACCGAGTCAGCGTGTGCCATGTCTCCTGAAGGGATTGTGGTGTGGTAGCAAAATGCACAGGAGCAGGGGAAAGGCAGAAATGCGCCTGTCCTTGCTGAGCACATTGTGGTCAAGACACAGCTTGGACAGCTTTGTGGAAGTGAAGAAGCTCCCAGACACTGCAACACAGGCAGCCACTTCAGTGATAATTATTCACCCAAAAGTGTTAAGCTAGAGAACTTCCATGAATCTGTTTCTCTCTGTGGGAGCCAGATCAGACCAAAGCAAAACCAAGCAAACCAAACTGCTTGGATCCTTCCTTGCTGCCAAACCTTTGATGCCAATGCACTGAGTGCTTTGCATTGTCCAGTGGGAGGCTACAGAAAACCAAATTCCTGTAGTTCAGGGGTAGGTCAGGGCCATGGAGTGTTACGGTCCCTCAGCCTCAATGGCAAGAAAAGAACTTTGTTCCAAAACATCATGCCTCTGGTGCCAATATTTAAATGGGAGCATATAGCAAGGCCTGTTTAATTTCTTGCTCAGCCTTAGGTCATATAAAAACCCTCACCCCTAGTTCTGTGAGATGAGCTCAGTCGGTCAGAGTGTGGTGCTAATAATACCGGGGCTGGGAGTTCAATCCCTCTATGGGCCATTTACTTAAGAGCTGGACTCGATGATCCTTGTAGATCCCTTCCAACTCTCAATATTCTGTGAATCTGTTACATAAAAGCCCCAAATCCAAGTTAATCCTCATGAACACTCTCTGACACAGGTGAATAACATTTCCTGTTCCTAGGTGGAAAAGCTATAGTATGGAGATTACTCCCTAACCATGCAGACAGAGTGAAGTAAGATTAAAACTGCAGGCACTTTGCCAGCCTACCCATCTCTGAAGTCCAGAATCTGTGGGTTTACCTGCTGCCACGAATCTGAGTATTTGCAGCTTTGGTTTAATTCCTAAGGGGGACAAACTAATCTAGTGCCTGCATGATGTTTCTGAATGAAAATTTGTGTCTGTTTTATTTCCAAGCTTATACAAAGGCCTCCATGGCACTTTCATTTCTTACCTGCTAAAACCAGATTTCCCTCTTTTGGTGTGCATCAAAGGCCACCAGGAAACCTTGAGACAGACTGAGAGACCCTTGGTAAGGCTGGAGATCAGCCTGCCCTGGAGGTGAATCCCACCTACAGCTGCAGCTCCCTGGAGACAGGACATGCCCTGCCATAGCCACACAAACCTGGCCTCACCATACTCCAAAGCCTGGTGGAGAGCCCCTGGTCCTCTTCCAGCACAAACACGTGCATGGCCACTAAAGGGATTGTTGCTGCTTTCTTGGTTAGCCCAGAATAGAAAAGAAACAACAACTGGAGAAGTGAAAAGAATTGTCCATCTGTGTTTTTAAAAAACCTACTCTTCAGACAGCTTCAGAAAATTCATGTTGGATGCACACAGGAATTCCTGAAAATGCAGAAAAAGTATTTAGAACACAGCCCAGAGTTCAGCTGGTATACTGGATATATTTGACAGACAACAATATCGCATCCTTCTGGTTTCACTGAGTCCTTGGCAATGCTGCCATTGTTTGAAATATTGCCTGTGTCCTAATAAAAAAGCTGTAAGAAATGACAGTCCCTACTCCAGCCATTGATAAAGATGATTATTTTTCAATCCCTTGGACACAATGCACAGACACCAAAAGCTCACTGTTCATAGCACCATCCCCAGTCTCTTTTCAGGTCCTCAGTTCACATCTGTGTTTCCTTCTCATCACTCTTGCATTGTCTTTCTACCCTAGATGCCCAGTATGATGATGAAACTCTGCTGACCTGGGAGTGTTCATATTAACAGGTGATCCAGAAAATGTTCAGGAAAATTACTATGAATCCATTTCTGGTAACCTGGGTAACACTACAAGTACAGTGTTCACTCTTCACAAAGATGGTATGTTGGCTATGATCCTTACAGGACCCAGAGGCAAAGAAACATGATCAACAAGGATGAAGCAGGTTTAATCAAACATATCAGCTAAGGGTTGATCAGAAAGACTTATCTTCACTTGGGAGCCATCTACCTGGAGCCAGAACTCCATGGCCCTGTCTCTTACTCTCCTTTTTTTTCTCATGCTCACATGGGACAAAGAAGTCTGTAATGTTGAGCAACAAAGTTTTGCTCTGTTTGAAACCCGGGTAGACCAGACATGGGATAGAGTTGCCAGTGACACCTGAATGGCAGTAAATTCTGAGCAAAAACATGATCCAAGAAAGAGTTGACAGCAAATGAAGGGAAGGGCAAAGAATCCCAATCCCTGTATTTGCTGGCAGCTGAAAAGGCAGCAGACGTCTTCATAAAACAGCTTTGCCCCTCCTGGGCTGACACGGTGCTGTCAGATTGAAAGGGCATGAACGCCAACTGTGCTGCCTGACATGCTTCAGCAGGGAGAGATGCTGTAGCCTGTGTTTGGCAGTGCGATTTGCTGTCAGAGAATTTCGTAGCCTTGGGGTGCAATTACCAAAAGCTCTGGCACCTGCCGTGTTCAATCTGTGCTTTGGTACAATCCATGGGTGGGTACCCCAGGAGCCCCCAGAAAAGCACAGGAGAATGACAGCATGTGGCAACCACCCCACCTCACACGGAGCCAGCACTGGGATGTGGACAAGGTGCAGGGAACAGGAAGTGGAAGCAGTGGGCCAGGTTTGGCCCAGGTGGCTGCTAAGCCTCATCAGCTGCATGCACAACTGGGACAGAGTGAATGAATAATGAATGTGTGCAATAAGGCCAGCTTGAAGGCAAAAGAGGAATGGGAGGGCAGAATGGGGTCTGGCAGTCTTCCAAGGGAAGGGGTTATAATCCATGGATTTTGTTTTATTTGACGGCCTCTGACCCTCAGGTGAGAAACAGATAAGGGATCTGCAAGGTTTCACACAGATAATGTGCACATAAACCAAGTTGCCATCCCAACCATCCATACTGGTTTCGGCAGGAATAGAATTAATGTTCTTGGCAGTGCTGAGTTTTGGGTTTAGCGTGAGTACAACGTTGATAACACACTGATGTTTTGGTTGTTGCTGAGCAGGGCTTGCCCTAAGCCAAGGACATCTCAGTGTCCCATGCTCTGCCAGTGGGCAGCTACACCAGAGGCTGGGAGGGAGCATGGCCAGGGCAGGTGACCCAAACTGGCCAAAATGACATTCCATGCCTCAGAATGTCATGCCCAGTATATAAACTGGGGGAGCTGTCTGGAAAGGGCTGATTGCTGGTCAGGGCTTGACTGGGCAGTGGCAAGCAGGTGGTAAGCTATTTTACTGTACATTACTTGTCTTTTGGGGTTTATTCCTTTATCTTTCTCTTCTTTTCATCATCGCTATCAACATTATTATTATTATTATTATTATTATTATTATTATTATTACTATTACTATTATTATACTTTATTTCAGTAACTAAACTGTTCTTATCTCAAGCCTTGAGTTTTACCTTATCCCAGTTCTCCCCACCATCCCACCAGGGTGGGGGCAGTTGAGTGAGCAAGCAGCTGGTGGCACTTGGTTAAACTACACAATCCCAGCTGCTGGACCCACAGATTTGGTTCCTGCTGTCAGGAGTGAAGAAGCTTTGAAGTAAGAGTTGTCCTTGCCCTAAACTGGGATATCATTGAGTATTAGCTACATGAGGCTTATTGAAGGATCTCTGCTTTCAGCTGGTCAGATGCAGCTGATCCACTGAAGTCCTATCAGCTAAATTGGGCTTTTACCTGTGCAAGGACTCCCAGGAAGACATGAAGACAATGCTGCAAATGAGACTTGGCTTTCTTTTACATCCTGCAAGAAGGACTCAGGGTAAAGCTAATTCTTGTCTTGTGTTCAGGTTCTCAGTACCACTGTGCACAATTCTAGGCTCACTTGAAAAAAAGCACTCAGGAAATAACAGATTGGAATATGTGTCAGATTTTTTTAATCTGAGAGCCTGGGAAATGCATGCAAAATAAAAATAAAAGAACCCTGAACATGCAGTTCAGTTTGCTTGCTTATGAAATCGCAGTGGAATATTTTTCTCTGTAGCCTATGAAGAGAAAAAAAACATGGGAACAACTTATAATATTTCTTTTCCTTAGACTTCCTTTACTGAAAAAATCCGGCACTGATGAATGATGTTACTAAATATAAATGCTGATCTCTACTGTGGCCACATTAACAGATTGCTAAGTTTTATGAGGCAACTGTGACTGCACAGAGCTGCAAAGAGCAGCAGATAATGAAAACTTTGGAATCAGATAGAGGTGACCAGCAGGACCATGAGTCAGTATCACAGTACACAGAGTCAAAGCCAGCACAATCTGGAGGAACCAAAACAAGCTCTGCAGTATTTTTGGAAGGGGTAGGCTGGCAAGCATTGCTTTACCTGGGCAACATGAAATGCAGCAGATGGAAAGATCCTGAGGGGGAGAGAAACTCAAAGGTGGGAAATTAAGCCTCATAGTCCTTGGCAGTCAACCAGGAAGTTGAGAAAACTCAACTGAAACTGTGCAACAATAGCAGCAGCTTCTCTCCTGCCCCAAACACACACTCTGAGAGTGTGCCCCAAGCCAGTGAAGCAATGTACAAAGACACAAGGGACCAGATTCAGAGGGCCAGTAGCTGCATGTTTTCCACAGAACTTGCTGGGGGCTGTGGCACACAGCCAGCCTTCTCCTCTTTGGCACTGGAAAGCTCCCTCCCATGAGGAGTTCTGCTCAGACTCAGGCTACCCACACAAGTTGCCAGCAGACAGGCAGAATGATCCTTGCACAGCTGATTGGTTGCTTGCAGGACAAAGCTGTTGGTTTAGAAAGGACAGTTTTATCTTACAGCTTCTGTAAGGCATGGATGTGAGTGAATGGCTATTTCTTCACGTGGTCATTCCCTCAGCTGGCTTCCTCAGTCAGGGTAGGTGGAGATCTAAGCTAAAAGCTAAACTTTGCTGAAAATGGGGAGGGAAGAGTTACAGAGCTGGGGGAGCCATGAGGGTTCTGGGATGAGCAAAACATAAATGCATATAGAACACACCTGAGTGTGTGTTGAAAACCAGGGTTCTGGAAAGAGAAGATGGGTAGAACAGTATCCATCCCTAGTAGGCCTCCAAAACATCCAATATAGTCAGCTGGTTTATCATGGCTTTGCCCAGGGAAAGGGCAATGGTGCTGGAAGGAAAAAGTCACCAGAGTCACCTGCTCCCCTGTATCACTTTGCTTCAGTTTCCTCCCTGTACTGTGAGCTGAGGGCAAGGAACTCAATCAAAGTTACCATGGAGAGCAAATCAAGAAGAGGGTAGAACAAACTGACTGAGGGAAGGAAAGTTATTAACATGCAAATCAATGTAGATAAATCAGGGGGCAAGGGGAATCTGCGTTTAATTCATTTAACAGCATGGAGATGTGCAGACCAGAGCTGACAAGAATTTAAACAAAGATAATGCCCATGTGTTATGTGTGTTTGTGTGCTTCACAATGGCAAGGGGGGACAGTGAACGAATATCTATCCCTGTGGGCTGTAACATTTGCTAAAACAGCTTTTTGCAACACCTTTGAGTGACCACTCCTGCATGTACAGGCATTCTGCCAGTCCACACAGAACTTCAGTTCACAGAATCAGAAATAGGCCCAGCAGATTTCTTAGAAGGAAGGTTTATGGTAACTACTTCCAGTTAAGAGCACTTAAGCTGTATTTATTTGTTAAGTAATGTTGACTTCCTGATTTTTATGTGAAAGAGCTTTTGTTTCAAAGGCAAGCCATAAAAGTATATTCCCCAGTCTCTCTTTTCAGCAACCTAAGCAATACAGCACTCTAAATCTGTCACTGGCTGAGGTGGGGATATTTTTTCTGAAACCTGCTGTTAATATATTTGCAGCACAAATCTGCTTTAACATCCCTGATTCCAAACAAAAGGAGACAGACATGAGAAGATTAAAAGTCTAAAAACAGGAGCATATTTTGATTTCCCAAAGAATGCAAGATATGCAAGAGTTGTGTTTATAGAGGACTGGCAGGAGGAGGATTTGCCAAACCAGGAGCAGCTGTCATAGCAACCACATCCAGGAAGAGAAGTGGTGTGAAGTCAGATGTCACCCGGAAGGAAATTTCCCTACTCTGAGGAACACTGTAGTAGTAGGAAAACTTTGGAAGCTGTTGATCAAGGCATGTTCATAAAACCTGGAAGATGTAGGTGAAGACCACACCAAAAAGCAGTGATGCTTCATGGAAAAGGCAGTTGTTTGACAGAGCTTGATTCACAGGGCTGGCTCTGCCTGACTCTCTAGCTCCAGCCACGCAAGGTCTCACATTTGTGCACATTTCCCTGACTATGCTGGTAAGGCATGTGTGGAGCCTGATACCCTGGGGCTTCTCTCAGCCTGTGCTCACTATCAGTTTTTCATGCTCTGGTCCTCTTGGAATGCCAAGGCTAGTTTATCTCAATTCTGGGAGCGCAGATGCCCAAGGCCATGAGCCACTGCTCAGAGAAGTCTCAATATTGTTCATTTTGTGGTTTTAATTTAGCAAAGCTGAGTGTGTAAGATACATCGATATGAGAAATCTGTTGCTTCCCTCTAAGTTCAGCCCTTTTGTGCTGAACCGTAGGATGCTAAGAATAAGTGGGTACTTTGTCAGCAGCAGTAACACTTCACAAGGCAGTCCAATTTTCTTCTCGCCTCCCTCAGGTTGCTCCTCCATTGCTGAAGCTCCCCTGCATGTCTCTTCATCATTCACCTATTTTTAGATGCCCCTTCTCCACAGGCAGTTGATCCACAAATCAAACAAAGCTACGGAATCTCCTAGTGTTATGGAGATTTTTGGAGGTTTAGTCCTGATCTGAGATCAGACGACAGTTGAGAATTCCTTGACTTTTTTCATTAGACATGGCTCACAAGACAGAGCCCATGCTGTGCCTATAATCCAAAGCCTCCTTAAGAAACCTCAAGTTCTGTCAGGTCCCAGAAAAGAAACATCCTCAGGCTCTAGGAATAATAATGCAATGGCGCCTATCCTCCAAAAGCCAGCTCTCATATTCTGAGCAAAAAGCATAGGTTTCTACCAGATTCTAGTTTTTATATTAGTAAAGTCACAGCTAAACTCTCAAAGCATTGCAGGAGCATATTTAACATGTTTGTGGCCATTTCCTGTTTAACTTGTACTAATTTTTGATACAGAAGTGTACTAAGAAGCCAAGAGATAAAAGGGAACTGACATAGCTGACAATGTGGGAAAGTTGTTGCTATATCCTTCAGCTACTTGAGGTGACATAGTTTCCCTACAAAACAAATGGCTTATCACAGATTCCATTACTCAGGAGACAGTAAACAGTTGCCACAATGCATACCTCTTAGGCATTAAAAGGGTCTTCAGGACATTCATCAGCCTCACTTGATTTTTGGAGGTGGGGGCGGAATATTTTTTTATACAATTGAGCAAAATAGGAGTATTTCTTTTTCCTTTTTTAACCCATTAAAGAAACAAAGGTGGCTGTAGATACTGGTGGTGATTCAGAAAATTGAATTAATAAGGAGATCGGTGAGGGGTAAACAGATGCAAAGCTAGAGGTAAGCAGGCAGGAAAAAAATAGTGCCAGTATGGAAAATGTTTCCTCCTTATTGAGAGGATGAGAGCTTTTCATGGTGTCATGAAGCTCCGCTGGTAGTCAGGGCAGTTAGGGTGGCCTGTTAGTCAGTTCAGCAGTTAGTCAGAGTCCAAGGCTATCACCTTTCCAGTTTAGCTACTGTCAGAAATACTGTCCAAAGTGTGCAGAAAAGTTATCGATCACTTCTCTTGTTTGTTCATCTATTACATTCAGTGGTCTACACACATCAGGTGTCAGATACCCTGGTCTCTCTTTGAGCCTGTGATGTAAAGGAGAAAAAAGATGATCTTCAGTTTACCACTGCTCCTGAGATCTCTCCCATCCACGGTGTTGTAGCTGGTTAAAGTATCAGCATGAAGGAGCAATACCTGTGCTACTTAAAACACTGGACAGACTAAAACCACCTGCCCCAGGACTGGGCTGTGAATTGCTGTATAGCTTGAGCAATGTATTTAGGGTCTGTCAGCACCTTCACTCTGCATTGTGATGAAAGGAAATAAATGTTCAGATTGACTGAAATTGCTCCAAGCAGCTCAGAACATTTTGTAATTGTGCTGAGGCAGCTCTGAATGGTCCTGCTGTCTGAGAGGCAATGAAAAAGGAAAGCAGGCTTTGCTTCTAAGTACATTTACTTCTTAACTGCTGAAATCATCTATCTGAACGAGGTTCAGGCAGCAATGATTCCTAATTATGTAGGCCAGTGAAGTACCCAGCACTGAGTGCTACATTCACAGGAGTTTTGCTGTGGCTCCCAAAGGAAACTGCATATGAAATAGGCTGCTGAATCTTTTGCATTTGCATTGTTTCCAAAAAAATAAGTCCTGAAATGTCCAGGTATGGAGTGACAGTATACTGGTGAATACAATGACTTCCACCAAATCAATGTCTTGTAGAAGTAAAAAATGGAGAGGAAGGAAGCATGGAGAAGCGCAAGGCTTAGTAAACATTTAATTAGACCTTAATCTTCCTGATATTGGATAAGTTGGAAACAAAACCACGTCTATTACCTGGAACAGAAGTCACTGAAAAACTGAGTATCAACAATCTGCTGATGTATGTTTGGAATTTCTATACCAGTTATATTCATACAAGTGCCTAAATTTTCATATCAACATTGCTTGAAAATAAGTTTTCATGTTATATTACTTGCTGACAGCTATCATTTTTCAACAGCTGCTAACAAGTCATCTGTTAGGTCTCTGATTGCTGGTTTGATAGCTGCAAGTTAAGCATAGCTACACTGCAGGTCACAGGTCACACAAAATCAGCTCCTGGAAAGGTATGCTTTGGTGATCTTACTCCATTAGCTGAAATATCTTTCAGATCCTCCCTGAGAGTCAGGATGGCCCAGAAAGCTGCCCTATAATTCACATTCCTTGATATTGACAGCATGAGCAGGCATAATGACCCACAGACTGAGGAGCCGTGAAACTGCTCACCAGCACATGACAAAACCAGGCTAACTCTTCAGAGAGAGGTGAATCCCACAGCTACACATTGACAGCAAATGCAGATTGATTAATATTTCATTGCAGAGCTAAACATTTAATGTTATTCCTCTTTGAAATGCCACTGCACATCTGGGCATGGCTGCCTTTACTTTCTACATGCTAATTCTAAAAAGTAAAATTTTTCCCTCTTACCACACATGGGTCTGTTGCCCACGGTGTGACTTACCCTGGTACGGTTGCCCCCAGGACTTTAAGAAAAACAGAATATTTTTCTTAGTGATGACTAAGATTAGTGTTAGTGATGACAACTACTAAGTCAGCATTATTCAGTGGTCTTCAAGAGAGGAGCGTGTAAAAAATACACTGGAAATGAAACAATCTTTTAGTAATGGATTATCCGAAAGCAAGGCACTCCAATGAGTTAGTGAGAGACAGCTTGAAACCTTGCAGAAGTGACAGCCCTGCTCTGCAGCAGCGAGCTGTGGCAGAGATCTAGAGAGTGTGATGTGGAGAACAGCAGCAGACATGCTGCTCACCAGCCTGTCTTTGAGAAGGGGGACCTCCTGTATGGCTGTCAGGCACACAGACCTGCTGAAACCAACATGCAGGAGCAGGGTGAAGCAGTTTCTGCAAGCTCTGATTTTAGCCAGAGAGAGAGGCAGGTGTAGTAA
Organism: Petroica traversi; assembly: GCA_025920805.1. Lineage (NCBI taxonomy): Eukaryota > Metazoa > Chordata > Aves > Passeriformes > Petroicidae > Petroica > Petroica traversi. Next base: position 6,816,785 of record JAHLSL010000062.1, on the reverse strand, counting down.
GGCACTCTAATGTCTTTTTAATTTCTGTGGGCACCATAATTAGGTATTAATCCCAGAAGTGTAGAAAACAAATGATATGTTGACAGGTACTTGAAAACAAATATCTCACACTGCAATTCTTAATATAGCCACAGAACTCCAGGCAAGAAGCACTTCGTCATTTCAAATGTACTATCCTAATTATAGCTTGTGTTTTAATTGAGATTTCTTTTCTCCATTTCCCTACCAAAAGATACTACCATTGAGTAAAAGAAAGCCCTTTCGTCTTGCTGTAAGGTGAAGTTACTTTACTTTAGAGTAGGACTTGGACCCTACTGATAAATTGGGAAATATTTGTCCTAGGTGCTAATTAAACAGAATTCTCACTGACACTTTTGTTGGTACAATATGGAAGAGAATAATCCAAATGCTTTACATGGAGAGTTACTGAGCTGCAGTGAGTCACAGGTGTGGGGTATCTACTGCCACCCTGTAGTGGGGTCATCAGTAAAACCCCCCAGTACAAGGCTATGTTTCTACTTTCTGTTCTTTATCATTCCTGTTTGGCAGTAGAAAGAGTCCCTTTGGACTCACCCAGCCTGGTAATATCAGCAAAGAATTGCAGACGGACATCAAGAGCAGAATTTGCTTTATATCTTTTGAAAAGTTCATTATGTTTGTTAATCCACTTTGCATTTTCTTCCTCTGGAACAGGCAAGATAAGGATGCACAGCTGGCTTGCTTTGCTAAAAAAGGTGCCTCATTATCCAAATCTAGCAGTTTGTTTATCTGAAAAATAAATACAAAACATTAATTTATTAAGAATTTCTGATCTTTGAAGACATAATTCCTAAATAAATACTAATTGCCAATATTACATGCCACATAGATTTTGCTTTTGTAGGATCTTGTTATAGTTAATACTCAGTCACAAGAAACATTTAGCTAAGTACAAAACCAAGAAAGATATAGGGATTTCTTTTTCTTATAAAATGTGTTTCTGTGCATGTCTGTATTTTTTCCATAGGGAATGGACACTTTACCAAAACACAATATAAAGCCTGATAATGAATAGTAACTGCATTTTACCCATTGAAACCATGCCTGAGTCAAGTCAGAGGACTATTTGCCACAGGGTCCTATAATTTTTGGACCAGGGTCATGAATGTTGGCCAAAGCCTATTGAAATGAATGAGATCTCTAACAGGAAACAAAGTATTCACAGGATCATCTTGCTTTCCCTTTAGCAGCTACCATGCCTTCAATAGCCCAAGGTATTGAAAAGGGGTCACATCTGGCAGAGGTTTAGGGAAGAAAATAAAATTCTTAGGCTTAGAGGCAGAGTAATTTGTAGAAAATCACCCACTCCTGTGTAGAAATTGGCTGCCCATTACTCGATGAAATACTCAGCTCTTTGGTGATGAGCTGGAGCAGAAGTGTTTTACAGCTTACGAGCCAAACAAATGTACTTTATTTCTTTATTAAGTGTACTTAGAGGTAATAGTGCATATGGTGATGGTCAGTATGGGCCACAGTGCCTGCTGAGGAGCTTTGAGGGTCATGAGATGTTCCTGTGTGATAGAAGATGCTTAAAGCAAAGTAACTCATAGTTCATTTGCTCTTAGGCAGCCAGGAAATCAGGCAGCAATGCCCTGGGCCCTAGTGACGTAGATATATATAATGAAGCTGTGCCATATGTTCCTTTCAGAATTCCTATCATTTTCCATTTACCTAATTTAATATGCTTGGCATAACATAGACTATATAGCTAGCATACTGACATTCACAGCAGATACTTCTAGCAGACTAAAAGGTCTCCAAATCATCCACAGGAGGAGTCAGAGCCTGTCTTTACTCAGCTAAAATATCCATGACAATTTCAACGAACATTTTGTTTCTTGGTGAAGAACATGAAAAAGGCCACCTATTTGTATTTTAGCCTAATAACCACCCTTCTGTTGGTAGGACAAGTGAACTTGAAACTGTTTCAAAATTTTCCTTATTTTCTCTAATCCATCATTATTTAAAGAATAAATATAAAAACAGTCAATACTCCAAAGCATGTATTTAAAATCCTGTCTTCTTAAGGGATTACACTTAAATGTCACTTCTAAAAAAAGACATATCTAATTTCACCATTGTCTCTCTGAAAGGTTAAGTACATAGAGTAAAATTAATGCTCATGTTGATGTACAGATTATCTGTCTTGTCATTCAGTTTGATATTTTTCACAGACTACTTCAATGAATGACAGATGAATTGCAGTTACAACTGATTTCTGGATTTTCCCCCAAGGAAAAGGAAATAGAGGGGTTAAACCACCTCAAGAGCTATAATTTCAGAACATTTTTGTCATAAACATATATTTGTGTTTTGGGGAGAGAGCAAACTCTGCAGCAGGTAGTGAGTATTTGTTTGTTAATATGTAAGTCTGGAAAAGCAATGACTTTTTTGATAGAAAAAGCTCAATGCTCTCTCAAACTCCAGACAGGCCTTCACATGCCTCATACTTATGCAGACATGACTGACTTAATGCTTGAATGACACAATTTGCATTTTCCCTCTCAGGAAATACTGTGTTAGTGCTCAAGACTGGAGCCATGGTAGTGCACACTAAACTGCATAGGGAAAGTCCCCAGCCCTCTGGGATTTGGGTGTGGAAATGTGTTCTCCCTCAGTCATTCCCAAAGATTAAACTTATGTAAATAAAGTTGCATCAAATTCTTCCACCTCCACTTGACCCAGTCAAGCTTCTATATGAAGCACCTTTCCAGTCAGATTATATTTATTCTGAACAAGCTGTTCCTGACTCACACAGAGTAATGACTGGATTTGTGGCCAAAGGAAGAGCAGTGGCTGTTTTATGGATTTTAGCAAGGCTTTTGACACAGGCTGCCAGCTTTTTTGCACCAAGTTTGGGCTAATAGGATCTGGATGGGTTGGTTAAAACCTGATTAGATTATGAGGTTCAGAGGTCATGTTTCCTGGATGCCTGTAGTGAGTTGGGTATCCACATGTCTACCCTGGAACCTGTCCCATCCGATGGCTTTACCAGTGGGGGATCAGGTGATATACTGAGGTGTAGGGCTGCCAGCCATAGGGACTGAGACAGCCTGGAGGAATGGCACAACAGGAAACTTAAGAAATTCAACCAGGACAAATGTCAAGTCTTGCACACATGAAGGAAGAAGGCCCTGCAGTGATGTAGGCCAGGACTTACCGAGCCTGGTGAAAAGAGAGATGTGGGGAGACACAATAACCCAAGAGCAGCCACCCCACACCCATGGGGAAGTGGCAGGAGATGGAGACGAGCTCATCTCGATTATTCTTGGTGAGAGACATTCACCATTAATTGAAAAAAGATCAATTATAAAGAAAAGTCACTCTCTATTGGGACAATCAGGCAAGGGCACAGACTGCCCAGTGATCTTGTGCATCTCCATCATTGGAGGTTTCCAAAACTGGGCGAGATAAACTCCTAAGCAACCTGTTGTTGACTGACCCTGCCTTGGCCAGGAAGTTGGACCCCAGATCTGAGGTTGTTTCCCACCTGAAGTATCCTGTGATCCTAAAACAGCTTCTGATAATGAACAGTAGTCTACAATTACAGGATTTGCTTCTACAAATATATAGCTCCTGTATTAGTTGGCAGTAGCAGATTAAACTTGCACCTCCCGGAGTGCTTTTTGGAAGTGGACTAAGACCTCTGACAGTGTGTTGACAGTGAGCTCCAGGACACCGGATGGTCTGGAATACAGGAAGTGTATTTCACCCAAAGAATGAGATTTTGCAATAAATTTCGAAATGTATTTGTTGGGGAAAACTGCTTAAATAGTTCTATGACATATTTATGAATGGGATTATGTGATACAATTGCCAGCAATGGTAGGGAAAGCATTCAGAGACCTAGAAGTGTGTGCAAGCTTACCTCTTTTGTTAAGACAAATGCAAGGCCAAGCTCCTCATCTTCAATAATAAATAAATAGAAAATTAAACATGGTAAATATTGTAAATATTTCATTGACACTTCAAACTGTGAAATCGAAAACAATCTTTTGCCAGTTCTAAGTTATTAGAGTTTGTAGCTGTGAGACTTGATAAGTATGATAATAAATGGTATTTATATTCTAGTGCAAAATGGGTATCAGAACCAAAATGCACAAATATGGACAAACCTAATTAAGCTGTGATTGGTTTATTCATATCACAGCAGCTGAAGGCTATATGATAAACAGCTTCAAAGCAGGTGCAGCATATGTCATTGGCTTGATAATGAAAAATTGACATTTTATTCAAGCCCAAATTAAAAAAAGGAGATGGTATACAAATTCAGTCATGCTATAATGGTATTGCATTGCAACAAAACCCTAATTTTCTTCATGAAGTAATTGCATAGTTCCAGTTTGTCATGATAAATCAAGCTTGAACCCAAGCATAGAAAGATCTAAAAAAAGTTAAAGAGCTCTTCATGATGCATGGTCCAGGATATAACCTTGTGAGAGTCAAATGTGGAATAGTAACACATATATTTATAGCCAGGTCACAGAAACTTTTTATAGCCAACCACAGTTTCAGTGGAAGGAAAGGCATGTTTCCACAGTAATGCACAGTACAAAGGCGGCATTTTTCTATTGAGATACACCTGCCAAAGATCTGGCTGCACTCAGGGGAGCCACAGTCAAAGCTGTGTTTATATCTCCTTCAGTTTTAATAAAGCAGCAATCCACAACCCTAACAGGCACATTTCATACTTACTGCGAGGATACATGGGGTGCTGCTGACCTCCTGCAGCAGGTTTGGATGTGGTCCTGAGTGCTCATGAGAAGGGATGAGCCCTAAAACCTGGAATCAGGAGGGAAGAACTCCATGTCCAGCTGCTGCTGGTGCCACTGGGACAGCACACAGGGAGGCAAATCCCCACAGCATGGCTGGTGTGCTCCTCAGCAGAAGTACAGTCAGATGAGATGGAGCTATTATGGGCTAATCTGGGAGCAGTAAGGTACAATTTTGTTTTCACTACACAGCACCATAAAGCAAATAAATAGTGCTTAGCCTATAATGAAACTCAATAAAATTCTGTTGAGTGATATCAGGACTGATCACTGTAAGCTGACATTGCTATTTCCACATTTCTCCGAAAATCTGCCCAGTGCAATGTACAAAGCACTGGCATGATGCCAGAATTGTTCAGCTCTAAGTGTTATTAACCATCAGAACTGTAACTGTAACACACACAGTAACCTAAATACATACAACAGAAATATGATATTGGGAAAACAGGACCAGAATACCAAATCTGAAAGCGAATAACATTAGCTAACTTAGTAATGATTAAATAAATTATATAAATAAGTTATGATTTAAAACTCCTTACAAATTCCCATGAATTAAGTTCATATTGCTTTACATGATGAAAATAAAAGATTGATTTTTAAAGTTTTTTATGTACAGTGCCAGTGTCCTGTGCAGAGAATTCTGCCTGGTAGGTATTTGATCAGGGTTACTGGTATTAAGGAAGGCTTATTTCAGTTGGCTATACAGGGATATACAGTTCTGTGTAAAATTCTGAGTCTGCAGCAGCCAGGACAAAATGGGGAAGGTCTTGCTGAAATCCTTCAGGACACCTGACAGCAGCAGGCAAAAATGGGGAATATGCCAGAATGTCTCCAGTGGCAGTAGATGTCTATCCTCAGGCAGTGTAACTGAACCCTAAATGTGCGTGTGTTTTACAGGATAAAAGGATACAGTATGGTTATAAAAGTCATGGGTATTTCTGAAAATTTTTCCAGTGGATATTTGGGAAGGAACTGTTTCATCTACTGGCACAACAATGCATTGCAAGTATTGATCAAGGAAAAATTTATTTACAGAGATTTTTCAAATACAAACATAAAATAGCACATATTATATATATATTTTTTACAAAAATGAATATTGAAATAATAAACATGGTACAGCACAATACAACATCAATGAGCTAAACATAACAGCAACAGAAATCTATGTCTGGAAGAAGTTTGCTGTTAGTTGTACGTAACCAACAGAGTTCTACAGTACCGTGAGTGGAATTTCCAATGGACGGGAAAACGTCCATTTACTGCATTTCATAAAATTACTATAGGAAGGGTATATATGCCAAGTAATTATGTTGCATTTTGTAATAATGCTGAAAACACAGAGTCTTAATAAAAGTTATACAGGGCTGAATAAGCAGTGGATAAATGTTTGGGGAAGAAAAATGTGTAGAGATTATACAAAATACTGATAAAGTGGCTTATTGGTCCTTTTATTAAGTTTAATGTATAGATTAAAAAGTGTTGCAACACCGAGTCTTAAACCACCAGAGAGAAGTTAGAAAATAAAAAGGCAAGGTAAAAAAAAAAAGGAAAGAGAAGAAAGAAGAATCGCACCAAAAAAAAGTTTCCTCTCTACTTATTTTGTGCCATGGTCAACATCTGTGCGTGCGTGTGTGCTTTCGGGAGCGCCGCACTGAGGGCAAAGCAGCACGAGGGCACTGCCGCCCCTCATCAGCCTGTCCAGGAATTGGTGCATGCAGAATTTCACCTTTTGCCAAAGCAGAGTTTTCTTTGCTTATATTTTTGTGGAGCAGACCCTGAGCAGGCTCAGGTGAGAGAGCCCGTCCCTGCCCAGCCCGGCTGGGTGGCTTTGCACCACCTTCCACCTCCCACCACCCTGGGGCCGCCCGCCGTCCCGCTGCTGAGGGGAAGCACTTGAAAATTCCTTGTCCATCGTTGTTGTCCAGCAGACGTGGGTGAGGCTGGCAGGTCCGTGCCTGGGGCCGGCTCAGTAGGGGTATTGCTTCTGCTTCTTGCCCGAGAAGCAGGCCAGCCAGGTGCACACCAGCATGGCGGCCGCCGCGCCCCCCGCCCGTGCAGTAGTAGGCCCAGCCGATGTGGCAGGTCCCTGCAAGGCAAAAAGCGGGAGATGGGTCAGTGCTGGAGCGGGGGGAAGTGCTGCTGCCACCACCCTCCCCTTCTGCCCGCCCAGGAAAACACTTTTCTGAGATTTCGGCCCACTCCTGTGCCCTCCTCAGACAGGGAGGGTCACAATCCAGGCTCTGTCACTGCAACAGAGGAGTTTGAGGCTGGACGCAGCTGAGAACTGCTGGGTGACCATAACCCAGGGCATGGGGGACCTGCTCACATCCCCCTCACACAGGCATCGACCCCGACCATCTGCAAAGGAGAGTGGTGTCAGGGGATCACCTGCATGGCAGCTGCTGTGGGAATGGAAGCATAGAGCCCAGAAAGAAAAACACAGACAAATTTCCCTATCCTCACCCGAGATCACAACCTGCTGCTGAAAACTTCAATGATGAGTTTGATGAGTGTCACAATGTGTCTTTGAATCCATTTAAAGGCCTCAGCATCTTTATACAGTAAAACTCATCACTAGCAAATGGTGCTGGGGAATCCCACAGTGGACCATAAAGTGACTACTTCCCTTTCAGGCACTGAGCCTGCAGTAGGGAAAGAGACCAGGAAAACAGCAGCTGCAGCAGGGAGGAAGCCTCTTTAGAGATCTCCAAAAGCAAGGAGATGGCTGCTGCTATCCTCAGGATTTTAACCCATTTCAAAAGCAATTTTCACTTGGGCTGCATCATCTTAGTCTTTTTTGAATGATTGAGACTTGTTACCTCTGTGGCTCTTCCTGTGTTGTTGATACCTCAGGGGATATCAGGCTGCTTTGAGCAGCGACTGTTCTCAGTAAGGCACAAGCAGAAATGCAACACTTCTTTCCCAGCCTTCCCAAAAGCAGCAGAAACCATTCTTCTCTTCAGAGAAGAGAAGGTATCAACAGAGTTTCCATCTAGAAATAGGTGGCATGTTGATATTCTGTCCCAATGGCATCCCTGAGGGCCAAGCTTCAGGTTCAGGCAATTACCAACTGGGCTAATCCTGCCTTAGGCACAAGAAACACAACATGTCTGTTCATCTTAACATGTCCAAGGCATCCACATGCCTCAAGGCAGACAGCATTGCCACTGACTGTCTGCAGGATATTGTCTGGCAGGCTTTGTAAGGGGAGGCAACACTTATGCTCATGGTCACTTTGAAGATCTCAGGCTGACGCCACAGCAGGAAGCATAATACTTGTTTCATTCTTTTCTTCATAATCCTCACACATTTTTATTTTAAAAATGTGCAGTGCAACAAAGATCCTGATGTGATGAAGAGGACTTGAGGAGCTGTGTGGCCTTGGCTTGAGCTCACTAGCCTCTCTCCTTAGCGAGCTGGAGCAGACAGAGAGATTTACTTGTTTTTGTCATCTAGTTGTGCTCTGTGGATAACACCATTCTTGCCTTCCTTACAGAAGACCACACAGAGAGTCTGTCTTCCTGAAGAGAAGGCCATCAGAAACCTTGGAGAGCTGTCAAGTGCCTGGCAATGTCCCTGATGCTGACACTTGCCCAATCACTCAGCAGTCTGTGGAAAGACCTGCCTCTGGGCCACCTATTGCTTTGCCTGTGTCACACCCCATCCTTAGCTTCTCTTGGGAATCTCAGAAACAGACTTAAGCCTACACCAGATGTTTAAACCCACTGTATTGCTTTGAAAATGATCACATTTATACCAGGGTAGGGTGTGCTACAGCATTTCTTGTGATAAGATGGACTCCATCTGATGGGTCTTTTTAAAGTGGGAAATATTCCAAAAACTACTAGAGAATTGTAGTTTCAGCTTGAAAAAGTATTTTTTTCTCATCATGATGTTTCCAGGTAGAGAAATGTCGAAATACTACTTTAAAAAGAGTATAAAGATTCACCTGGTAGCGCTGCCCAAAGCTGTAACCCAAGCAGGATAGAATGAAGTAAATTTGACCTTTTGCATGGTGTGATTTCAACTGTTGTACCTTGGCAGCGGGAGAGAGTATGTGTGATACATATTAAGAAGAAAGAACTGTTAAATCAGTGTCCGAGATGTGTTCAACAGATACAACACACACATCCTCTCCTGGCTGAAGAGAATAACATTTATTTCTCCATACCATGCTCCATTTACCCAAAGGACCACTGCCCTACTTAATGCTCTGAGGCACGGCAGGCAGGCAGCCTCTTGATCTAACAAATGCAATGTAGTTCACAAGTGTGAGCTGGGTCAAGATGAACAAATGAAAGAATGGGAGAGCAGGGGAACGGATGAAAGAGCTGGGGGCTTGACCTTAGAGCAATAATAACACAGCAATAAACCTGGCCATTATTTCCAGCCCATGTCAAGAGCAATGGGAGGCCTTGGAAAGAATAGCTTGATCTCTACTTGGATGATGCTGAGCAGAACAGAATTTCAAGCTGGTGTGCTGAAGAAGAGCCTGCAGCAGGGCAGGTGTCTGAAGGTATAGGACTTAGCTATACTTTTCCTTGCAAGTATAGTTAAGGATAGATACAAGACCAGAGATAATCCATCTCAGAGGTACCCACTGCAATGATTGCCGACATTGCATAGCCATGCATCAAAATGAAACAATGCCACTTCTTTTATAACCCTATATTACACAAGGAAGAAAACATTTTGGAGTTATTGTTTCTACTTTGGTGTTCTTGTTTTACCAAATGTATGGACTATTTTAGTCTACTGCATCCTGAGGAAAGATGGTTGGTTATCAATAACTGGGTAATTTAGTTGCAGTTTAAATTGGAAAATGACTTCTGCTTCGCCTTGATATAAAACATTCATTTTAAAAGGAACAGAAAGCTTTAAAAAAGTAGAGTTGAGAAGGTATTACTGCACTGACACCCACGGTACTAGTCATGAATTCAGTGGTAAGAAAATGGAGAAGAGATTTGCAGAACTGGGGCTTAAATTCAACCATCAAGTAGAGCAGTTTGCATTCATGGAGCCTGTCATATAAAAGATTAGAAATCCAGTATTGCAATTTCCCTTTTTTTTTTTTTTTTAATGACGAAGTTCTCAAATGAAAAGCAACGCTGCCTAAATACTTGATAGAATTAAAGCAGTTATTGAGGCCATGTTGATTTTCACACACACAAAAAGGCATAAAACTTTGTTGTTTTCCTTAAGGACACATTGGAATACAGACACATACATATATATATAGGTAGAAGATTGCCCATCCATTGAGGGTGTGGAGATACAAGCAAGAATGTGTACATGTTCTTGCTCCTAAGTTCTGATTTTGTGCCAAAGTAAATTCCCAGCAGCTGAAGTGCTTTTCTCGCTGATAGAGCTGACATGCATCACAGCAGCTTGCTTCTCTGTGCAGAACTGGTGTTGCTTTTAACAAATCAGTCTTCACCTGACAGGTCACTATTGACGGAGAAGCTGTGGCTTCAGCACTTCAGCACTTTGTTAATTCTAGATTTTTTTTTTAAGAGAGCATAAATAATTGGAGATTTTTGGTTGTTCAGTGAAACAGGACTTACCAAGTTGGCTCAGGTAAATTTGTAGCCAGCCATTAAGAACTTTGGCACAAGACTGGCAGCAAGAGAGTGTCAGGATGAACACTGAAATAACAGAAGCATTGATCTTGAAGCTATAGGGATGGATAGCCATTTCCCAAGCAAATAAAGAATTAAAGACTGGAAACACTGCACTCCTTTTTAAGAGGATTGAGAAAAATCATGGTCCCTGAGGACAGAGGACAAAAATTATTGTGAGCGAGGACACCATCAAAAGAAGATTTACAGAAAAGAGTCCCATGGAATATAAGACAATACTTACTAAATCAAAAGAAATCAGTAAATGTGGAAAGGTAGTTCTGCAGTGATGAACAGGCTTACTAAAAAGCAATTCCATGCCTTTGGCATTCTAATGTGATCCTTAAGGCCAGCTTATGCATCCCCTTTCTCCCCTCCTTCTCTTGAATATATAGGCAAATGAAGATTAAGACAAATTTGGGAGTGAGTAAAATTTGGCAACAGAAAATATGCAGATACTTGATCTACCATGGAGCTGTGCCAGGATCCAATTGCCAAAACATAATTTTACCAGGATTTCTATTCATGATGTCTTATAAATAATTATCACATATAGTTATCGAGGTCCTGGAAATAACATACGGTTTAATCTAAAATAACCAATAATTGCCACTTAGAAAAAAAGATCCTGAATATGAAAATGTCTTGGATGCAAACCTGTTAATTGCAAGACTTAGTATCTTAAATATTTGTACCTTTTTTGCTGTTAATTTTAAGACTACCCTGGACTTCCAGTCTGGAGTATTTGGCAAACTCTAATCAATTAACCTTAAGTACAGCCTATTTTCCAAGCTGAAGGAGAAAAGGTTTCAGAATTAGCCAGACTGTTGAGTACAAATTATATACCTTCAAAAATAGAACCTACAATTCCTACTTCCAAGAAGTTGTGCATGAATTCTAATTAACAGGTTCACATGAGAGTACAGTACTATAGAGAATGTGAATCCATATAATCAAACAGGGTGTTGGAAAAGTAATCAGAAAAAAGAATAAAGAGTGTGATGCTAAGGGATATACTGGGATTTGGAAATATGAAAGACATGAATGTAAAAGATAATCAGCTAATTAATAAGAAGACAAAACTATTTTGAAACAAAGCCAAGAAAAATTAAATAGCTGAAGATCTTTTTCTTGACACAGCAACAATGAAAAACTGTCATGTGAAATCAGCTGCAAAAGCAGGAAAAGAAGCTGAAACTTGGAATGCGTCCAGGAAGATTTAAAGTAATGTGAAACAAAGAACACTATATAAGGTAAAACTGCAGCCCAGCAAAAGGTCTGATACAAAATAATTAATTCAGTGGAGCTGGTTACTTTTTCTGTTGCATAGATATAATTTGCTCAATGGATTTAACTTTTAAAAATTATACAATTTTTAATGCATTTTTTTCAAGCTATTTTGGGTGCTTAGAACCAGTCTGTAACTAAATGCACAAAATTTCATAAAGTTCTGAAGGGTAAAAAGTGGGGGGGAAAAAATGCCAACTTGAAATTCTTTAGTCCTTCTGTATGCAGACACTCACTTATATGATCAAATCCTCCTTTCTTTGGAGGATCATATAATTTTGTTTAATTAAACCTCAAATTTGCTGTAGGTGTGCATTTATCATGGAGCAGTGAAGGAGAAACCAATACCCAGTGTCAATTATAATGCTCAAATTCCCAAGAGCAAATATCTTATGTGCTGCTAATGAGGAGCTCTCTCAGCTTCCTGCAGGAAGTCAGCAGAAAGCTCACTTACTGCAGAAGTGAAATCAATTTCACCTCTCTTTGAACATCCACAATGCCAAGATTCACACTGGGCTAGAACTCCAGACTCCCTTCAGAGATGATGAAAAGGAAAAGTCACTTACAAAAGTATGTTGTATTTCCTCTCAAAGTAAACATGTAAAGTTCAGCAGGTGAACTCTGCTCAGGTAGCCCCTATTTTTCCCCTTTTTAACTAGGAAGGGATTCCAAACAACCAGAATAATAATAGGGAGCACCAAATACTTGTTCCAGGTGGTCTGAGTCTGAGTCATTTCTGAATGCTCCTGCTTATATCTACTGACTGCAGAAGGTTCTTGCATGGCCATGTCTAATTCTGGCAACAAAGCTATGTGCCTTATCATAGAATAATAGAATGGACTGGGTTGGAAGGGACCTTAAAGGTCACTTAGTTCCACCCCCTCTGCTGTGGGCAGGGACACTTTCCACCAGACCAGGTTGCTCAGATCATCCAACCTGGCCTTGAACACTGCCAGGGATGGGGTATCCACAGCTTCTCTGGGCAACCTGTTCCTGTGGCTCACCACCCTCACAGTAAAGAATTTCGTCTTGATATCTAAACCTGCTCTTTCAGTTTGAAGCAATTCCCCCTTGTCCTGTCACTATATGCTCTTGTAAATAGTCTCTCCTTATGTTAGACAGAGTATACATGGACCTTGATATAGGCACCAAAAGCTTACAAAGATTTAAGAATGGAAGTTGTTTGGATAGCACTAGAGAGGAAATGTTTCTTGATGGAATATTTCCTTTACTAGCACGTAGTTTACTCAGTTATTTATCTAAGAACTCAGCATCTGCACCTCAAGTAGGCTTGCAAAGGTTGTGCTCAGCCCCAGTCAAAAAATGAATGTGTGAAATCTCCGTGCTTTTTGCAGAGGATCTGCAAACAAGAAAAATGCCTCTTTCAGATAAATTGCTCATAGAAAAACACCTTTGAATATTTTGCCTTTAATAGGATTCTAACAAATTGTCCTCCCTTCCAAATCCTTTTCTTGATTATTTGGCACTCTATGTCAACACTCAGCCAGATGCTGAAATGATGCTACCTAAGACAAATTAAATAGTTGACAAAGCCTTTTTTACATCCACACTGCTTTCTGTGGGCTTTTTGTGCTGTTTTAGTAACTGCACTGTTTGCTTGGAAAGTGCTTTAAAGATCATTTGCTTTAACATTTCTACAGCAAAAGTAATTATCAAGTCAACAGTTTTCTTTAAGATATTTCAAGCCCTCTAAAAGTGGCAAAGGGGAACCTTAGTAATAATGATTTTTGGAAACAAATATCCATCAAGAGAGAAGTTTGAGAGAGCTTTTGAAGCCAATCCAGCTGCTTGTTTAGTTCAGGATGGGAGCCAGGCTTTTAAGTTGCTCTCTAGACAGTGACTTTGGCCAGATGAGCCATTCACACCAGTCCTCAGACAAGCAAAGGTGTGTGTTTAGAGCTATCTGCTTTGGTTGCTGCTGCAGCTGGGCCCCCAGGTCAAGGATATCTCTGACAGTCAAGGTAGAGATAGAGCTACCATATTTCATCAAAGAAAGAAAAAGTATTTTCCAAGTAGCTCAAAAAAAGTTCTGTTAAAAAAAGGAGTTTATCTTAAACTTCATGCCTTCATTCTTTCTGGTTAAATAAGTACCCAATATCACTTCATACATCTGGTGGTTGGGGAATGGCAGCTGGTGGCTTATGATGACATGAATCATCTATGTTTCAATAAGTGAATCTTACTCTAGGTAAACATTTTGCTGTTTGGGCTCTTAGGTGTTGGTCTTGTAGTGCTGTCTCACCAGATGCCAACTGAGGCTCAGTTTTGTGAGTTAAATTGAGCATTTCCTGACCTCTCTGGGACCGTCTGTAAAACTTGGCTGCCTCTGCACCCATCACAACAGAAATCAGTGTGTAAAACAGAGCAGTTTCCACATGCATATCCAGGGAAAACAATGGCCTAAAACAAAGTTTCACATTATTTTAGGCATTCAAAACCAATACCATTGTGCTTACATGTGTACACTTACATTGCCCCTTTAAAATAGGCAGACAAGCTGAGAAGATTTCTTCACACAGCTTAAATATGCAGGATGTGGAAGCTTTTGCAGTTTTCCCTTTAGTGCATACTCTCACCTTAATGCAGAATCCCTCACTTTAATGAGTTTCCTGATAAAACACTCGTTTTTCATCTGTTTTTCTTATGTGTTACATTTAGGCATGAAAACAAAATGGTATTAGTGCCTCTAGCTCAGCAAAATTGAGTGTGTGCTATATGATTTGCCATAACGACATTTACTTTTGGGAAATTGCCTGCTAATTCCTTCTGCAAACCTGGGGATTTTGTAGATCTGACTCACTTTCACACCTTCAGTCAGCAGCTCTGTCCTGCTGTGCCACGTCACTGCTGCCCTGAATGAGACCACAGGCAACTCTGGGGTGTGAATAATGCAACTTAATGGTAACAGTGTGCTTGGCGACAAGAGATTAAGATGATTTTGATCCATCCTCAGTGAAAGGCAGTCCCTTTGAGCACCGCTCATTTCCTACTCCAGTCTCCAACTCAGGCACTATTAGTTGCCAAACTAGAGTACGGACTTTGACTCAGTCAGTGAGCAAGCAACTGTGCTGGTTTAAAACATAAACATCTTTTTTTTTATTCCTAGACCCATTTATTGTCCCATTTCTAGGAGTTAGCACCCTAAAAACAGCAGTAGAAAATTTCTCCTGCTTATAATCTAGTGTTTCAGTGTGAATTCTTCTCCATGTGTGACCTGTGATGGAATGGTGCAATAGGGAGCGGGGCTCCAAGACCTTCATACATGTCATGCTGACTGCTGGGAAGCTGGGGACTACAGGCAGAGCAACACAGCACAGATCTATCACAGCCTTAGCCCCTCATCAAGATTTGCAAAAGGTCATTTGTCAAAGACCTAATCTATCAGTGTGCTTTTCATGATGGCAAAACCATACTTCTAGAGAAGAGCAGGGAGCAAGCCCCTCTACAGGTGCACCAGTTTCTGTCTGTCTATTTATGGAGGTTATTCCCCATTCCCCTTAGCAAAACAGCTCATCTACTGAATGTAATTTAATCAACAAATGGAATTGTCCTTGGCAGGGCATCTTCATTTGAAGAATAACTCCTCTTTGTCAGAGATGGAGCTGTACAACCACTTTTATTTGACTGAAAAAAATTAGTCCAATTAAATACATAAATGTTTAAGTAAATCCTTTGGACATAGTTCGCTTAATAAAAATCAAATAAATATCTATTTTTAAAGACAGCGGTAAACTGCTGGGCATTTCACAGTGTCAGGTCAGGTCTTCTAGAAAAGAATACTCAAAATCCACTAAATTAAAGGCATAGTTATTTTTCCTGCAGCCTTTTTATGTATTTCTTTGGAATGTACACAGAAATGTGTGTGTGTTTGGCAAGGGTGGAGAAGGGATTCCCTCTTCACAATATGGGCAATCTCAGCACTATTTGGAGTGCCTATCAGTCTAATGCCTTTTTCAGAGTGCCTGAAGACATGGAGAAGCATTTCTTATCTAGCACACCCACTAAGGATTAGGCTTTTTTTCTGAGTTCTTAACATTGATATTTATTTATTCTCTCTAGTTATGAGCATGTTATGGGGCAGGGGTTTTTCATGTTTTCATTGAGCAAAAATTTTCATTTAATTCCTAATTCTAGTATATTTCTGGTTGACATTATATATCACAATGCACAATTCAGCTGCTTCTCAAGGGAGTTCTTGCAGTCCCTCATCTATACCTGCCTCTCACTCTTCTTCATCCTCCTACAATGTAGATTGCTGCTCCTGGCTTATATTTTCTACCTTCAAGCTCAATCATTTTCCCCCCTTACTTTTTATAAGCCCAAAACAAATATCAGTGCTGCTGGCTCTGTGGTCAAACCTGGTGAGCTTTGACCCTCCTTTCCCAACTGCATGCACATGTTCCCTGTGGCCCAGGCTACAGCACTTGCTCTGCCATCCTGGAAGCGGAGGCTGAATGCTGTCTGCTGATCAGCATCCCTGTGAACACCCTCTCCTTTGAGAGTAACCACGGGCTGAACTACCCTCTCTGTGTCATCCTCACTGGCACCCATAGCAGCAGGGGGTGCAGGACCAGCATTATCATCATCACCTTCCTCCCATTAGCAAACCAGTGCAGGGCTCACAGCAGCTCAGATTTCCTGAGAGCAGACTTTGAATGTAGCCTGGTTCTTCAGATAACTCATTTCACAGGCTCAGGAACAGAAAGCATATCATTGCGGTTTAATCAAATTAAATATTCAAATGAAAGCAATAATTACTTAAATTTGTCTTGAGATTCAGTAAGATTAAGTCTTTGAAACATCATTTTTGGCCTGTAGGCTATAATGAGAATGCCAGTCTCTAATGATTCAGTAGAGACCTAGAGGGTTGGGGTTATCATCAACCAAGAGGTATTTATGAAAGATGAGCAAAGTGGTTATTAAATGGCCCTTGGACAGTACCTCTTCTTTACATCATCAAACAGACACTGACATTAAGTTAAAAAATAGTCAAGGATTTCAGTTCACCACCAGTGTATGTGGAAAAGAGATGTTTAGTGGCAGGGCTGCCTAGCAGAAATCACTGCAGGAAATTTCAGCTCTCACTATGATCTGTTAATTAATGTGTTGACATACAATTGCAGCAGATCAGTGAGACCAGTGCTGCTGTCAAGTGTAGGCATGTGTAACACATGGGCTGTGTGCTCCAGGTCCAGAAAACACAGAGTACTGGGCCTGCACAGTTAATGCAGGACTTCTCATGGTCCTTATGCATACCTGGAAGGAAAGCTGCCAGCTGACATTTTTCACTGACTTTAAGGGCAGACTGACTCAATTTATGCAAATATCTGACTCATGAGTCAAGATTGAGACAGTGAAGGTGGTCTCGGAGACTCTGCTCTGGCTGTGGACATGACAGTGCTTAAGGTAACAGTTTGTAGCTGCCAAAGTGCTTCAAAGAGCTCACTCTGTCCCAACACCCACCTTCTGTGACTCTACAGAGAAATAACTTGGGAGGTAACACTCTTCTGCACCTGGGAACAGACATGGGACACATGTTGGAAGCCCAGAAGCAGAGCTGTTCACACGCTTGGCAGGGAAGAGCAGGAACCAGTGTGCACCAGGGAGTTGCCAGCTGGCTTTTCAAAGGGTGCACTGATCAATGGGCTGGCCAGGAACTGCTTCAGGCTTCCACACAAGATTGACCATGAGCAGCAATGAACCTGAATCTTCCCTGCAATTACCACAGAGTTTTGCCCAGTCTTTCAACTACATCCTTTGGCATACCTTTCCATGGAGCTGGGAATCTAAGTTCTGGAACATTTTTTTTTCTGCTAGTTAACTATACATTTCTATTCTCATTATTCTCTCTCCTTTGTGTTTAAATCTTTCTATTATTAGGTGAATAAAAAATTTGCAGGAACTTTTTATACCTTGCTGAAGAGCAAATTTAATATCAAGAGCACAGAAGGATATTAGAGTTCAGATTAACAAGGTAAAGCTTCTAGTCACATTACACATTCCCTGAGCTACACCATAGGTGGTTGCTGATATGACATCAGTGGCATGGTAGTGATGGGTGCTGAAACAGGTTATGAGAATTTCTGGTCCCCTGCCAGATCAAATGCATTCAAAACACCACAGGAATTCTGCAGGGGGAGTAGCCTGGAGTATCTCTCCCAAAGCAGTATTTTTTTATCTTTCAACCTCAAATAATTTGCATACCTTGTCAAGAAACACCTCTGAGAGGGAAAAAAATCTCCTTGCTCCTGAAATCTGACAGAAGCATCAGTGTAAAATCAAGAGATAATGCAGCAAGTTTGTCTTTAACCCCAGGAGACCATTTTTGTCTATTATTCCTTGCATGGTGCTCAGCCCCTCCTGCTCCTTCAGGAGGACTGCAGATCCCCTTTTCCTCAAGCAGAGGATCATAGAGTACCTATAGAAAAGGGTATCAGCAATTGCATTGATCCTTCCAGCTAAACAAGGACTCGAATGTGCATTCAAACATCAGATCCTGATCATCCATGCTGCTTAATCCTACGGTCGCTGCTGTTTCCTTGTTTTCTAGAGCCCCTCCAGAGAAAGCACAGGTGTGAGCCTGGTTTGGCTGCATCCCTGGCTCTCATTCCAGGCACAGTGCAGTCAGCTGCAGTAAGACAAGTACCTTGTCTTTGGGAGAAGGCAAACATAGGGTGCAAGTATGTGAGTAACATATAAATACACTCTAGGCTTGTGTTAGAAGGCCATAAACATCCCAAAAGACAGCACTCATGGAGAATTACCCTGACCTGTGCTGTGATGGGATGCCTCTGTCTGCCCTATCAAGATCTCCAGGAGTTCCCATATTGTAAGACTATTAAATCTGATTTATTTCTTAAAATACGCATACATACATACATTTATACATATATTTTCTTTTATAATGTTCTTCTGGAAAATACTTCCAGAGATCTGTCTGAAATCCCCTGTCTTGGCACCATAGCAGAATTATGCAATATGAATACCACACACAGGTTAGTTGCTTCCCCAAGCCTGTGCTTATGTCTTAATTTGCTTTTATGGCAAACACATAGAAGAGTCTAATGTGGCTGAGATGCTCTGGTGGTGACTCACCCAATTCAAACTGGTTGGAAAGGTTACCACAGGTTTGTCTGACTTCTTCACTGTCCCAGCCAAGAGGATAGAGGGCACAACCAGAGCCGATCAACAAACCTACAGAGAGAAAAGGAAATAAAATTTATACACGCAATTGCCATTAGCTTAAACACAGGCTGCCACTTGGGAATCAAAGTGTCAAACTGCAGTTTGGGAATCCCAGAGAAAAAGAAGTCTCTTCTTCTCTTAAAATCAGATTAAAACCATTTGGACTGTTGCCTTCTGCTGAGTGTTTTAGAGGTGGTCTGCAGGCTGGAGCCAGCCTGAGCAGTTCAGCATCAGAAGCCATGCTCAGCTTCTGAAGCTTTTATCTGAGAGCTTTTAAGTCTAAAAGCTTCTTCTCTTCTACTCTCCAGAGCAGCTAAATATTCAGTTTAGAATACACAACATGTGGTTAAATAGAAGTGTGTTAACAAGAGCATTTACAAGATGATTGCTTCTGATTAATTAAAACAACAATCAACCAGGGTCCATCAAGGTTCCATCAGGAACACTGACAGTTGTGCCAATCTGTTGCCATTTTGCTTTGGTTTTCACTTGTTTGAAAGCAAGGAAATAATGGTTTCATACCATTTGATCAATGCATACCACAAGTACACACTCCACAAAGTTTTCTTAATTCATTCAGCTGAAACAACTGAGGTCTTGAATCATTTACCTGTAATCATACTTGGTTTAAAATTCACAAGATGATTTGCTTTCTGCAGCCCTCATGCTGCCCCAAACAGTTGTGTTTTGGCAAATCCCATCCTTTCACAAGACCTTGTTGGGAATCAGCAATGCACCCATGCACCATGACTATTTTGCAGAAGTGGCATTTTTATCATATTGAATTCTCAGCTGTCACTGCAGCAGCTGCCAAAAGGCTGATGTAGCTGGCAAAGCATTCTACACAGCGTAGAGAGAACATTTCAATGAAGGTTACAACACTTAAATGTTGCCTCCTTTGTGTCAGATCTTATTTATGAGATTGGAACAAATCACTGTCTAGATAATGGGCTAGGAGCACCTGACACTTCACAGGCTGCAAAGCCAAGCAAGCCCTCCCAAGATTTGCAGGGGGGCCTTTTACCTACTAGGCAGAGCACCAGGTTTCAAGCCCTACAGCTGTCACTTGCTGACTTTGGGCATACCTCTTGACCTCACATCGCCTTGATTCTCTTCTATTGACAATAAGGAGCAGTGTTCCCTGGCGAAGCACTTCTGCTGCCATCTTCCAGAGCAAAAAAGCCCTGGGTGTTGTGACAGAGACACTGTGGACATCACACCAGTCCAACAGGAATGCTGAGAGGGATTATGGCTCAAGTCTGCAGCTTGCTGTACCGTTCTACTGTCTCCATTCTCAAGATACCTAAATTTCTCATATTGCTGATGTTCCTGTAAGATATGGAAATCATCTTACTATGTTTTGGTTTGCTCAAAGACACACCTGAACAAGGCACTGAAGTCCAGAAGTTGTATCTCATCTTTCTTCAAAAGATGTCTGATGCTCTTAGCATCTTGGGTGTTAGCAAAGTATCTAGCAGCTCCTCTGCTGCTCCTCCAAACATGCCTGCCCCTGTTTAAGCCCAATATTAGCTCTTCCCCACTAAGTTCAAATTTCTTCTTGCGGCTCAAGCCTACTTCTTCCTTCCCTTGTTGAGCAGTCATTGCCTGCTCCTGTCTCCATATCTACATCACATAATGAAAAAGAAATCCCTGAGGCAGCCCACTCTCAGATGGAGTATTCACTCAGCAGCTGTGACAGGAGAAAAGCAATTAAGGATACCTGAATACTAGGTTTTCAGAACTTTGCCTGATCCAGGTATGGTTGCTTCTAATGTCCTAACTAATATCTTTCACAGTATCACTTGATTTTCTTTTCCCCTAGGGCCACAGAGCTAAGGGCAGCTGGTAGAATCCATGTAAATGAGAATCACTTCTAATTAAATTCTCAGAAAGGATGTTTCTCAGACAAGAGAATTCAGGCCAAAACTGGGTCTGCATTTGTTAAAGACAGCCTAAGACTCTCAGAAAAGCCCCTGCTGATTCTCTCTTGAACTACTAAAGCAAGAAAGGTGTTGTGAAGCACTGACAGCACGAGTGGTGTGCTAGGAATGGGCAGGACCCCACGGGGCAAGGAGGAACATCACTGATGATGATGAGAACGGCTGGGGAAGGGAGGAAGATGCCAAAGTCAGCCTCACAGACCAGGGGACTGTGCCAGCCCCAGCCAGTCCTGCTTGGTTCTGACCCTTCCCACGCTGCTCGTGGTGCCTTTGACACGCCCAGTGCCAGCCCAGGCAGCCACAGCTCGGGAGCTACTCTGGCCCAAAGCGATCCTCCCTGTCTGGGCTGTTTGCAGTCAACGAGTGTGCATGAACAGACTGTCTGGGACACCTTGCAAATCCGCAAAGGGCTGTGTTGCAAGGGGCAGGGAGATGTATTCTGGGGGTTAGGAGAGAAGGCAGGGTTGCACCCGCCTGCCTTGGACCAGATTAAAGGGTGGCCAGCCCTTCCTCCCAAACAGGTCCTGGGAAACCCTTCTGCCCGGTTCTTCCAGGAGAGCACAACAGCAGCACTGCAGGCAAGTGAAAGGAGCATTAGCATAACAATGCTGCTCCTCCAAACCCAGAACAAGCTCTTACTCAGCCCTTGCCAATTACTCTCCTCAGGTGGCAAGAGTGTCTAGTGCCCACTGCATTCCCACACTGTTTGTTTTCAGCTCTCTTTAGGTTTTGTTGCAGCAACAGGTTGTTGTTTGGTTTTTTCCCACGAGTATTGCTCACAGCACTTTCCACTGCCACTCTCCAAACACAGCTCATCCTTTTCCAAACATGAGTACCTGTTCACTTGTTCTGCCACTCATGCTACACCAGATCAGTGATCACAGACTTTGGCAATTTATTTCCTTCCCTATTCAGACTCCTTCAGTCTCCTGTCACACCTCTTTTCCCATTCCTGTACATCCATGCATGTAAATTCAAAGCCCAGTTTCAGTGAAAATAAATTCTGGGGTTCAGTCAAAAATTCTTTAGCAATGCAATATACTGTAATGTTGAATTGCTCCAAAGGAGATCACACATGGATGCTTGCCTTTAAAGCCATTCCAACACTGTCTAACAACCAGCCTACAGCACCCACTGCTGAGTCTCCTTGAAAAAGATAAACCAAAGAAGGGAAAACTATGTCAGAAAGCCTCCTTATCCCAGTGACAGCTGCTCTCCAGCTGGGTATGGGCTTTATCAGAGCCGAGTTTCACTTATGGAGCACCAGTCACCAAGCAGTGCAGCTTCTTTTCCTCTGGCAGCCTGCTCTGACTGGGATGACGAGAACAAATGGGAAACTGATGCCTATTGCTGGTGCTGCCACATGACCCTAAAGCACAAGGGGCAGTGTGATTATGTGCAAAGGACAAGGTATAGAGCCATGGGCAAGCTCACACACTTCCTTGAGAAAACACAACACCTTTCAGAGACCAACAGTGCGCCAGGAGCATGGGTTTGTATTCCCATCGGGAAAAAAGGCTAATATAAATATTTATTTTGTCACAGGTACCCACTGATCATAATACTTAAAGCTGTTGCTCTGACATGTCCTTTGATATCACTGGTTTTCAGCTGGTTTTGACTGACCTTCAGACAGTTCCTTTTGTGGTACATATTCACCTGCTGTGGATTTGTGTCTATTGACAAAACACTGTATCCTCTTGCAGGCAAAGTTCAGGCCAGGCTCAAGGATTTGCCTTCAGCATAAGACTTCCACAAATATTTAGAGCCTGCTAGTCAGCAAGGAAAAGTTTCACAAGCTTTGCTTTATGCCCTGAGGTATATTTATATGTATAAGCATGTGTGTGTGTCATGTCCCATTGCTTTCACCAGGATTCTACACAACATCAACAGGACTGATGCTGCCTCGGTCTGCATGGGCACTGAAGCTGAGAATTTCAGCTCCCTTATTTTATGCACTGAGAGTGTGGAGTGTGCCTCAAAGCCCGTGGTGTTAATAGGACTTGGACAAAAGCCCCTCAGTCTCTTCCTTCCCTTCTAATCAATCCATCTCTGTTTGTAAGCAACTGTGTGGATGAGATCCTGCAAAAGTAAAAAGGCTGCATACTATTACCACTAATAATTCATACACGCTCACAGCTAATTTATTTAATCACAGAGGATGTAGATCCTGCTGAACAGCTGCAACCTCCATTGAAAGATCCAAGCTTAATCAAAGGGCTGCAAACCCAGTGGAAATCATTAAGCTAATTTTGCAGCTTCAGTAAAGAGCAGTTACTAGTTTAGCTCAAGAGTTACATTCTGGCTTGCTCTACTGCTATTGCATTTAGCCAGCTACCCAGGACACCACACCCATCTTTACAGCTGTTTGAAATGCTTGGGATGCCTATAACATTTTTTTAAAAAGGAAGAAAACCAAAACCAACTATGTGCTGTAATCACCATCCTCTGTCAGCTTCCATTATCCACTACAGTCATGAAAAGAAATTGAAAGGGGAAGGAAATGTGCAGATCCATAAATGGCACCTTCACAAAAGAGGCTGCAGCCTCGAGGTGTGAGAGACCCAGTCAGTGAGATGGGACAGTCAGCAAGTGGAGGTGCTGGTGGCACTTGGCAGCTGTTTCAGATGACGCACCATGCACCAGTGGAGGTGCTGGCACTGTCACAGACCAGCTTTTCTGGAGAGGTTCCATATTTGGGAATGAAACAGGCTCTCTGCCCTGGTCTGTGAAACACTGCTATTGTGAATGCTGCATCTGGCTCAATGTGCTAGCAAGGCATGGGGAGAGACATGCAGGGCTGACTGAGTGCAACCAGCCTTGGCAATCCAAAGCTGGAATTAAGAGCTTGGCTTCCCTATTTAACAGGGTCTCAGATAGCCCCTGTGCTCTTTGCGTGGTCCATGCAGAATGATGGATCCCGTCAAAAAGTGATCTAAAACCAGCCTATGCTGCTAACTGAGGAGCTGCCCCGACCTACAGATTGTAAAACTACAAACCAGGGGGTCAGACAGTGGATGCCTCAATATTAAACCATGGGAGTAATCCTTGTCCCTCCCAGATTGCCTTCCCTGTCACTCTTGCTGTGAGTATAATGCATGATTGTATTTTAGTAACACTTAGCACTTGAAAGATGATCTTGTCTGTCTGGAGTGGTGCTTGTGATTGAAAATAATTACATGTAACTGGTTCTGCGTATAGAGGATGTGGCAGGGAAGGGACAGTAATTACATTAGTGGCTTGGCACAGATCTAGGTCTCATCTTTGAAGTGATAAAGAAATGATTTGTGGCATGCAGCAAACAGCCTACTCCAAGAGGTAAAATATTAACCACTATTAAGATCTCTAAGAATAGCCTAGATAGGAGCAAATCTTGAACAATAAATACAGAAGGATTAACAAACCAAGAGACGTTAACCAGATTTTGCTGTGGGCAAAATGACTGCACTCATAAACACCAAGACCTATTAGCAAAAGCCACTGCCCAACAAAAGAAACTTGCAAATCCCTGTATTTGGCTGTCCCGAGATTGCAACTGTGGCCTCAATGAGAGCCTCCACTCAAGGACCTGATGTGCATTAAATAACCCATGCAGACATCTCATCCTAAATTAATTGCAACTGTCTTGACCATTCATAGCTGAAAGTCCTGTTTTACAGACTCAGCTCTTCCTCTCACTTGGTGAGGGCACAGTGTTCCCTGACTGCTAATTGGCTTATTCTTGGTAATTTTGTCAGTTCATTCAATGATTGCATCCCCCAAAAGCCTGTTAAATAAAGCCAAACCTTCCATAGTCTCCTTCTTTCTCCCTTGCCTAGGGTGAATCTAAGCACATGATTCAGGTAAGTCTGATGATGAAAGCCATCAGTGTGATGAGTAAAGAGAGGTGGTGATGGCAGTGAATGAGGCACTTAGCTTTGGACTCAGCTTCAGGGCCCTGCTGCTACAAAGTGCATTTTAAAATTGTAACTAAACCCATATTGGCTTTCCTTGATTATAGGCTTTTTAAGAGCTTTTTACAGGCATTCATTTTTTGTATATCCTCAGCTCCAGACAGTTATACCCCATGAATGCAGTGAAAGGGATTGCTGGGCACCATAAAGGCCACCTTGCCCAGCAGTTAGAGGGGACCCTGAGAAGCCTCTGAAGAAGGAAGAAGCCCTTTATTTGGCCTTATCATTATAAAAACCCAATTTGTATTTTCACTTAGGAAAATAAAAGGAATGAGCCAGACTTGATATACATACAGCAGAGAGAAAATAAAACCAGAACTGAAGGTTGCATTTTGTACAGTCACTTTTTAGTGAAAAATATCTGATTCAAATTATATTCCTCCTTTGTCTCTCCCATCATCTACTTTTTCCCTTTTTATTTTCAGACCTGACCAAAAAGAAAACTTGCCTCTTTTTTTTTTTGTTTGTTTTGTAAGGAATTTCTAATGTGTACTGTTCATCTGACAGATATTCAGGCCATATGGAGAAGCTGACAGACAATAATTTGGAAGTCATTGCTTTGAAGACCATTTTAATGATGATTTTTTCATTTCACATTTTTTCTCTATTAGCCAGCCTGAATCTTCAAGGATGATAGAAAGTTTTCACATTCCCATCTGTCACTTGAAGGTACAGTAATCTTGACAAGCAAAACAAAACCAATTTTTAGATGCAGCATGGACTTTGACTCTATGGTTCTTGTGATTTAAAAACCCACCTCGCTGTAATTATTTTAAAGCATTTACCTCCTATGAAAGTGACTCCAGAGTGTGAAAGTAAAATGGAGCTGCACCTGAAGTAGTCTGCTGCTTTCAGAAACACCTTAGCAAGCAAACAATCCGGTTAAAGAAGAATTGGTTAAAAACTGGGATGCAAAATACTTCAGTAGACACAGCTTCTGAAGAAGAAGAAGGGAGAAAGAACAACAGAAGAAAGAAGGGATCAGGGCCATGCCAGCTGCAGACAGCCTGGCTCCATGCCTGTGGGAATCCAGCCTCAATTCAGTTAGTGAGGGACTGTGTCTTTGTACTGACAGCTCCCAGCACTTCACCCAGAACATCCCTTCTGTAGGGTTACACTTCTACCTGCTCTCTGCAACATCACTTTGTTCTTTGGTTTCTCTGTTGTTCTTCTGTTAGAGAAATGTTATCATACCAATCCCTTCCATTGCTGTTAGTATCTGTCCCTCAGGAAACCCAGACATGGAGCTGAAATGGGCTTTTATTAGGATTAAACACAAGATCAACACTTTAGGCAAAAGTTCTATCTTTAGTTAGTAGACACTGAACATGGAGCATTTGACTGGTTCCCTATTGAGCCTGAGCTTAGAGTGCTTCATTTGAGAGGGGGTACAATCCTGTGAATTCACAAATGTGAATGAATTCAGTGAGGGACCCCCTCATCCCAGTGTCTGGGCAATGGGGGCACACAAACAGAAATAATTCTGTGCTGCACCAAATTTCCTCCCATTTCTCCTACAAGGGTCATGACATGGCAGACAGCAAGTTAGTTCAGGGCTTCACTCAAGGCCAAGGTGTTTCTGTAACAGACTTCCTATGGCAGGACATTAGAGACAAAGCAAAATGAAGGATAGGAACAACAAAAAACAGAAAGAATAAAATGCTTCAACCTTCGTCTTGCAGATCTTGCCTCCACTGCTTAATCTTGAAAGTCATAGAAATAGGGTTTTTATCCAAGGGCAAAACCCCACCACCCTTAATCTTCTGGTTCTGAGCTGCAGGTTTAAGGCATTTGACTTTACTTACCCCCTCTTTTTCTGACCATCAAGCCCCATACCTTTACTGAGACTTTTTGTGTTACTGTTACTCCACACCAAGAGCATGCGCTGCCTCGCACCTGCTTGGCTCCCAACCTCAGCAAACCGGCACAGTGAAGAAATGCCACCTGCCTAGTAGGGCTCTAGGAAAGGGGAGCAGTGGCAGAGGAAGGCTAAGAAGGGTATTACAAATATGTGACAGTATCCAGCCAGCAAAGTGCTGCTTTTCATGGGAGATTCACAGCCCTCATTTTCACTGTGACAGCATGGGGCAACAGAGGGTGCAGATGGGAGTTTTCTGACACATGAGACCTCACTTCGCTTTGTTTTTCATTTGATCAAAGGGGGTGTGCTCCTTACTGCAGAGGTGCTCCAGGTTCAGAGAGGGAAACTTCTCCTCCCAGAGACACCTCAGGTGACACAGGGCATATCAAAGCTGTGGAGATGCTTCTGCAGTGGCAATTAAGTTGAGATCTTTGTCAGTACAATCAGAGGAGTCTAAAAGACATTTTTCTTATCCTAAAGAATACATAAGCATAGGTCTGTGACTAGGACACAGCTCACATAACTCTTAAGACAGCAAAGACTTTCACATGGGACTGGCAGACATGACATAGAGGCAGCAGGGAAAGCCACATGCATCTGGATTAGCAGATGGAGGTGGAATAGCCAAAGGCATCTCACACGGCACTAGGCACTTGTAGGTCAATGACTTGAATTGTGCTCCACTGGCAGTGCAAACCCAGAGTGGGATTTGGCCATCCTAATACATAACCTTTTGCCAATATAATTGCTGTTCAGTATCTTGCTCCTTTAGCTGCCTTTCCAGAGCAGTGAAAAGTTCCCCATAGTCCTCTGTCATACCTGCCTGCCCACACAAAGATTTTTGTAGACCCTCGGGTATCTCTAACAGTGCAAAGCATCTAGATTTAGACTAATGAGTTCCACCCTAGATATCTATTGATCTTAATGTGAGCTTAGAAACCTACCTCAAGGGAAATAGCTGTATTGTAAACACCTTTATAAAGTGTATGAAGCTGGCCCAAAGTTACTTACACTTTTCTCTATCCCTTCTTTCCTTTTGCACTCATTCTGTCCTTAAGATGCAATTCTCAATTGCTGTCATCAATTCTCTTTCTTTATGGGAAATTACCTGACCCTTAGGGAAGAAGAAAAGATGGAAGGAAAAACTATGTTCCTCCTGAGTCAAAACGTATATGCTTGACTTTAAAAGAAAACTATTTGTATGGAAAAAAAGTTGCTGCTTCCAAATGGCCTTGGTCTGCCTCAATTGCTACCACTCAAGCTTTGGCAAGTCTCTGTGTCATTTCTCCCAGAGTTTGTCGCACAATAAAATGATTGACACCAATTGTTCTGAAAAGGATGTGACATGGTCCAGTTAAAGGCAGAGTGAGTCTGCAGAGTGGAACTGAAACGCTTGAAGAACTCCAGAAAACACTCTGAAGTTTAACTGTCAGCTCATTTTTGTTTGGCAAGCCATGATCAATGCTTGTACATTATAAGCTTTATGGGGAAAAAAAAAAAAAAAAGAAGCCTGAGCGTTATCACATGCCATCAGACTTCTTTATGTGACAACCCATCTGTGTGCTCACCCCATCGTTTTGTGACTCAGAATCAAATGCTTGACAGTTCAAAGAGTCTAGAGCAGCATATGGCATATGGCATAATGTATTTAAATAGAAATCATTCCATTAGAAACACAAGGA
Source organism: Petroica traversi (assembly GCA_025920805.1). NCBI lineage: Eukaryota > Metazoa > Chordata > Aves > Passeriformes > Petroicidae > Petroica > Petroica traversi. Next base: position 6,788,421 of record JAHLSL010000062.1, on the reverse strand, counting down.
TGCCTACTGTAATTAATAAAAGGTAGTTTAATAGCTAACTTCTCAAAATGCATAACTCTCCATGTAGTCATAGTAGATAAGGCATATTCCGTTTCATTAATATGAATTGAAATAGCAAATGGAAACTGGCCAAAACTAGGCAGAACTTTTCAGAAGCTCCGTGCTCGAAGGATTTCCCAGTACATGAACTGATCTCATGAAAGACTGTAAGGAGGGAATGAATTAAATATATCTTGCATCAGTGAAGATGCCTAAGCAGGAAAATGGATAAATGGTAAGGCATACCCATGTATTTTCAATACAAACTATTCAACCTAAGGCTGTTACAAGCACTAAGTCTGCATCACGCAGACTCTTGAGCACTACTCCAGTGATTTCACTGCTAGATTGTAGCAGCTTTTGGAAATACTAAATCAAAATAATTACTTTTCCATGTCTATTAGTTCACTAATTTATTAAAAAGCAATAGTTTGTAGGTGATGAATAAAACAACAAAATATGTCCAGCCAGTTCCTTCACTTTGGCAGCACATCCCCAAAGTCACAGGGAAACTGAAGCTGATGCAAAGCCTATATCCAGTGGGAGAAGACTGCATACCAGGCTTTTGCCTTTTAAAAAAAATTTTTAGTTGGTTTTATTTCACTTGAGCTGCCCATGGATTAACAGAAAATCAACCACTGCACATCTCAGTAAAACCTCAGCTATACTCAAGACTTTAAAGCAGCATTTTCAGTACACACTCTGCGGACCCTCTGGTGAGACACAGTACTTTCCACGGAAGTTCTTACATGCTACTAGGAAATCTATACCTGCAATAAAGACTGAATGGCTCTGCATTTCTACAGGAGAGTCTCTTAGATCCCCTCAAATCAAATGAGTTTGGACATCACGTCTCTAGATAGGAAATACAGTAAGATAAATAATGCTGTGAAAGTCAGTGGCAGTCATCAAGCACTGCTGAGAATCACTTTTCACTTTATGCCTTTCTCTCTGGTGCTTCACAGGTTTAAGTCTTCTTGTACTCTGCAAAAAATGTTCACACCAGCAGCGTAGTTGATACACAAACCTGCAGCCATCAGCTGCATCTCTATCTGTACTGTGTATCCACTGCTGATGGATAATGCTCAGACAGAAAAGTGCTGTAAAATGCATGCGAACTGGTGAAAAAGAGGTCGGTTTCATTTACTTTTTGCTGCTGTAGCTGCAGCATTTTTTAGCAGCTTTTTAAATACCCTTTGCCTTCACAAGGCTACTTGCAGAGCAAGCAGCTAAGCACATGAATTAATCTATGCATGAACAAAGGTGCATTCAGTGCTGTTTGCCTTTGTGCTGAATTACAGTGGGAAATCAAAAGAAATGGAGTTAAATCTAAGCAATAATAGACTCCAAGTGAAATCGATTGCTTGTATGGCTTCCTCAATTAAACTAAAACCAACTATTACCCCATTCTCAGCTACTTTGTTTTTAGTAAGAGGGATGTAAGATTCAACACAGCTCCAATTAGAACTGTGTGACACTCAAAATAGAGTTTTGTACTGTTAGACTGTCTGTTTTGTTCTGCATTATTTTCACATGCTAAAAAGCTTGCATCATGAGACATACCCAAGAAAAAAAGATATTTTTAGTTTTAGAAACAAATAAAAATACAGCTTTTTCTGTGCTTCCCATCCAAAGGCATTCAAACTCAGTAACTGACCCAATTTGCAGAGGAAAGAAGTACACTATCGAGTCAATTCCCCTCAAATAGATCCCATTTTTCAGTTTGCCACAAAATGTGATAAATATAATTTTGGACAGGAGCTGCAGTTTGTTACAAATATATTGTACATCTGCAGCTCAGAAAAATTTAGCATTGTCACTTGTCACTGTCTCCTCTTCAGAGAGAATCCATATGGACAACCTTACCAACACCTCAAACATACTTGACTCTTTCTGTTAGTGAAAACCAGTGTGTGAGAGGGAAGAACTGAGTAGATGAGTGTGTTTCTGTCATGATGAACTCATGAGCCCACCTTTGAAATAATTTTGAAATTAGTTCAGTAAAGTTTAGTAATGAAACTAGGGCTGGAAGGGACTTGAGGAAGTGATTTAAATCATCCTTCAGCCTCAAAGTCAGGATAAGCACTGCTTGTACCTTCCAAAAGAACTTTTTTTTGCATCTGTTCTTAAGAAGCTCCTCACAATGGAGATCCCACCACCTTCTAAGACATTCTGATCTTGTGGCTCTGTGTCTGCAACAGAAGCTTTTCACATTGTCTAACCAGTATCTTTCTGTGGCAATTTCAGTTCACCCCTTAAACCATGGACTCTGCTAAACCCCTGCTGGGGATCTGGGAGACCATTTCATTTTCTTCCCTTTTGCAACACCTTTCTCTATAACAGATTAAGCAGGCCTAATTTATTCCTTTTTTTTTCTGCTAGAATTGACCATTCCATACAGCCTCCTCTCCTTTCTCAGAGGCTTTCTCAACAGGCTGGCTTCCACAGTCTGTTGGAATTTTCCCTTCAAAAAACAAAAAGCTATGCCAGAATACCACAAGAGCAATTTAAAAATGAATCAAATTCATTTCTTTCAATGGAGAGAACCCAAAAGGAGTTAAGTGAAATGAAGACCTTGAAGGTGATGATAATACCAACTACCAAAACCCTAAAATGAACTGTGTGACTCTCGGAGCTCATCTTTGTCCTCTCTTCCTAAAACTTTTTAGAAATAATGCTTTATGAGCAGTGGAAGACTCTTCTAGAAACTCTTTGCTATAAAGGCTGCCCTTGGTAAAAGCCTATCAATGCATTGATACCATCCCCAGCACTCAATAGTTCTGCTCCAATTTACAAGATCATTGGCTTAATGGATTAATATTTAGTGAATGGAGCATGCAATTCCTAGATACCAGACATGCATTTTTATTTGGATTTAGGAGTAGGGAATGCTAAGGAACAATAATAGCATTGGCTGGACCTCCTACAAGGACTGAGAGAGAATTTAAGAGAAAATTGAAACAGAAAATGAACAAGCTATGATGTGAATATTAGATGGCTGCAGGAGCCACTGTTTGCATTCTTCTTTCAGAACCAGCTAAGTCCTGTGACCTGTCCAGCTTCTCACTGGCCGCTTGTGCCACTGGTTCCTGCTTGAGTCCCCACAATTTATGTCTCAGATATTAAATAAGCGTCCTATGGTTTTTTGGGGTTTTTTTCTGTGATGCAAATAAATCCACCTGCAAGTGATCCCAAGCCAAAGCTGTTTGACAGAGTTTTACATTCAGCAAACAGCCCCTGACTGAAGCTGGAGTGCAGTTTTTGGTGCAGGCTAAGCTGAGATGCTTCCAGAGTCTCCAATCCCTCTGCTCCTCCCAGTGCCAGCAGCTGCCTCCCGCCTTCCTCAGTTTTCACCCAGCACTGTCCATACAGAACACTGGTTTGCTAAATCATTCCAAAACATGAACTCCCTTTATGGTTTGGACAGGGACTGGTGCAACCATGGTCTCATAAGGGTCATTGGATATATTTTTAGACTTGTGAAAGTATTACATTTAATGTACAAAAGCACAAGTAATTTTCATTGCTGGA
>JAHLSL010000062.1:6675320-6784451 GCA_025920805.1 Petroica traversi | reverse complement strand
GGGGGGGGGGGGGGTGGGAGCAAGATTTCTTGTCCCCCTGAGAGGAAGAGATAAAAGTTTCATTTCTGAAAGCCGATGTGCCAATGGCGGATAATGGGGAATTGGGATTCCTGCTTAACTGCATGGGAGAGTTCAGTAAAGTTTATTAATAAAACAATTTAGATAAACTCCATTTATGCATTATTTGTACTTGTATCTTGGCAACTGCTTATTTAGCATCTTGAACACATAAGGAATTTTAAAGAGAAATACTGAAATCTTCCCTCAGACTGTAAAATCTTTGACAGAAGTGGGTCTGAGAAGTAACGAAGAGTTTTCTTTTTCTGCTTCTCCTTATTTTTCTTCCTCCAACTAAAAACAATTTTCTAATATCCTTGTCATAACTACTATAATGAAGCATAATTTATTTGATCCTTACACAGCCCCCTTAGGATTACTTCTTGCAGATAGCCAATTATAAACTCTTACATACTTTATAGCGCTCATTATGTGTGACAGAGGCACACTAATAAATAATGCAAAACCCCTTTTGTACCCAGTCTACCTTGTGAGAATACTAGGGTCTGCTATGGAGGGAAAAAGCACATTGTAATGCATTCTTATTTTCAAATGGACTGAAAAACTTTCTAGCTTCAGCTTGCTTCCTTGGGACACTTTTTTTTCTTTCCCAGACTGGACTCCTGTGGCTTGATTCATTACTAGATAAAAATCAAGTTCGAATGGAAGTAGACCATGACATACGGAGTGTCACTGCCGTGTCACTTCCTCGTGACATCCTGTCAGCTGCAGACAAGAAAGGAGGTCTGAGAGCAGAACAGCCAGGTTGAATACAAATGAATGAGTATTCGGTTGTAGGCTTTTCACAGTAACGAAGCAGAAAGGGTCAAGGCTCAAGGAGCACATTTCACCCTGCCTGTGCTGCCTTTTTGGTGCAACTTCCAGACATTCCTAGTGCTCAGGTCAAGGCTCTGGAGGAGAGCAAAACAGTCTGACCATCCCTCAGCTGTTAGGATTCAAAGAGCAGAGTGAGTAACTCAGCAGGGACATAGGGTTGAATGTACACAGATAAGTTCCTGGTACACTATTTTTGCCTTTAATTGTCATGGTACTACTTTTTAAAGACAGAAGCTGCAACTGTAATGACTGAGAAATGTCACCAAGATCACTACAGAGACCTGTGGGTCCCAAAGATTACAGCTTCTGTCCCCACCAGGGACTTCTGTGCAACCACTGTGTTACTCATATTGCCCCTTGAAGCCTTCTTTTCCCATCATAAGGAAAACAGGTAATAGTTCCAAAAGGCACAGGGATTTCTTGCCTCTGAGTGGTGCTTTGAGACCTTGAGAGAAGGTGCTAACACAAGATTTAAAAACCGAAACATCAAGCAAATAAACAAACCCAAGGGCACAGCCCACCACAACCCTCGCTCCTAGAGAAATGGGCACAGCTACGTTCACAACCTGTGATATGGGCTGAGGAAGCCTAAAGCAACTCCCAGCACCAAAACTAAGCAATATTCACTAAATCCTCATTCACATCTCCTCACTAGTGTCTTTGATGGCCACAGTGAATACAGAGTCTGAGATTCTAGCAAACATCTGGGTCTACAGCATCTTCAGTATCCTCATGTGGATACAAATGTGGAATGTGGAATTAGTGCATGGAACAAGTCCGTGTAGTACGAGTACCTTAGCTAGGGTTAAGTTAGAGCCCTGCCACTGAGCCCTGTGAGATTATGCAATTAAATCAGCAACCCTTCCTAGCTGGCTGTGGGGATGGCAATGAACAAGAGAAACAGAGACATTTGCCTTTGCATGCAACTACAAGGAAATTATCTGCCATTTTAACTACAGGGTTTGACTAATGCACACTGAAGCACTCACCTTCAATTAGCCATTTAACCCAGCAGATCCAGCTGTGATCTGAAGAGGCTGAGATAACACTAAGTGTTTCTTTCACAGGAGCCACAGGGAATGGCCAGAGGCTGTGACAAGCAGATATAATCCAACTGGCTGACAAATCCTGTGTTCCCAGGAATGAGCAAAATCCACAGTATCTTTTCCATTTTGTGCACCCCTCCACTTATGATAATCTCAGCACCTACATACCTCATTTGGGAACAACATGCCCCTGGGAAACCATGCAAAAGTGTCACTTGAAGACACAATACTCTAACTCATGGTTTATGAATGCATCTTTTGTTTGCTTTTAAAAACTGAAATAAGCATAAATTAAATATGAGAAACTTTTTGCAGTTTGCAGGCAGAAAACAACAATTAAACTTTAAAGTGTAAATACCTGCTGGTTTTGGTTAAAATTATTTGGAAACAGCCTTTACATAAAGCCTGATCAAGACAAGGTTGGGGTGTCTACAGCCTGGATATTCTCACCTAAAGCCTTGGCAGTGTCAGGGTAACTTCCACAAGATCATCAACAGAAACCAGAACAAGGCCATCTTCCCACCTGGCTGTCACTGAGGGATGGTTTGAAAGGCTTCCTCCTCTCTGTCTGCACCCTTCTGCTCAAAACTCTCCCATCATCACTTCTTCCTCACCTGCCCCAATAGGATATTGCCACAAGCATTTATGTGGCTGCTTGGGAACTGATATTGTAGAAAATAAGCATTTTTTGCTTCCTGAAGACAAGGAACAACATAAGAGTCAGAAATTAGAGTTTAGCAAGTGATAAATACTTAATCCAACTTAAACTACAAAAAAATAAAAAAATTGTGCCACTGTACTCTGCAGCAGATCACTGTGTTCCAGGTCTCTAAGTCTCACGTCCATCAGATCTGCAGAAATGGGAGATGGAAATGTGCAATTTGCAGCCAGTCCCCTGCTCCCAAGGGGTGGTTCATTCCCTGAGGTAGTCTGCTGTGCTTCGCTCCCTGAAGCACATTGCTTTAATCTGTGCTGAACACCATGGTGTGTCCAGTCCAATTTCAAAGGTCTCCAAGCAATAAAGGTTTATGGCTTTCCTGGGGCAACTGTTCCACAGCCAAATGGATTGCTCTGGTGTGATCTCAGGGGAGCAGTTAAATGGAGGCTTGTATCTGTCTCACCAGGAACATACATCTGCATTTTAGAGCTCTCCTAGAAAAATGTTTGTGTATATATATATACACAAAGGCAAGGTCACTTCCCAACCCTGTATGACAATCTTCTGTCCTGTCACACTGACCCTTCATTTCCATTGAGCAGACAATGCTTCTTGTTCCCCACCACACAAACACCACACTGTGAGAACAAACACCAGTGGCCTCCCCAGGCACAGCAGCCTCCTCTGGAGCAAAACAGCTCACCACTGCCTTCAGGAAATGTTGAATGCTACTTGCTGTGGCCACACATGCCTGCGCTAACAGGCACCAGTGACAACATGAGGGGCACCCAACAGGACCACTCCTCCACACAGCAGCCTGCTCCTATGCTGGTTAATAGCCACAAAATAAGACTTTGGGATAAATTTCATGTCACAGAGGATATTACGTTGTTCCATTTCTGAAAAGAATAGTTAGGCGCTCTTATACATTCCTAGCTGTCTTCTTACCCACTTCCTCCCCTCATGCAATTTCAAGCTAACATCAACCAGTTCAGGGAGCTACACTGGCCAAAAAAAAACCCCAAAAATCAGTATTTCTTATACGGTTATTATTCTGCTGGTATTAACTCTCCAAGAGAGTGCCATGCCAAGGGCAAAGGACCATCCCCTCCCACGTACCAGTAAATCATCTCGAGCAAATCATGAAACCCTAGTCCAGGTCAGTTTGTTTGGAACCCTCCATGCACCACACAAACAGGCTGGGAGTCTGATATGGACACGGGAAGGGAACAAAGGGCATCTAAACAAAGCTTGAGCAGCTGGCCAAGGCCTGGAGAGGTGGGCAGTGCTGAGGGGACCGGCAGTGCTGCCCACAGCTGAGAGTGGCTGTGGAGCAACACAGTAAATGGGGCTGAGAAAAAAGCCTTAGAGACAACTGTGCAGAAATGAGACAAAAGAGGGAACTGAGTGCTACAAATGTGACATTGAGGGATATTCAGAGACATACAAAATAGGAGCAGGATGAAAGCTGAAAGCTGAAGGAGCACAAACTTTCAAGAAGATGGGAATAGCTTCTATATTCAAGGCAGTTAAAAGGCCAAGGAGGAAAAGATTGTGACAGGAGCCATAAACTTAGATTACTTGCATCAATAAGGAAGAATAAACTGTTGTGTTATACGAAGGGGCCCTGCAGTCAAAAGGCAATTGGTGTTGGAAAGGGGTTTCTTAAGAGATAATCCTGTCTGAGTCCTGTGATGAACAGCCCTGCTCGCGCACTTCTCACGTTTGTTCGTTACGATGATCTGCCTAACTGCCTAATAAGCATCATTCCGTCTGTCATCGCAAAAGGAGTTCATGGCTGCAATAAAAAGCTTGGATGCAATTCAGCAATCCCAAACGCCTCGGCTCTAATTTATTCATTCATTTAGTTTTCAGTGGTGCAATGACACTGGCCACAATAGTATTACATGAGGCTGGTTTAAGTATCCAGGAGAGCTCAGAGAGCGGAAAATTCAATTCCCATTGCCATGGTGAGGGATGTATGCCACTGAAGAGAGCTTAACTCCCAGGGTAAGAAGGGTGGTCTCCTTGCAATATTCCTTTTGAGCATAGCCACTGTACTCACAAAGAGCATTATCAAAACTCAGAACTCATTACTCTGGCTGGGGAGTGACAATTCCTCCAAATCTCATTTTTGTGGAAACTCCTTCCAGCAAGCAGTAGTACTGAAAATATGCTGCTGACAATCATCAAATAGATTTACTGTATTAGGCATTAAAAGACTCCTCTGCAAATTTGGGGAAGGACAATGATTTCTAATTCTTTATGAACTGTCCCAAGACGCTTTCTGAGGACTCTCATTACCTGCCACTCAACTGACACTAATTCAGCTGGTTTAGGGTATTTTCCAAAGGCAGAATGGTGTAAGAACATAACTAGCTTTATTGGCCCTTCAGGTCATAAAAAGGAGCTGGGCAGACAGTTTAGAACATACAGTCCTTGCCATAGGTACAGCTTTTTTGCTCTGCAGAGTCATAGCAAAAGCTGCCTTTGGCACACTCCTTGCGGTGCTTGCACTGGTGCAGTACCTCAAAGCAAGGGTGCACAGAACCCCACCAGTAACACACTGCTTGCCCAGAGCCTGTGGTGCAGTGAATCAGGGGCAGCTGCTTTGCACCCAGCTTTACATAACTCCTGACAGGCCTATGTGCACAAGTCAAGGCAATGTTATTCATACAATTGTAAAAAATAACAGTGGTTTGCAAATGTTTACATGTTCAATTATATATAAGCCTTCCCTAGTGAGTACATCTGTCTCTTTTTGCTTTTCTCTGTCAGTCAAAATGCCTCTTGAATGCAGAAGCCGAATACTGCAAATGAACATCAATGGAATTCTCCTTCCAGCAGGGCCCATGAAAAGTGAGGACAGGGAAATTTGTATTTGTATTCTCTTCTGAAGGGTTCTCTGGGCTGGAATTGCCTCAGTTGGCAGCTTGCTAGTTTTAAGAAGCCATTTTGCTTTGGTGAATGCTATGCATGATTTTTCTCCTCCAGCATTTGCAATCAGGGGCACCCCTTTATCTGTTACCACTTCCAGGACAGATCCCCCATAACCACACCTCTTTCCTCAGATGATGCTTTTACAGGTAGGGCCATAATACTGATGCTTTTTGATGGGAGTGGAAGAAGAGAAAGGTGGCATGGTATTTTACTAAAAGACCATTTTAAATCAGAAGGTAGGAGCGAGCTGCCTGCCGGAACAATCTGCCTCACAGCAAAGAGAGAGAGGGCAAGAGAAGGTCAGGGCAAGCAAAAATATTTTGTATTCATTACAGGTAAAGTGCCTGCTATGGGGTTACTGCAGATGAGTTTTCAGGGGACAAATAAAGCCCTTATATTTACCAGCCCACGTCTAGGGACTTTGGAGGTGGGCTGACTATATGTGGATCCTGTGGAAGACAGGAAGGATTTCTATGTCCCTTTGTACTCACTCAGTTTTCACTCATCTTTGCCTGCCATTACAGGGGCCATGGGAAACTGGATGGCTATAACATTCTAAGGTGGAGGTGCCCAGAGGCACAGGTGCTGTTGCTCGTCAGCAAGAAATGAAATGCTTAAGACTCCTTAGCAGAATCATGAAAACTCAATTTTGCCCTCAGTAAAAGAAAATCATCACAAGGTTTCTTTCCTTAACCTTTCTTTTTTGTTTTAATAAAGCTATTTCTCCTCTTTTTCTGTGCAGGAAGATCTTAGCTGACCCATTACAGGTCAGCCGGTGCAACTGAATTTATGCAAGTGGAAGAAGCTAGAGACAAAGAGTAGAAAAAGTATGACATCATAATACAGTAAAATTTATTTCAGCTCCTGGGGAGAATATTGCATTCATTAGGGAGCAAATGAAATGCTTATGCCAGGACAGAAAGATTCAAAAAGTTTATTTGTGGGTCTCTTTCCTCACCTTACCAGAAAAAGAAAAGTTAATGCTGCTCCTTGTCATCAACTTCATAGTCAAGGAGATTATCACGACCCACTTACGGATGTGGAGCACAGCAGCACCTTTCCTAAAAGGCAGCAGTCTGCAGGCTGTGCCAGGGTGGGATATGCTTGGTGGGCAGCCCTGCTCTCTGCCTTGTGAAACCAAGGGCAGCCATTTGACACTCAGAGAAAAATTAGGTCAAATCACTGCATTAAAGCCAGGCAAGAAAAAACAGTGCCAAAGAGGCACAATAGTTGTGTGACCAATTATAGCAAATGTTGTGATGTGTGCAGGGGCTCAGTTGGATTTTTAGCTAAACTCTTGGGAGAAATGCATTATTTATTGGCATTACTTTGCCAATTATTTTAATGCAATATTTATTACTTCATTAAACAATAAGTCTTAGATCTTTGTAATGGAGGAGGAAGAAGCTTGCTTGGTCTCAAGGCAGAACACCGAAGCACAGCCAGGTCCCACTTGTCCTTCCCCCAGAAGTTTATTCATGAATGAACTGCTCCTAACAACTCGCTCTCTTCTTCTTCCCTGCCCTCCCCCTTTCCTGTCTTGAACTTCCATCAGAGAATTGAGTCTTTGTTATCACTCAGGCCGTTGGTGAACTTTCACCCCTGGCAGCAGCCTCATGCTGCCCCACGGACCATGTTCCAGTCCAGAGATGGGTGAAAATCCCCCGTCCATCCTGCCAGCAGGGTGAGGACCCAGGGCTGTCCCATGCCTGGGTCTGGACATGTTTCAGGGTTCTTCAGCACAGAAATGGGCTGGGCATTTGCAGCCACTGAGATGGCAGCAGAGGATTTAAAGCATTACAGGGGGAAGAAGGCGTTTAATGGACGTTCCTTCATTTCTAGGCTCTCTCTCCATCGTATGCAGCCCACACTAAGTAATACGCTGGCAACAATGATTTGAGAAGAAGCAGGAGATGCCTTGGTAACAGCAAAGTGTTTCATTAATGCATCTCGCTTTTCCCTTTGAACTTCTTTAAGACATTAAAAAATTGCATCATACCATAATTCCCTTTTCTAGACGTAAAAACTGCTGTGAGGGGTTCCTGCTATGCAACTCAATTACACTACTCATGCATCTCTGAAGCCTGATTTACAGGCACATTTTCAGATACAAGGCAGAAGGATCAAAATGCAGTTTACAAGAGCTGCAAGGGGAAATACTGTGGGGCCAGTATTTACACTGCAGTAGCTTCGAGGTTTCAGTGGGAAAGAGCTGGACTCCAAGGACATTTTAACATGCTTTGGATCATGCCTGCATTAAGAGAGAGATCACAATGGTTCTTATCAATGGTTGTGGAAACCAGAAGCCAGTGTCAGGTTATTGAGGTTTTATTTCCAGGAAGCATGTAAATCCTCTATTTTATCAACATATCGCCTTTTTATAATATGAATGACAGATGGAGTAAGAGGAAATTGCATAATAAAATGAGTAAAAGCTGATATCAGTTTGAATTTGTTCAGACACTGATGATTATCTCATGCTTTGAATAACAAACATCTGCATGCCTCTCATTAAAGCAAGAGTCTCTGAGCTACCATGTCATAGCTGCAAGTTTTCTGAAGTTTTCCAAATAAAATAACTGGTTTAACCACCAAACCCATCATGTTGTGGTATCTTAATAAAAACTAAACAGCCTTGACTTTTCAGGACTCACTGGCTCCTTTACGTTAACATCAAAGTTCCACAAAAGCAAAACCCCCTGTGGGATTTAGAGCATGTAAACAGTCAAATTAATCCAGAGCTTGGTGAGAGATTGACACAAAAGAGTAGAAAGGTGCAAAGCAGAGCCTAATTAGATTATTATATTCCACAATGACCAGCACATGGATTATGGAAATCCAGCTTTAATGAGTACTGGATATGCTTATTTTGGTAGAGAGCTGATATTCCCATTTAATATCAAGTTCAGAGAGCAATAGTAATTATTATTATTACATGGCCTGGATCTGGTATGACCACCTTATGCAGGGAAGCACCCATGTTTTACATTTTCAGCACTCAAAAGCACTGAGTAAAATAATTTAGCTAAAGTAAGAGCTAGTGTTTTGAGACAGGGGAGAAGGAGAAATGCGCCTAAACATCACCAGAGCAACCCAGAGCAATCCAGTGCTAAATCAGATCTGCTTGAACTGGGTCCGGGTCTAAGTTATCGTTAGTTATCACAGCTGGGGTCATGATCAGTGGCTGAGGGACAATGAGCTTCACCATACTTTTTCCATTTCCTGAGAGTTACAGGCTTCTGGGACTGGTCAGTCAGGCCAGCTCACAAGATAGGTGGGCTTGCTGGGCAATTTTAAGAAGAGAGCTGTTCTTCAGAATAGCCTTGACCAAACATATGAAAATTCACAAAAGAGCTTGAGGAGGAGTGATAGGGACACAAGCCAAAAAGATGCTTGTGAATAGGAATGCTTGTAAACTAGGAAATGCAGGTTTTGTGAGCTGAATAGCAGCCCTGACAGAACTCAAGAAGCTTTTGGACAATGCTCTCAGACACACAGTCTGACTCCTGGTGCTGTGCAAGGCCAGGAGTTAGACTCAGTGATCCTTATGGGTCCCTTCCAACTCCGCTTATACCAGGATTCTGTGATTCTGTGGGATGAGAGATAATTGGTGTGAGCTAGCAAAGACATGATGTGTTGGAGAGGAGAGTTTGTGTGGGAACTTCCAGTAGGCACATGGCAATGAGAGATGGGCACAAACAAAAGTGATTAATCAGTAGATTAATGCAGAGTCAAGGAACTAAAATAAAATTATGGGGACTCTTCTATCTCTGAAGGTTAAGCAAATCACAGTTGTCCCATTGGAGTATTCACAGGATTAATTGTGCTGTTTAATAAACCCCGTATCAGGATGCAGGGGTACTGCATTTAGGCTGACCACACCATCCACCCTTCTGAAGCTTGAAACCTTTCCACCTGGGCCATTTTGCTCCCCCTTGCACCAACTCTGCATGGTCCTGACGGAACCAGCTGTCTAGAAGCCTGTTCAACAACTCCTTACAACTCTGTTAATTCAGGAGTACTTTTCACTGATAATAGCAGACCCAGCCTAATTCACTGCTCTTTAACTTCACCAAAACGGAGGAAAATATTTCTAATGCACATAAAAATTCAAGCTCTGAGCTCCTTCAAAGACCCCAACAGCTTAGTTGCTATGAATCGCTCTGTTATGAGTCATTATGAAATCTATGGGGCTGTATTTATCCAGGAACAATCAAAACCTTCATCACAGGGCTCCCTTTGTGCAAGATCTCCTGGCGTATTGAGCAGTTGCATATTGTCCCACACAAAAAAAATTCTGAGAATGTATTTTTTCTTGTAATAGAGTATTAACTGCATTTGTACAATACAGAATAGCATTATATTCAGCATGGTTTTGTTTCCAGCCACACTACCAGGCAGAAAAAAAAACACTTATCATTCACAAATGCCAGCTGAGAAAAATAAATCTAAGGCACATTAAATCATCCAACAAAAATGCTCTAAGAAAGCCCCTTACTGCTCCATTCATGCCCTGGAGCTTGCTGATCATTACATATAAAACACATGCTTATTCTCATAAAATGCATTAAGATTTTATGGCACAGTGTCTTGAAATCACTCAGAAACAACCTAGAAATGTCATTAGTGGGTGACTGTGCTGTGTGAATTATAGCTTTTGCCCAGTATATTATTTCATACCCTGAGAAATTTGATCTACTCAAATCATAATTATTTTCATTTTCATCTGAACATTAACCCTGCTCCATCTATGGGTGACTAACTAGCCTGGCTCAAAGTCCATTCCCCTTGGAAAGCAAAGTGTACACCAGCACATTAGGAAAACAAAGAGCCAGTCTCTGTTTCATGTTAAGCTGAAAACATCTGAAAAAAATAGGTCTTGTTATTTTGGTGCACACTGCATGGCTACTCTGAGATAGCAAGGCAAGCACCACTATTTCAGATTAAAAAAAGAGTAAAAATGTGTTGTTTTCTGACTTGGCAAAGAAGATGCTAAATAAATCATGTGAATTATTCACTGTTGAGAGAAAGGTTTTATTTTCTATTTCTGCTCTTTGCTCAGTCTCACATGACTTGAATATATGCACAGGTGAGAAAAAAAAGGCCTTTTTAAATCTCTGAAGTATGGCTTTCTCAGTATTGACTGCAAATTGGGTTTTTCCAGGTGAATGGTTGGAATCTGGGTTTGCTGAAGCGACTGCCAGGAATGACAACACAAGGTTAGATCGACCTCTCCATTCTCCTAAAACTTCTACAGTTGGGCAGGTCTTCCCCATTTTCCTTCTTTTCCTTCCTGCATCTTTACATATGGTGTGCTGAGAAAAACACTCTGGCAAATCCCTCTGTATCCTTATATCACCCCAGAAGTCCTGAGGGAGAGGATGCCCACCAATGCTATGCACACGTGCTGCCAAATCCTGCTGAAGAGAGCCTGTTCAGCAGGAACAGCCTTCTCCTGGATATTTATGCCTCCTGCTCAGAGCTCAGGTCTGACAAAAGTTATGATACCTGAAAGTACTCCATCAGAGTAGCAATAAACATTCTCTAATGCAACAGAGCGCCTGACTTACATGAAGCCTTTCTTCACAAGCACTTTAAACAGAGGATTACAGTCCCCTTGACGCAGCATAAATCCTGGGTGACACGCTGGATGCCATGAATCAAATCAACACTCCAAGGGCTGCCACCAGACAGCAGCTGGCTCCTGAAGGCAAGGAGAAAGAAGAGCCTGAGGAACGCCCCTTCCCTGCTTTGTTGTACTCATTGGGCACAAGAGCTACAAGGCCATTGAGCTAATCACCACCATAAAAACATTATTTCAGTGCCTCTAACATGTGACAGCATTCTTTACTAGTCTGCCCTGCTAATTGGTCTCAGCACTCTGCTTTGGTTTTCCTCATTCTGAGAGATACTTCAGCAGCACTGGGCATTTGGGGTAATTAAACCTGGCAGGATGCCTGCCTTTTGTCCTGGGACACGTGTCTATCACCAGCCAAACACACCCAACAACTCCATTTATGGCTGTCTGCAGATCCACATTTTGATGGACATCAGAGACCTTCCAGCATTCACCTTCTCTATGTGACTTTTGCTGTGTCCTTTTGTGATATGCTGGGATAAGGATGGATATGACCATTCTCTGGCTTAAGCCAGGGACACGTGAGAGAAGGGCTTAGATCAGGACCCCACAGAGCATTGCAAACATTGCTGGTCTGTTCATCAGAAAGGCTAATCCCAAGAACTTGGGGAGAGGAAGAGGAGACTTTTGTTGTTTCACTGGCCTTTATCGTTCCATTGGATTTTCCCAACCACCTTCACAAATGCACACAGGCTTGCATTTGGGGAAGGGCAAAGTCTCAAGTCTCTTCTCAAAGGTAAAGGGTTTTGTCTTATATGCAGTATGAGCTTCAAAATAAATGTTGTTTTAAATCACAAGTTAGACCAGATGTGAACTTGGACGAGGGATTACAAGTTCAACTAAGAAATGCACACTTGTCAGGTGCTCTCACTATACCTTATTTGGCTACCTGGATACTATTTCTTTGGCAATGCTTGCAGTTTTTATAAGTTTTTATAATTCCATATTACACAAACATGAGTCAATAAAGCAGATCAAACACAAACAGATGTAATAATGGCAATAGATTGTATTTTGACTGCTTGTCTCTCAAAAAAGGGTGGTAACAATATCATCCATATTCATATTTCTTCCTTGAAAGAATTGAATAATGGCTCAAAACACAGTTAAATGTTATAGAATCAGAATTATAGAATCATAGAATAGATTGGGTTGAGAGTGACCTTTAAAGGTCATCTGATCCAACCCCCTGCAATAAGCAGAGACATCTTCGAGTAGATCAGGTTCCTCAGAGCCCTGTCCTACTTGACCTTTAATGTAGCATATACTTCTGGTGTGAAACCAGAAAACTTGGTTAGCCAATTGGATATTTGTAATGTATTAATTGTCACATCTCATAGGTGTAGAGCCTTCCTTGTACACGATATTACAAAGGCATTAAAAAAAAAGTGTCTTGTAATGTTAAAAAAAAAAAAAAGTGAAAGATTCCAAGGAATTATGTAACTGGTGGAAATGATACAACAATGTGGAAGGAAGGAAGTAATCTAAACAGCTGTAGTATCACAAACACAAAATATAATTTCAGACCTAAGAGAATACAAGACATAAGAGACATAAGTGATAGCTGTACAGCTGTGTAGATATAAAGATGTAGAGGTATGGAATTCATATTGTAATATCCTTTCCACCTAGAAAGCTGCAGTCAACTTAAGTTATATTTCTTTCTTCAGAATAATGAAAGCGAAACCCCCAAAGTGGGTCTCTAAGGAAAAGAAGTACTAAAATCTTATCATCTGTGTGAAAAGTTAATAGGGAAAAAGTTAAAGAAGTGGTGGGGAAGGACAGAAAAGATGCTGGAAGACCAGCCTGTTTAGTTCAACAAATCAGAAGATTCATATTGATCTGAAATAAGAAATCCATCATCTAATCCTTCTGTGGTGATGGTACTCCTGCTGCTACAATAACCTTGGAGCAACTGAAATGTGGATGAATTTAATTATAGACGGTGGAATAAAATAAATGGAATGAAATTATTTTATACTGAATCTGTCATTTGTCAAAGAATAAACTTTTCCCCCTTTCATTTTAAAACGTTTCTTTGACTGAAGATTGAACAACTGCCCTAAAATGAGGGTGAGAGCTCTCTCTCTGCAAGGCTGTTCCTCACAGTAAATTTACAGGACATGAGAATTCCAGGATCTCATAACAAAAGTTTAAATTTTCTTTACCAGGGGTAAGTTTCCCCTCAGTCAGATTAGCACCACTTACCTGACTGATTCCTCTCTTCTTAGTGTCAATTAATCTTTCTCATGTGTAACATAAAAGTGTCACAACCACCACCCAATGCTCACCTTTCATTAAACCCATGGTCCTTTTTTTTTTTTTTTTTTTTTTGCAAATATTGAGACAAAATCTTGTCATTCAAAGTATGAGAATATTTTGAATTCTAAGAACTGAAAATGAGGAAACCATGTTGCAAAACAGGATGCTTCCTCCTCTAAAATCTTTCACAGAGCAACACATAAGTAAGTCCCAACACACTGAAGTAAATTTAAAAACCTTCTGCATTTTTTATCAGACATTTTTTTTCTAGGATTTCAAAAAAAGATATTGCTCAATGGGCCTAGTTTCTCCTTCTAGGCTGACACAGGGGCTAATGTGCCAACAGTCTTGTGGACTCCTTTCTACTAGGCAGAATTGGCTCATTTTTTTTCTTTTTACTGAATTAGCTACATAAAAGAAAGAAGATTTTTTTTCACTCTACAATCTGCAGCCAAATGCAGTGAGACAGTTGCAGTTTTAGAGAGCATCCTTCATTAAATGAAATCCCAACAAATGAAAGTTCAGCACTTAGAAATATGAGTCTTTTCAAACTGTCATGTAAAATCTTTTGCCTTTAACTTGTGTTATATCAAAGTTTCCACTTATATCTAGAGCTACAAACTAGATTGATTGCCAGTGTTAGAAATGGACGAGTCCTTTAAAAGCTTCTCCTTTAAAATCATTTTATGCAGTCTTCAAAGCTATAACATCAGAGATATTAACAGCCCCAGAGGCTTTATTTTAAAGACCACATAGCAAAAAGGAAATATTTTAATATTAAAAAGTCTTTTATATAACCCCTTCAGACAGGGAGAGGGGGGAGATCCTCTGCTAAACCTTTTCAAATTATGTGAGCCAGTTTTTGCAGCAGATCCTAGAGTTTCTCAGCCTCGAGGTCAAATTGTATTAGCTACCCTTCTGTTGTTCCATCCACAAGAAGGGAAGCTGAGGTGTTACTGCTGTTGGCATATGGACTGTGACACCATCAGTATAGGAAGGTGTATCTTGGAAAGTGCAGCAGTCAATATACAAAATATAAATCGATTACACTTCTTTGTAGCTTTAATAGCTGTTGTCTGCCAGACTGAAGCTGTTCAGACTTGGTTTCACATCCCTGATAGCACTTGGATGATATAGTAGGACTTGCTTTCAATAGACATTACCCATCTTTTGTCAAATCTTCCTCCTGTCAAATCTTTTAACCTGTCTGTGAAGCTTCACTCCCAGTAACCACAAGATGGTGAAGGGGCACTACCTTGCTGCAGGCTAAATTCCATGGAGAAATATTTCTCTATGACCAAACCGTTCTGTAGTAACCAATGCAATATCAACAACTGAGTACAATGAAAGATTCCCAGAATGCTCCTTAGACCTCTCTGATGTCTGACAACTCACTGTTGGGTGGGTTTGCATTATTTTGTAGTTCATGCATCACAAATGTTCAAGAGCTTCATATCCTGAATCTGAGCTAAGCTTTAATTCAGCCACATTTTTCTTGAGGAGTGTGAGTTGTGATGTGTTGGGAGTTGCTTCAGCACACAAATATTTTCAGGAAAAAATAGTGAACTAGTGAAAATCAAAGCAAACAGCAGTTTTCATCACTACTGATGGAAAATAAAAGGAAAGTTACTGTGATTTTGCAGTCAAATCATACCATATCCTACTTTTACCATATCAGTACATAAACACCTCTAAGACACCCTCAGCAAGCTTTCTATCTAATACTTATAGATATTACCGAGTACCAGCAAGAATGCAGTATGAGATACCTTGCCCTTAACACTTTTTCATTCAAACGCCAAGGTAAATTTCATGATGATGTTAAGAAAACACCTCTTTGAAGTAACAGATGTCAATCATACCCACTCCTCTCAGTCTGTGTCCTTACTTGACACAGGTCAAGTCAATTGACCTGCAGAGCCATTGATCTGCCGTAGAACTGAGGACAGAGCCATGCAATGACCTCTTCAACATCCACATGGAAAGACCTTGTCACGGGTTGAGTGATTACATGCAAACCAGCTCACTGCTGGTCTGCAGCCACTCAATCAGGAGTCTCTAACATAGAGCAAGGGAACAGGAAGGCACTATCTCACTTTGCAGCAATGCTCATGTATTTCTATCCTGCTATTCATGGCTGAAGCCAATCCTTTCTGCCTGAAATACAGATTTATTTCTCCCATCTTTATTTATTGTTGGTTCACCTTGCTTGAAAAATGGCCACTTCCCTTCTTTGAAAGACATCTGGTGTTTTCTATCATCAGCTAATGGACATTCTTATCAATGACTGTAATGTATTTGGCATCTCCATAAAGCAGCACACTTTGCTGGACCACAAGAGGAGACTGCAAGCCTGTAAATATCCCTGTCGTCTTGCCATTCCGCTCTCCAAGGATGACTGTGATAGACAACAACTCTGACAGAGCCCCACAACTGTGCTGGGAGGTGGAGTAAGGAGCGAGGAGAACCCACTGTGCTATCTCAGGGGTCTCCTCTGTCCAGAGCTCAAACCAGTGTTCTCATACAAGCAATCCCTAATTCCAATGCACATTCAAGAGAAAAATGTGAATGCTAGTTGTGTTCCTTAAGCAAGCCGTGTGTCACATGGGTTTGCTTTGAACTGAAAGAGAAAAATAGGGTACTAGACACCTAGGACTTTCCTATTCATGCATCAGTGCACCACCTGGATCTCTCCCTGACCTGTTGTATTTTAATTCTGCTGCAAAATCTGAAAGAAAAGTTACAGTAGATTTCTGAAACTTCAAGTGCATCAAAAGGGCTCACAATTCTACCACTTGACCACCAGGCACTTCAACTGTAAGAAGGTTTCCATTTTGCTCCTCTCTCCAAGGCTTGTGCCAGAAAATGTCACAAAAGACACACAAATCAGACATGACAAATAAATTTGGAGAAATGTTCAGCTAAAAGATCTTCTCTAACAGGTCTCTGTTGAAGAAATAATGAATGTACTTCCACCCCACAGTGTTAAACAGATGTGTTGGGAGCAGATGCCTCAAAAATGGTAGGAGCTGTGGCCAGAGTGAGTAAAATTCTTTGTCATGGACATTCCCAAAAGAGAGGGAAAACGCAGCTCACAATGAGCTGACAGGAAACCTGCAGACCTTCACAGACTCTTAAACTTTGTTCCAGATGCATATAGTACTCTAAAATTCATACTCTAAAAAGAAGGTCTTGAAATATAATAAGCTTCTATGAAGCTTTAAACTTAGGATCTACATTTATCACACTTTACATACAACAGATGGGTCCACATAATTAGCAGCTTATCTGCATATATTTGTAGATAAGAAAAGAAAATGCTTAATGAGCAAGTAAGAAGTCTGTATTTTTCTAAAACTTCCAAGCCTTTGGGCCACAGCTCTATCTTTGCCCCAAATATAAGAATTCTACTGGCATCACAAGGAGCAGTGCTGGTGGAGGATGCTTTAATCTTTTAAAAGTGAAGAAGACTTTCAGATGCCCTGCCTCCCCATCCCCACAATTTCTGAATTCAATATATAAAAGAACAAGAAAGAATAACTTTGGGAAAGAATTAACCTTACTTCAAACACGGTTAGACCATCTACTTTTAACTTTTTAAAGCCTCCACTAATTACAGAGAGCCTTGGAGAGCTCCTGCTATGAACCTGACATACTTAGGTTTCTGTTGTAGCCAATAGTTTTCAGAAGAGAAAACCATTTTTGATGGTATGTCATGATGGATGCACCAGGCACAAGAAATGCCAATGACAGATCATTTAATTTCTTCCCTCAGAGATCAAAATTAATCTTATCCAAAAAAAGGAAGAGAAGTCAAGAGATTATATGGGCTTATATAAAAATGTATGAAGGATAACTTAACCTTGATTCATGAACATTCAACATTTTGTGCTTTAAACCAACCACAGTTTGGGCTCTGGTATCACCAATATTCATATACTGACTGAAACAAGCTGATAGTTTGTTGACTTTCATTTTATCCTGCCTTGAACTATTTAAGCAACTGAACCAAAAGTCACACACCAATGAACAAGCCAGGCAAGAAGTAAGAAAGTAGTTATTAAGTTGTCTAACCTTTACTCAGATGGGAATAA
This sequence comes from Petroica traversi, assembly GCA_025920805.1. NCBI lineage: Eukaryota > Metazoa > Chordata > Aves > Passeriformes > Petroicidae > Petroica > Petroica traversi. The sequence continues at coordinate 6,766,919 of JAHLSL010000062.1, read as the reverse complement.
TATCCACCTGAATGTCACTATTGCTGAACTCAGCCCCAGGAGCACTGTGAAACAAGGAAGCATTTAGGAGACACTAGAGGAGACAAAAGCTTGTGGGTTGCTTAGCAAATTCCATGGGAAGTGAAGGAAACACTCCTGATAGCTGGGGAAAGAGATGGGGACAAATTAGTTGAACCAATTAAAAAATGAGGCAAATCAGTCTTGTAAATCCTTTTGTTTTTCTTGTAATGGCTCTATATAGAGCAAAAAAGCAAACACTTTTCATATTTTAACTTGGAAACTGGGCCAGTCTTTTTAATTGATATCTTAGTAAAAAAAAAAATTATATATTATATATAGTTGAAATTCTGAATTTGATAGCTTCTGACAAACTTTACAAGGAAAGTCAGATGCAAAGTTCAGATTTGAATAATGCAATTACTGAGCAGCAGGGACAAGCAGTTACAGATATAACGTGCTGAAGATGATTTAAGTCAAAAAGATCTGTCTTCAGCTTCAGGATGGAAATTCTTCTGCCATTTTACTTATTTGAAGAAAATTAAAGTAGGCACTATATGCCAGCAAGGGAAACTGTCATGGTTATTTTCTTTTCTCTTTTCTTTTTTTTCCCTTTTTCTCTCTCTTCCCTCCCTCATCCTCTTTTGTTCTCTACTCCTCTCAAAAATCTCTTTTTAAGAAATTGTTCAAAAAGAGCAACTGAACAAAAGAACTATCATGTCAAACTATATCAATAACAAGTTCAATAGTTTTTGGCACTGATTCAGAAGAATTTGAATCTATTAAAAATCTGTGAGTTTCGATGTATTGAAATTTTATGGGATAAAAAACCTGAAATTCTGGATTTTTTTTTATCAATATTTTTCATCCCTGCTTTTGTTTCAAGAGATAAATGGTAAATATCATCTTTTGCATATGAAATTGTTTGATTTTGCAGAAAGACAAAACATATTGACAATGACATAACTTTCCTAAATAACAGACAAAACTTCAGCTAATCCCCACAAGAACCCACTACAGAGCTTAAGGGGGTATTAGCCAACACATGAGAGTGCAGAAAGCGATGCTTTTGCTGAAATACAATTAAGGCACCTATTTTGGATGAGAACTTTTGACAAAGCCATGCATGAGGAGTGTATTTCATGCCTGTGTTGTGCTGCATCTCTCCCTTGGTGCGGGGCAGACTCAGCCAAGTGTTGATAATGGGGGATCCCATGGGCAGCTCCCTTTCTGCACCAGTGATTACACACCTGTGTGGCCTTGCCTTCATCTCACTGTGCAGCAACAAGCTCTCCCGAGAACACCCTCTCTGCCTGGCATTGGAAATGATGAATGGAGTTGTTTTCTTGTAAGAAAACCCTGTAAGAGCTGAGATGACTAAAACAGGGTGAGCACTGCAGAGATAGGGTCTGCCTGGAGTGCTGCACCTGGACTGGAGCCCCACGCTGCACACACAGCTCAGCATCCTCGGCATCCCACAGCAGACACGATTATTTATGCTACTGCCTTTATAGTCATGGATCCACCAAATGGCACCTGAAGTGATTCTCTGCAGAGCCTGAGTACCTTTCTTACCAGGGGCATAACAAACCAGCACCTCCCAGGACAGCACAGGTGCCTATGCCTGTGCACCAAAGGCTGTTCTCCAAGGCAGCCTTCTGTCTTTAAAAAACTGGGTTTGAATGGAGCTACAGTGGGTCAGTGCCAAAGAATGGAAAGGACAAAAATCATTCACTATTCTTCTGTACACACGGACGCTGTTAATGTTACAAACCATATTTCAAAGTGACTTGCAGCTTGTAGAAATACCACATTTGCCACTTCACCCTCTGCTCTAAATTCCTATCAGCTTTCTTTATCTTTTCACTAACAAAAGGAAAGCACACATGATAAAAACTAATGTAAAGAAAATAGAGAGAAAATGTTCCTTTTCAGAAAAAAATAGCAGAGATCAAACTGCTGGGAAAAAAACCAAACATCTGCTGCTGGGTCACGTCTCCCCACAGGAAAAGTTACACTCATTCCACCAGGACCCGGTGAGACACAAATAATGGTTAGAGGAAGGCAATGTAATTTCATTTGGCAGAAACAGTTGTGTGACCCTCCCCAGCGACAGTGAGACACCTGGATGTTGGGAGGCTTGCAGCAGCAGAACAGCCTCAGCTGAACCAGCCTGCAGCTGTATGAATAAGTTTTTAGGGTTACAGAGGGGGTGGATTTAGTGGTAATTCCTCAGGATTGAGTTACAGCCTCTGCAACTTTACTCACCCCAGGGGTTCTCAAATCCACAAATGCCATTTTGATTGCCAGAGTAGGCAAACACACATTACAGAACCTTGTAAGGTGGCTGGCTTATTCTGCTGGCAGATATTCAAGTAGGTCTCCAGAGCAGACACCTCAAGCCCAGGCAGCTGCCACCCCTAAGTCCTGGACCTTGTTTTTTTCCCTGAAGGTTGCCATTCTCTTAGGCACATACACAACATCACTGAGAAGGTAAAATAACATAGTGTGAACGTCCCAGCTGATGCTTCCCAGCTGCTCACTTAAACTAGGTCCTCTTGTGACTCTCTGTAGCTCTTGGCTGCCATGTGAAAGTGAGAGGATTATTTGGGGACAGTTTCAGGAGAGCATTTCAGTCCCAGCATTGCCTAATGCTGCAGAGAGCCCTCTGATCCTCATGAGGGCTATTGACACCTTCAGACACTGCCAAGTTAAAGACATAATTAACCAGGCTCAAAATAATTTATAATTAGAATTCATACAAAAACATACCTCCATTTTTGGGTGACAACTGTCTTCCTTAATAGTAAGTGACACTTCAACATTCACAGAAAATCTCCATAAATCATGAAAAATCTATGTGAGAAAAGCTTGCCATTAAAACAAGAAAGTAGTTAGAACCACCTGATATGCCATGTATGACAGAGATAAACTGCATCTATGAAGGAGAACTCATAGGAGACACAGTAAGCAGTTTCCAGAACTTCAATTTTTCATTGTTTTCCAGCCTGAGTCAAGTTCAAGAGGCATAAATGGCTTATGAAAAGGGATCAGACATGAAGGAAATCAGTAGTCCAGGACAGTCTGAGAAACAGTTCACAGAGTATTTTACTCTGGTCAGTAAAGAACTGGCTAGTGAAATATTGATGTGAGATGCACAAAAAAAAAAAAAAAGGACTTAAAAAATAAAACCAATGCATAGGAAAGATTTTGGAGGCTATAAAGAGTATTGTCCAGAATACTTAGCATGTATAAACCCTCAAAAGCCAGAGATGCTGACAATGATGTTTGAACTAGTACAGAGTGAGTTTTAGCATTCCCTTGCTGACTGATGTATTTTCCTTTCAGCATTTTGTTTCAACACAGACTGGAGAGTCATTAAACATCAGGAGAGATCCTGTTTTGGAAATGAAGATATCTGTGTGGGTGTAAGATTAAATGTTCTCCCATCTTTCAAATGACTCAATGTCTGAAAGACCCAAATGCAATATTTTGGTTGAAATGCTGTTTAATCCAAGCCTAGCCATAATTTTAAGCATTCATAAAGGTCTGCAGCAGGACAAAGCCTCCTATCTGTCATTCTACTGACTTAGGAGATTTTACATCCCTTCTGTTCGGTGCTTGGTTCCCTTAGCTGTGTCGTCAAGATTAAGCAAAACAGCACAGACAGCAGGATTTTATAATATCCTTGACATGGCTGCTACCACCTCTAGTTATTGTTGGCAAGCTATTTGTCTGAAGCCTCAATCTGTTTAGCAAATGACAAAAACACGAAGCTGGGAAAAGGAAAGCAGAAGGAAATTTTCTACGAAGAGAGCAAATTGTGGTTACAGGGTGCTACTTGTGTATTCAGCATTTGAAGAACTGTGTGGGATTATATGTGGGCATGGGTCCACAAGACTCTTTATCCAGTTATAAGGTACCTTGTATCAGAGCAAGCATTGCAACAGGCACACGGTATAAAGTAACAGGTAAAAATTCACTACATTTATTCAAATTGGACTAAAATTTTGAAAGTATTACTTTTTATTTGAAGACTTTGTTTCAAAGGACCTAAAGCAACTTCAGGCGGGGCCACATGTCATCTGTCACCCAACAGCCAGAACAAAGCTCAGTGTGCACCTCAGCAAATTCAACAGGAATATGACCATTGCTTAGTGCCTGTCCTGGATCTCCCTGGTACAGCCAGGTGATTTAGCAGTGCAAAGATGCAGAATTAATGAACATGGAATGGTGGCCTGATTTCTGTTCTGACACCTAATTGGTGAGGAACAGAGCTGCTCCCCCAGAGCCTGGCTAGACACACACACACTGCATCAGGCATCACTAATGAAATGAGGGGGGGCTTAACACACTTCAGCTGAGCCTAGGCCTGGCATTAAGTGCTCAGCCTCTGAAAATCAGCCTTTCCTGAGAAGATCCCCACCAGCAATGAAGCACCGTAATCACCACTTACTTTTGAAATTATTTGCCATGGGTTACGACCTCTGGATTTCAGAAAAAAACACCTGTGACTGTGATTTGTGGTGAGCATCCTTTACCAAAACCATTGCAGGCTGTGGAGATTAAAACAGCATGCCTCACAAACCCAGCAATTCACCTCAAGGTGTTTGATGGATGCAGTGTATCCTTGTGGCTACAACATATTGTTAGGTCGAATCCACGAAATTTCAGCAGCTATAAATACTCAGAGCAGCAGAGAATTGACTACAGGAGTGAGCCCAGAGTGGAGGAAAGCCAGTCCCAAAGCCCCGACATTCACAGCTCTGCATGAGCTGCTGCAGGCACACAAGGTGATGTTGCTGCCCCAAAGAGGACTCGAGGAGCTGCCACCACCCACTGTAAACTCACAGCCCTTCCCCAGCCAGCAGCTCCAGGGCCGAGCTGCAGACCTTCCTTGGGGCTGAGCTCAGCCTGCTGTGGGAAGGCAGTGGAGAGTGGGAGCTCAATCCCACTGGCTGTGAAGCTCAAAAGTTCTTAGGCAAGCGCATTCTGGAAACAATTAGAGTTTCCTTTCTCCAGGGAACAAGGCTCTCAAATATTATATTACCTTTCTCCCAGCAAACTTCATGATATTTATTTTCTGTTGCACAGTATGAATCATTAGTGCTAAATAGTGTTAGAAAATGAAAAAGCAGATGATAGTGATGTCCAACAGCATTAAGCTATAAAATGAAGGCTGTTTGTCAAGTAAGAAAAACACCAGAATTGAAAATGAAACCATTCTGCAATGAAGGTGCAGAGAGAAAGAAACTATTATGGAGTAATTATTTCTAGCAGGGTTATGTCATAATTGGCCCCTGAATCAAAAATTAAAAGAGCTTGCTTGTTAAAAAATTATAACAAATCAGGTGAAGTGAAAAATATGGTTTGTTGGGTTTTTTAAAGTATTTTTCAATAAAACAAAAAATCCCAAACAAATTTATTTCTGTGTAAACACTCTGAATAACAACAAAGGCCACAAAAGGCTCATTTTTTTGGAACATTTGCACAAGAGTAGGGCCAATAGCCCATCAATTCACACATTCAACCAGAGCACCTCAACAGCAGATTTTGTTCCCTCCTGGGCCTCCCCTGCTCTCTGTTGAGGTCAGCCCTTGTGAGTCTCAGAGCTTGGGCTTGCATGGAAGAAATAACTATTCAGTGAGACAAAGAGTGAGAGAGACTGCTTGGCAGGGGGAGCTCCTATTTTTCCATGTTGTGCAACAAATATCTAAGTATTCCATATTTAATAAAGGTTTCCCGAAGTAGGACAGAAACCAGCGCCCCATGGAATGGTTTAGCTTTCCTAGGGGACAGAGGCTTGCACCCCCCCTGGCATTGAGAGCAACACTGGGTTTGGGCTCTCACTATCCCCCCCTTGGTGACCCTCATCCTGAAAACATCTTCAGCAATCTCAGGGCAAGCTCCCAAATACTTTAAGGATGACTAAAAGTCATGCTTTTCATCACAGCAACTCCTCAGCAGGGGGAAGGGGTAGGAGGGATGCTGCTTGGTGCAGAGGCTTGCACAAACTGGACTGAGTGCTTTATAGGCCTAATTTTGTCATCATCTGGTTCACTGGCTGCTGGGCTTTCATTAATCAACAAGAAACACCGTCCTTGGCTAATTTGGAAAAGTCAATCTGTTATGAGCTTTCACTTGCTTAGAAACAATCCTGGACGAAGAGAACAGCATAGCTAGAGAGAGTCTTAAAAACAGGCTTTCAGCAGGAACCCCTGTTGTCAGGTTGCAGACAGCAGGGGAGTCCCCTGCTAATGCCTTTTACAAGTAAATCCTCTCCCCTCACTGCAATATCTATCCTTATCACTGTTATTGCTTTCCTGACAATTCCTCTGTCTCTCCAAAGAGATAATTGAAATGTCCTGCTGTTTCTCTGAGTCTGTCCTTTGAAGCCCATTAAATCTTACTCAGCTATGTATACCTTAGAGGAAATAAACTGCTATGCCACGATTAATCATCTCAGATCCTGGCTTATTTGGGAGGTGGAGGTATACTGAGAATGACTGAGAATATTGAAGGGTATTAAAGCAAATTGAAAAAGAAAGAGAAAAATGAAAGTCCCTGTGCACTAACTAGAAGAGGGGGGATAAACAACCAAGAACCAGGATAAGAAAAAAAAAAAAGAACCACAACCCAAACAGAACCTCTTCCTACTCCTAGCACAGTGATGCCACTGAACATCCCATTGCTCTTAGGGAGAAGGTGAAAAGGAAAACACATGGCAATGATTAGTCACACGAAGGAAGACACTTGGATAAACAGTGATGAATAGTGTGTCAGCAAGGGAAGGCAATCTATAAGGGAAAGCAGAGTTTCTATGTAAAAAAGGAGAAAATTATATTATTAAATTCTGGTACTTAAAATGAAGAGGGAATAATGGGTGTATGGATTTGATTCCTCTCCTTTAAATAAAACCTCCAAAAATCCAAAAAGGATATTGGTCTAATTGTGCCTTATTTTTAAATATCCTGGGTCCAAGCAACTATAATCCTAATTGACTTTGAAATTCCATTTTCAAGCAAAACCCACTGCTGTAACAGCTGCTTCTGGAAAATTTGTGTGCCTGAAATGGTATATACCTGCTACGCTGTTCCAGTGGCAGTGATCTAGCAGGAAAGCCACTGTGGAGTTAGACCAGATGGCAAGACAGAAATAGGAAGTCTCTGCAATTTCTTTAAATAAAGAACAACTATGGGGAAAGCAGAGAAAGCAAAGAAAAAGCAAAGGGCAGAGAAAAAAAAAAAAAACAGAAAAGAAAAAGAGAGAGCAAAATTTGTGGATAATGAAAGGAAATACAACTTGAAATCAGTGTGAGACAATCATTCCTTATCTGCACACAATTAATAGATAACATGGACATCAAAGGCAAACTCTGCTTTTTGCACTTTGCATATGCTTGTTAACACAGATTTCTTAATTCAGTAACTTTTCCTCAGTTTGACTCTTCAGATAACATCCTATGGCTTTTCTGCCAGTTATTGGAAATGAGAAACCACTAAATCCTATTTTTTACTTGTAAGGTTCCTCTCACTCTGCTTTCTTTGTTCAGCAGTTTTCACACAAAACTCTCACTCTCACAAGGAGTGCTGCTGCCCAATAATTTAAAAGGTCTCCTACACAACCAAGGTCTGAATACATTATCCCACATACACTTGTGGTGCCCTGGTCTGCCACAGAAGGAGATGGAGTCCATGTCAGACCAAGTACCAAGAAGGAGTTCAGAAGTCCATCTCAAACCTCCTCTGAGGTGCCACGACCTTCTCTTCTTAAATCTTCTTCTTTAACCTCTTCTTTATGGAGAGACTACCACAGCCCCTTGTTTTTATAGTTACTTTTTAAACGGTGTCCAGTGACCCTGAGAAATCCCAGGTCCAACCAAACCTGGGCCTCTACTGCTCCCAGTGCAGGCTGGAGCAGCGAGGATCGCAGTTGGCCACTGACCACCCATGTCTGGCACAGGGCCAGCACCATTTGCCTTCTTCTGCTGCCTTCACAAGGATCTGGGTCCATCAGTCACAGTCACATCAGAAAATAGGATCATATTAAAAGGCTCAGGACTGGGGCCAAAGTGATATTCGAACTATTCTGAGTCCCTGCAATCAGCTTAAACATTATAAAACAGCAAGCTGCATCCCAATCTACATACCCTCTCCCCCTTAATTTATTTTACATTAAGCAATACATTCCTTAAGTTACTACAGAAATCCTTTCTCTGAGCACCATAACTAATTAATCCCTCTGCAAATCGATAGTGTTGGTCCAGAGAAACTGCAAATATGATGCTTGTCACTTCACTTGATAGTGCCTGACATATATGGCAAAACCTCAACTTCTTGGTCAAACTTGCATCAACACTTACACAAATTAAAGTCCTCTTGGAGTTACAGGGGAAATATGTCCAAGGTCATAAGCAAGCATATAAAAATTATTTTGATTTTATTGACTCCCTGAGCTGGCACATAGTCCCATGCCTTTCAGAGATGTGCATATTATAAACACGCCTCTAGTTTAGTTTCACCTTCCGTTCAACAGCAGCTGCTTGGCAGTAAACAGAGGATGTAAAATATGAATCCTATCATGCAATAAGCATACATCAGAAAAAAGGCATTGTCCCCACTGGCTGTCATGCCACAGCTTTCAAGAAGTCCCAGGAACAACAGCATTTTGAGGCCAAGAATTGCTAAATGATTAAAACTCAACCAGATGCACTGTGCAGCAGAAGCAGCAGCCTCTGTGGAAAATTCACGAAGGTTATCCTTTGAAAATGCTAATCAAAAGAAAAATGATTCGCTTTGGTACCAGCCACTCTTTAAAATAACAAAGAGTGTGCTCATTTGGATTGCAAGACTGTTTGTGTAAAGGCAGGAAGAACATGGGTTTAGCATAATGATGAGGTCATGCTGTCAGAAGCCAGCCCAGACAAACGTGTCCCCAGGGGCCAGCGGTTTAAGGCAACAGAAAGAATCACCATGCTGGGCAGGAGGGATTATTTTTTGCTCTGCAAACAGCACGCTCCACTCTGCATCAGTGAAAACTTTTTCACCATTCAGCAACACGTGGGCTTTGGCACTGCAAACTCTGTGCCTTTCTCGAAAGACCAATGCATAATAGGTATTGATAGGCATTACAAGAAGTATATGTTTAGTGTTTCAACCAAATATGGTTGGCTTTGACATCCAGGAATCTAGCTGTGGACACATCCCAAAACAGAGAAGACATTATCTTTGTTTTCTAGTAGCTCACCATGAAATTCCCAGCTTTCTACAGATCAGAACCTGACCAGTATTTGGAAACTACTTTTAATACAGAGCTTCCACAGACAGCATGCACTGTTCATTTCTTAGGATGTGCACAGGTACCACACAGCAAAGCCTGACTTCACCGATTGTCTGAGGAGACAAAGCAGGTTTAAGTGCAAAACTATTAAAATATATTACTGCACAAAGAAGTATTGCTGCAAGAGTTCAGTCCCCAGAAATACATCTTTGCAGAGATGAGGCAGTGTCAGCTCATGCTATGGGCTACCCAGAGGTTGTGAGATCTCCATTCTTGAAGGTATTTGAAACTCACCTGGGCACAACCTGAACAATGTGCAGGAACTGTTTTGAGCAGGGGCTTGAGCTAGAGACCTCCAGAGGTCCCTTCCCATCCCTGTGAGCCTTTGCCTCTCTTAAGCCAGCTTAGAGCACAGGCAGAACTGAGCACCTGCACCTCTGCAGAAATATCTGTTAACAGCAGAAGAAATAGAGAAGAAGGTGCCATTTCAAACACAAAAACCACTTAAATGTTCTGATCCATATGAGCAAAGTATGTTAGCTGCATCTTATAATTCAAGGAAGTGTGCTGCAAAGGGCTGAGCAATATACTCAAACCCACACAATAAAAACAATGTATAGTCCTGAATCTCAGGTTATTTCAGTTGATGACCTTGCCCTTAATCCTTTATTCCATGCTATATCAGAAGAATCGGGGATTATCAGGATATGACAGTTAAACAGGCAACGGTTCATATTTTGACCTTGTTCAAAAGAGTTGTTTGAAGTGATTAACTTATTTGTGAATTGTAATTTCATTCACATACAGAGCAAAGGTGGAGTATTCTATAAAATTGAAGCAATTAGAGCCTGTGCTTTTTTCCAGTTAAGTGACCCCATCTCCTTCTAAGGGAATGTAAAACAGAATTAAGATGATTCTAGGCAAAAAACAAACAAACAAAAAAAAAAAACTCAACACACCAAAACAAAACTATAATAGTAATTCATACTAGTTGGCTCTAGATGAGGTACTGAATTCAGATGATGAAGTTAATTCCTCTATCAAAGGGTTGTATTAAACCAAGGTATGGAAATACCTTCCTGTGGTAAAAAAATATTAGTTAAAAAATAACTTTCAAGGATGGCTGCTGCCAATGAGCATAAATCAAGGACTGCAATTGATTAACTAATTTAAACACTAAAGACAGCTTTGGTTGCTATGGCAATAAAAGAAAGGTCAAAACCCTGATGACCTTGGAGGCTCATGATCCTCTGGAGATTTCAAAACCTAGTCTGGAAATACATTAAAAGATATAATGCTAGGCAGATTTCCTAGTAATAGCTTGGCCGTTTTTTCAGCTGGAAGACAGACTTTGCAGCATGTTTCATACCAGTCTCCAGTGAGCAGCTCGCTCTAACTATCTGATACCTTTTCAGCATCAAAAATCAGCTGGGACATCTGAGAGCCTCAAACATTTCCTTTGAGCTCCATTGTTGGCATGTTACTACTCTCAAATTTCAGTTCCCTTTCTCATCGAGCACTTTATTATCAAGTTCTTATGGCTAAGTTAGCTTCCTGGGTAGCTGCTCCTAAATTCATTGTACTTTTCATCCTACATACTACCTACAGGCTTGATTCAGGGCCTTTTGATGCACAAAAACCACTGTAGAAAGTGGCAGAAAGGCAGCACCTGAACACCCCAGGAGGAACCATCACAGGCCACTGAGCTCAGTGATTTGCTAGACTTGCAGCACCTGAGGAGGTGGCCCATGATGCTCAGGAAACCTCCTGGCCAAACCTTACAGCTGACTGCTGTTTGACCTTCTCTGTCTCCAGGAGGACTTCATTAGGATCCTCCTGCTTTTACCCACCCAACCCAGAGAGCAGCAAGACTAAGAAACTCTGCCTGTATTGTGTCTGAATTCAGCTGTCACTGAATAACAGGCATCTGCGAGAAGCAAGCAAAAATAAAATGACTGTGTGACCACAACAGCCTTATTGTGTGAAGCATTTGCCAAATTTCAGTAATTATACAGATCAAACTATTAGCCTTTTTTTTGGAAAACATGCTCTTAATTTCAAGACATAGTAAACAGTCATATGTCTTGTGTTTGAGTGCAAACACTGATTTCTTTTGTCAAGATGGTAGGCAGTTTTTCTGAAGACAGGACTACTCCTGTGCAGAAGGGCTGTGATGTTTCAAAATAAATGTTGTTTCTATGAGGAATATGTCAGAACATCAAGATTAGCTGTTATTCCCCATTGCATTCGTAAAGATTCACATTACATTCCAGTCCTACTTTCTAGAAAATATTGAAGCATGCTTTCCTCAGTTTTTAATTAAGATGTTTATCTATAATTGGCATTACATTAGTATTGTATTGTATGTTAACCAAGGTAGAATCCACATTTGTTCTGCCTAAAACCACAGCCACCAAAATTGCCAGCTGCAAACTGGCAAAAACCTTGAGACAAATGCATTTTTGATAATTTGTCTTTAGCCCCTTAAGCTTATTTATTTGTTATTGATTTTCAAATATTTTAAAAGCTGATCAATTAATTGTAGATATGTCCTTCTTACCTACTGCGAGGTTTCTACAGATTTCACAAAGAATATGGAAAAAGTCATATCTGATGGGTATCACAGAGAAAAGCAGGACAAGATGGAATCAGTCAATTCATTGGCTGAAGGAGTCTGGAAAGATTCGTGGTTTGAGGATGTCACCTGAAGTTTTGTGTTACAATGACACTCTAGAGAGTGCCTGATTCACCTTCAGCATGCAGGCACAGGGCACCAGAGAGCATCAGTTCAGCTACAGCAGTCACTTAGTTTGTTGAAGGGAAAGCATCCAGTTGGCTGGCTTTGCTCTTCCTAACAAGAAAACACTCTGGGTCAGCTCCACAGGACATCAGGCTCATTTGAATATTAAGTATTTTAATGGCCACATATCTTTACCCTCTCTTTTTTTCTGCCCTGCATCCATGAAAGCTTTTGTGACAGCTGCATGCTATTTATTTATGTGAGAGCAGATTATGGCCCACTTGGGAATGTCAGTCTTGATGCACAGAGCTCACTTTGCATTGCTCCAGCAAGAGCAGAAGTACAGATCCTTCCACTATAAAAGTGGAGGCTGCTGGAAGAATTCACCCATAAAATTTATTGCTATCAACATATCTACAACCTTTGACCTTGCTGCTTAGTATTCTTATGCTATTAACCTTCATCTCCACCCACAGGAGAGCTGCTGTCACTGAGGGAATTAAGTTTTACCTGATAACCACACAGATATCTACTTCTTTTTCTTTATGCAGAGGAGGGTGTAGTGGTATGACCCTGGCTGGATGTCAGGCACCCAGCAAAGCCACTCTTGTCATTCCCTTCCACAAGTGGACAGGGGAGAGAATCTATAATAAAGGGTTCATGGGTTGATATAAAGTCTGTGAGAGATCCCTCACCAAATACTGTCACAGGTAAAACAGACTCACCTTGGGGATCCCACCCTTTCCTCCTTCCCACAGGGTCACAGCTTTCTTCTCAGGTATCCACCTGCTTCAATGTGGGGCTCCTCAATGGGTTGCAGGGGAATCTCCCTCTGGCACCTGGAGCACCTCCTGCCCCTCCTTCTCCACTGACCCTGGTGTCTGCAGAGCTGCTCCTCTCACATAGTCTCACACTACTCATTGCAATTACATCTGCCCAATAACCTTTTTTGTTTCCTTTTAAATACATTATCACCATTCCTTAGCTTTGGCCAGCAGTGGGTCCATCTTGAAGCCAGCTGACCTTGGCTGTACCAGACATGAAGGAAGCTTCTGCCAGCTTGTCAAAGAAGCCACCCCTGTAGCCCCCTGCTACCAAAACACGGCCATGCAAACCCAATACACAGGGTTTCTAAAGTTTCTAAGGAGAAACACTGCCCTGGTCTATCTCTGCATTGCATACCTACCCAAATCTACCCTGACCATAACCAGGCTTTTCACCACAGAACCTGAAATTTTCACAAGAAGTGCCAAATGGTGAAGTCCAGGGGAGCTGGCTCCCTGAATTCCCCAGCTTCTTCCAATTTCACCACATCAGTTTCTTCTCTGTACAACACTTCACAATCTCCAGTTAACACAAACGAACAAACAAACAAAACCACAACACAAAATGGATTTTGAGTCCTTTTTTAAACTTTCTAAAGCCTTGGCTTTTGTTTCCCTTTGAAAGAAATATGGAGTAGAGACCGGAGAATCGGCATCAGAGGAAGGAAGCCCCTGCTGGCCCTGTGCTGGCCCATGCACCCCGTGGTGCCCTTTTAGGTGTTTCAAAAGCCTTTGACCCTTCTCGCTGGTCTTCTTCGGGCCACAGCACCAGGGAGTGGTAGAGTGTATGATCCTTATGAGTGACAGTATCTGGGGGTATCGAGGCTGGGGAACACAGATATAGAAAACACACCTGTGGAGAGTACATCCATAACTTTCCCTCTCCCCTGCTTTCCCTCTGTGCCCCATTTCCTGCTCTGGCCTTTGCTCTCATCCCCTACCAGCAGCAGCAGCAGATGATGTCCCACAACAGAAGGAATGCCTGGGCTCCCACCTACCCCCAGCGACGTGGCGCTCGCCAAGGTTTTTGCCAGAGGAATGTTAATAGGAAAAGCTGGTTGAACCAGGCAGGCATTCAGCAGATTTTCTGCTCCATGCTGCTGGCAGGTGGGACTGGGAGCCGCTGGAGCATGGGCTGGTGCCTGGGGCTCCCTGACTGCCAAGCAGCCCGGGTTTGTCACCTCGCCTGGGCACACCGGGCAGGCAGCGATCGCCGTCGCAGCTCACAGGGGCTGTGTGTGCCACAGGACTCTTCCAGCAGCCCACGCCATCCACTCTGCTTCTTGTGGCCATGGGAGGGCTGTAACAAGGGTAAGCAGCGTGGTTTTACCGAGTGAAGGGTGAGTTTGTGTAACTCTTTATTGTCTGATTTTCTTCAGACTTTAAGTAAAAGTGCATTTGATCACTGTAACTGTTAACCTGCAAGTCACTCAGTTTCATGAAGAGCTTTTGGTGTCATTAAATTAATTTTTCTTAATTTCAGATTCCAGAGGCATTTCCTCAGCCACAGCTTGGACCCAGTTCATTGAGCACCTGAGCAGAGGGCTGCAGCCTACCTGCAATCCCACTTGGCCCAGCGTCCCAGCTGTGATGGCCTCAGTGGGGACAGGCATCCAACACCACTGCACCCGGGCAGGTGCTTAAAGAAATACGGAAGAAAGTCCAGCCCACATCCCACACACCCTTCTCTGTCTAGGATGGGTTGAGAGCCAATCCACTGTCTCCTTACCACTCTCCTAAGCTTGAGGCAAATAAGATGCTTCCCACAGAGCCCAAGAGCAAAACTGGGGATCAACTGGAAGCTGCTTCTTATGGAGAACTGGGAGACAAGGGAAATGACAGGAGATGATGAGGCCAGGTTGCATTTTTAGCCTGGGCACCAACTAATTATTTTCTCAGCATTTTTTTTTTTTTTGCAGTGCTCTTTGCCTTTGATTTTTAACATGGAAAAGTTAAAAACACTATTTCTCGCCATGAACCACCTGATCACTTTTATTTGACAAATATGGCCTTCTCAAAAAGTCAGATGCAGCAGGGAGTAATACTTAGTCGTTGGCAAGTATTTAAAAGAGCTTCTGGTTTGATGAAGGAAATAGCAGTGCCACAAGCCTCTTTTTGTCTAGGGCATTGCCTCAATCCCACTAGCAAAACTGGCTCATGCATATTATCCTTCACTCCATAATTCCCTCACATGATTCAGTAACCCTAAGCAAAGGCAACATGTTATAATCCATTGCTAGGCCTTGCCCCATCAGTGCTAAATTGTTATAATTTATCACTCACCCCGGGCAGTCCAAGTTTATTCTATTTGATATGCAGACTGACATTCACAGTCCTGGGACATTTGATGGATTTTGCCAGAGTTTCCCATTTTCAGAATATGTTTGAGCTATACATTCAGCTAGCAAATTATGGGAATAATATTAAGACAAAAGCCATCTTATGCAATTTGGGCACAGGCCAGTTTATACAGCAGAATCTGATGTGTCTAAGCCTTGATTGATGCTCATCACATAAATTCCCCTAGCAATTAACCTGGACTAATAACTTCCAGCCATGCTTAGGAGACCACCCTCTTGGCCTCCCCAGCTACAGACTCATCATTTAAAGTCAAATGCCTTAGTGGCTGCTCCTGGCAGGTTGGAGAGCATAAAAATGAAAGCATAAACATTTCTGAGAGTGAGAGAGAAGGTGGTGAGGAGGAAAATCACACATCAGTCAGTCCCCAGTGATATCTTATTCTTGTAAGAATGGTACGTCTTGTTCATTTTGCTGATGTGAAATAGAAAAGAGGATGTGGGATGTAGGGGATGAATTGATGATGATGAGAATCAAGGAATTCCAAGTGACAAAGACAAAGCAGCTCTGGAAATCTCCTTGACCAATTTGCCTGCAGCAGTCTAGCAGGCTTGATGCTCCATTATGCTAGAAATTTCATCCTACTCTGACAAACTGAGCTTTGCTAACCAGTAAGATGCTGCACTTTTAGAAATATGAAAATCCAAGAAGAAAGAAAAATCCCAAAGGTATTTAAAACCAGGAGAAATCACCCTTCTGCTACCTATGTAGGGCTCCCCTTCCCTCCTCCCTCTCCCCCTTTTGCTGTGCCTTCTTAAGGAGCAGATACAAGGAGTAAAGAGAATAAAGGCTGTCACGCTTATGGTCCTCAGGATAAGGAGTGCATCAAGGGCATAATTGGAGTGTGCTGCTCTCCTGTTACTTGTTTTCCAAAGCCTGTAGAAAGATAAGCATAAATTACAGCAGCTCTGAAGTGGCTATCTTCATATCAGGGGCTGACAGTCCTTGCAATACTCTCTGGAAAACATTGGACCCAAGCATTTCCCATGGCAGCTTATGCTATCTTTACCTTTCCATGGCTTCCCCGAGCACAAACACAGACAATTAAACCCTGTGAACTTAGCTCACCTGTGTATGGCTGTGGGTTTGTGATTGGGAGGGAAAAAAAGAGAGAATAAAGAAAAAAAAGTGCTTTAAAATGCACTCCAAACATACTTTAAAAGGATAAGCACTGGATTTTGTTCCTTTGTGCTCACCAGTCTCCCAGGCCACAGCCACAGCAGTATGCAATCCACATGGTTAAACCAGCAAGCAGCAACATGCACGTGGAAGAACAGGAAGATATCTGAAAAGGTTTCAAGGTGATCCTCCTACAGATGGATCTTTGAAACAGATGTAGCAGGATAGAAGCTTTTCATGAACTGTACGACCAAAATGACGGATTTATTGGGTCACATCAAAGACCCCCCTAGTTTCCTATCTGGCCATGTGAAGAAGAACAGAGCAGGTCTATTACAGACCCTACTCCAGATCATTCCTTCAGGCTTGCAGACTCTGCAGCTCAAGGACTTTCTGAGCCAGAGGCAATGCCATTATACTCAACAGCCTTTGGGGAATTTTCCTGCCATGAATTACTCTCATAAAAGAGATAGTTCAGCATTTTAAGCAATGCTATGCACGTTTCTCACTACCTGGGTAAAGAAACACCTCCTTTTGTTTGTTTTGAACTCACCGCCTGCTAATACTTTTTGATGCCCTTCAGTTTTTCTAATGAATAGGAGAGTCTTTTATTCACTTTTCTTTCTTTCACGTTTTTTAAGTCTTTCACATAACCTTTTCAGTAACCTTTTTTCCAGGCTGAAAAGTCCTACCTGCTTAGCCCTTATGTAGAAGCTATTCAGTAAATTTTAGCACATATTACAACTTTTATTAAACTATCTTTTTTTCACCTTCTAGTCCATCTTTTTAGGGAAGGAATTGAAAGAGAACCAGTATGAAATACAATAACCACAACCTGTGGAAACCACAATCTAAATGACGGTCTGGTACGCCCTGGAGTCTTTCTCCTACACAGAATCTGGATTGAGCTGTCCCAGCCCCTGCATTGAAATTATGCTTCTAGGACCTCAACAGTCAACTATTTTTAATGAAAAAACAATATACCAGTTCTTAAAGAGGTTTATTACATCTCCTTCTTAGTTCTAAAGAACTTTTTATTATCCTTTCCCCACAGGCCTTTGGTTCTTCCACTGGCTGTGGTATTCTCAGCAATGATCTGAAGGACCCACAGGAAGCCTTAATACTTCTTCAGGCTCAGCATCTTCTGGGTTACCTCTGTGGCACAGTAGATCTGTCTCTCGTGCAGGCATCAACCACCCAGAACATGCCCTCTCCACACCTGTCTACCACCCATCCTGTATTATACTATATTATGCCTATATTGCATTTCAACACGCTTCATAACCAAGCAACGTGACAGCTTCCATATAATCTTTTTCTTTCTCTTCCCAAAAAAAATCTACTCAGCTACAAAGAGATTCCTATTGCTGCCCACACATTGCCACCCTCTCCTCTTCTTTCCATGCAGGTGCAATCACTGAAGCAATCTTCCTTACAAATGCATGAGTGTCTGCAGAAGGTGTTCCAAAGCACTATGGAGAGCCAGCAACAAACAAAAACAGAAAGTGCAATAAAATAGTATAGACAAATATATGAAAATACTGATTGTTCAGATGACATTAAAATATTTTAAAACTATGCTTTTTCTATGCTTGGAATTGCCCATCACCCGATTTTGGACAAAGCTTTTGTTGAATATTTTAGTTCAACTTTCTTTTTGCTGTTTATGATCAGCTGTGTATGCTTGTGTTTGCTTTAGTGCAGTCTTTCAACAACGGGGATGAAAGTCTGTCAGAGCATTATCAGTTATCACTGTGGCTACATAAAGACATTTGAGCGCCCTGGACCTATTAGGATTTTTACATTTAATTGTGTTCACCTTGAGAAGGAGAGTTACACAACCACTCTACTTCCATACAGATAGGATTTCTTGTAAGCAGGAACTAGCACTTTGGGGGGGTTCATTTGCATAAAGCCATATTAATAAAAGTAAAATCATTTGATCAGAATACTGACATTCTAATGAAAGCAAATTTTGATGTTGTAAGGAATGTGGATTCCACCTTGACAAATCGCCTACATTCTGTCTTGTTGATTTAGCACTGTAATAAAAGACAATGGTCTGGGATTTTTTTTTCTTTTTTCCACTGCGTTGCAATAATTTACAACTGATTTTTTATTTCCTTTCACACCCTGGAGCTGCCTTCAACCTTTTCCCCATAAGCAGTAGGAATTTGGATCCTTTGTTACACAGAAATAAATGTAATATTCATCGTCCAGTGGTGTGATAATTGGTAGGACGCCATTCAGACTCAAGGCAGCCTCTACATTCCCTCCTCACTTTGAAGATAGATTTCCTCTCCTGTGTCACCAGCAGTTTGTGCTGGCCTCTGTGACTGGGAATACAAGCCCCACTGCCTCCAAGGGACTGCTGACTCCTCTGCCACAGAGAAACCAGGAGGTGCTGGGAAGTGTGGAACCCATAGCAGATGGATACAGACACCTAGAAGACACAAGTTCTCCTCTTTGCAATAGCTGAGAGAAGGGCAACATGCTCCCCAAGAGCCCCTTTGGAGATAGGAGGCTAGAAATGACCTCTGGCTGCAATGGATTCACAGCAGCATGGCTGGTAAGGGCACATGGATCAAAACCACCAGTGTCTTTGGAACCTGGCTTCTACAGGAGCTCCAGCTGCAAGTCAGGGGGCAAGTTCTGACCCCAGTGCCTAATAATTGTAGTGAAGCTCTCCTCACTCCTTTTCCCCTGCACCTGCCCATACCTCATTTTCAAAAGGGCTCTGTGGAATCTCCTTAGGCACTGAACAAAGCAAAGTCTACATCGCGACTCCATACCAGACAAGGCAGGATAACTGATCACTTTCATTTGCATCACTCATTTGGCCCATCTCTCCATCCTGTCATTGCACCATTAAAAGCCAAAGTGTTAACAATATCATGCTTTTCACTCCATATTTGACACTCAAATAAAGAGACTTCACTTCACACTAGGGGCAAGGACCAGAGGAGATTAAAAAGACTCCTCACCTCCAAATAACAAATGCTTTTGATTTAGGGTTTATGGCAATGTCAGATTTTGGATTAAATGTGCATGAGTCCATCAACTCTACAGAGGAAATATTCTCACTGGCAAACAAAATAGGACCAATGGAAGAGAGCAAAGACAGCATGCATCTACTTCCATACTGAAAAGACTTTGCCTTCCCCTATATTTAGGCTTGATACACCATTTCAGTAGTAAGTAAGAACTGCAAAATCTCGAAAGTATACTGCTCAGGACAGGAACTTGCATTCTATATGAGGAAAAACCATATTCAGCTCTTAAATGACAGAGGATGGAATTGTTCCCTAACATTGAATTCACAGTGTTGAAAACAAGTTAATCTCACAAACAAAAGACAAGGCTACGGGAAAACAACTCATCCCTGTGCTGTTACTAATGATAAATGTATGTGCTCTCAGCCTTGGCAAGGCAATGCACTCTCCCCAGATGAGTAATATGCTCAAACAACCAGCCCTGGAGACAGGAAATGGACAATTTATTTCATCTTTATTTAATGGTCAGCAAACAACACATTACAATTAAAGCAGGTCCCATCTTTCATGCCATGCACAAGGATTTTAATCTCATGGGCCTACACTTTAAAGCAAGAGGGAAATTTCCGAGGAAGTTCATTACTAGAAATGACCTTCTAAAAAGGAATTAAAATATATGTGCATTTGTTGGGACTACAGCTTGGAACACAAACTCTTGAAAGGAATTAAGAAACTCCTCTGCTCCTCATTTTCATCCTGTAGGTTATGAAGATGCAGAATAAAAGATGTCCCCTCCCTTTACAGATCTTGTAGACTGTCAAGAATGGGAACAGGTGAAGAAGCCTTCAAACCTACTGGCCAGTAACATGAGATTCTTTACTGCTCCCTCAGGGCAGAAGCAAATTGCTTCCCAGGTGCTTAAATATCATAACTACTCTTTCCTGGAGATGCTGCTGAAACCCATGGATGCATGCTTACATGACCACAGATTATGTCCATACAAAGGGTGGAAAAAAGAGAGGCACCAGGTCATGAGACCTCCTCAGCAGCTACTCACTAACTGCTCTTTTAGGCATAATTTGCAGATTCATCATTTTTAAAATGTTTCCTACAGGTGGAACTTCAGGAAGGTCCAAGGCATTCTTCACAGAGTCCCAGACTAGGGTTTTTTTAGTCATCAGCTTTTCTGTCATGGGAAACTTAGGAAATAAGGATCATCTTGGGCTTCCAATATGAACAGTAAAAGTGTATAGAGAAACGCTAAACATATTTTGTTTGTTTGTTATGGGTAAAAAATATTTAGGTTTTGTGAAAGTAGAAAAAGCCCAAAACCAGTATTAAAAAATCCCACAACAGTTAGTTAATTTTACTTTTTTTTCTGCCAATGGAAATCAAACACTTTCTGAGATTTATTGGTTTTTGTATTGATATGTATTAAGACAAACTGAATCATTTCCAGTGCTGTGGCAGAACAACTCGTCCTTCAAAATCACACAAAAACTAAAGTGGTACCTGGGTTTATGTCCTTTGATTTCCTGTTTGTTACAAGTCTTCAGTTTTAGTCAGGTATCAAGGCTGCATACAATGAAGGCTGGCTGCACAAAATAGAGTTAGTGATATTTACTAAAATACTAAAATACAGATATTTTCTGGGCAGGAAGGAGCCCAGTAGCAAAATTCAAATCTCATCTAAGGATTTCAATTCTTCATTAGGACTTCGGTGCTAGGCCACAACTAGTTACAGAGAAAGTAGACCTCATCACTCTAATGACTGTTTCCATTTAGTTTTTTTTTACACAACACTCAACAACACCAAAAAAAAAAAAAAAGTGTTTTGATATCACTCAGACATTCCTCAGTCCAGCAGAGTACATACTTAAATTTCTGCTGTCTCCATCTCTCCAAGCCAGTCAGATGCAATCTGGAAGCTATGTAGTCCTATTAGTCTGGCACAGAGCTTGAACCAATTATGTAGAGACACAGCAGTTTTGTGATTTCCAAACAGAGATGGAGAGTCTTCAGCTGGCTCCAGGCTGCATGTACTGACCCTTCTGCACATCGGTAAGATACTTAGTAAACGTGGAAAGTGTTGCAACATATACAAATAGCAGACAAGAATATGAGTTTGAATGGCTCCACATTGTGCAGAAACATAAAAGCAAATATCTCACCTGGCAAGGCGTTTGCATTTTTTAGTGAAATACTCATAGGAACAACAGACTGGACTTGTTTTCCAGGAGTCTAAAGAACAGGCCAGCACTTATATTTAGTCTTGGTGCTATTAAACCAGTAAAGTCTCCTTTATGTTCTTCCCCTAGCCACACACTGATTTTTTCATTTCCTGAAGTCCAGCTGAATTCAGGTTTTCATTACATATGCCGTGCTGCAACAATCTGATTTTTATAGAAGAGTTTTCACACACACTGAAAGGTAGACTACACACACACACATAGGCTGCAATTCCTGTGCACTGAGAGAGGACTCAGTTCCACGTGGATGTGCTCACGGGGTCTTCCTTTGCAGTCAACTGACAGGAACTTTTTGGTGCACAAACTGGAGTTCCTGCACCAAAGCAAGATGATAAAAATCAGCCAGATTAATCAGAGCACAGAAGCACCTTCTTCTTTCTCTTGGGTATGAAGTGTATGTAGACATCTATTTCAGACACAATCATAATGCTGCAAGCATTCAGAGCTAGGATAATGAGTCCCTAACCTAATATTTTAGTCTAAATATTTTTGTAATTTATACTGTTTCTAGAGGCATTGGTTACCAGTTTGACTCAACCTCATAAGCACATGATATATTTCATCTCCCTCTGATATTAAGTATACCAAGTATAAGAAAGGTAATTTGTGAGAATGTTTATGTCATTAAATAGCAACACATGGGTCAGATTCTAATAAGCCTCTAGTTTGGCAAGAAGGCAAGAAAAGTTGGGATTGAAACTCTGCATATAGATAAGGAAATGGCACCTCTTCTTGGATGCCTTCTTTACTGTGACCACATCTGCAGCCTCTCTAAGGAGGTTCTGCTTTTAGGAAGTATCTGGTGATCAGCAAGTCACGAAGGGGTAGAATGTAAGGCCCTAGGTCCTGCTCTCTCCTAGCCACTGACTCAGGGATACAATTCATCCCAAAAGGCTCCATGAAAGCTCAGTTATGTACCAGGTGGGTTAGCTACCTTCTGGACTTCCTCATTCAATAAGGATATACAACATCAGGGAATCATAGGATGTAGAGGAATTTATGTGGCTTTTTTGTGCCATCCGAAAATACCATTTCATACAATTTGTAAAGAGTGTCCAAAGCAATCTTTTCAAAGCTGTCAAAGCTTGGAAAGGTTTCATTTAGGAAGACTGAAACAATTTTCATAAACTGTCAGCCACAGACTTTAATTTTTCAATCCCATGATATGTCTGTTTGCAACAACATCTACCATAGTGCTTTCTTAAGAGCTACGAATAAATAATGGATGGTTTGCTCATTACCTTAATTCTTTTTAAATAAGTAAAGAGGCTCTGAGCCCACCAAATTACCACATCATTTCTGATGTCTAATGGAGTCCCCACTTAAATCAGTTTGAGACAGGAAATCAGGAAAGTGCAGTGATCAGACGAGTTTTCCAAGCATTACATTAACATCAAAAAAACAAGCCCAGGAGTGAAATGATTTTACCATATTATGAAAGGCTTTTCCTGAGCCCTCTGAGGCTATTCTAGTCAATTCTCCACAACTGCTTTCTGGGTCTCTAGCAGCACTGACAAGTAGCAGCTTATAGTAACACTCATCTTGACAAACTTTAGTCATCTGAAAGTTAGCCACTTAATCTAAGCTACTCATCAAGCCTCCCCCTTCAATCAGTGATGCGAAATAGGTGCCTGGAGTGAACAGAATTTCTCCAGACTATTATAAAAGTTACTCAACTGGATGCTGACTGCAGCAGCAAAAGTTGTTCATAAGATTTCCATTTCCTACCACCCTCAAGTCAATTTTTCACACTTTTGTGGTCCAGTTTGCCACTTCTCAGTCCTTCCATTACAGCTATTTGTGGGGCCATGCTTTTAATCCTGGTGGAAACAACTGATCTGACAAGTGTAAAAAGAGCATTTATGTGAGGCAGTCCCTAATCAAGGAATAATTGTACTGTCAGTGTTGAAAGGCACCTCTTGAAATTATTTAGCCCAAATGCTCTGCTGAATAAAGGCCTGCTAGACCAAGCTGTCCAGGACACTGTCCAGTCAGGTTTTGAATATCTAGCTACAGTCTTCGGCAATCTGCTTTAAAGCATTACATAACCTTAACTCTCATCCAGCAACTACGAAGGATCTGGATCCAGATTTTGCATCCATGAAAACACACACTACTACCAAGTGGTCTGGCCCAACCTCCTCCATGCTCTCTTCTGACTACCAGTGCTAATATTCTGGTGGGTATAACAACAACAAAATCAAGGTCACAGTGTATCTAAATAAATTATTATGCTTGGTAGTGCCCATATTCCATTTGATTGTTTCCCTGGCAAGTTCATCATAAAAGTACAGGAGCTTTGTGCTACACAGAGAGAGGATGGAAACACACAGCTGGAAATGTAAGAGAGGACCAGACCATTCTGTTAGAGAGGCAGAGGGAAGATGATCCAGACCTTCACCTTTCAGTGTCAATCGGCCATTAAATGAGCTTAGCAGGCTTGCAAACCATATCCTTAACTTACACAGGAGTCTCTTCTGAGGTTAAAAATGAAAAACAAATCCATTCTATTTCCCTCTTCTAGCATAGTCCCAGCAACAGCTGTACCAGTGCATCCAAAGGGGTGGGAATTGCAAATTCAGGGGCAGAAACTACTTAAACTAGTCACTGAAGTCAGCATCCTGGCAAATGAAACCTCTAATGACATCTTTAGACTTCACCTCTAAACACACCTCTAAACTTCATCTTGAGGATGAAGTTAATTGTCCTTTGGAGGTCCTTTTTTCTCTCTACAGTGACTAAGGACATAGCCTAGGTAACTAACTCAGCTTAGGCAACTGGCATGTAGACAGTTAAAGGCAGCTGAGATAAATCCCTCTCCTGTGGTTGGGGGACTAAGAAAACTTGGCCTGCAAATCCTCTTGCATTTCGCACATTTCACAACGAGAGCTGAAATACCCTGTCCCTTAGCAACCACTGAATGCCATTTATTTAAACTTGCAAAAGCTTTTGACCAAGTCCCTCTCTAAAGACTTGTAAAAATGGGTAGTCATGGGATGAGAGGTAACATTTCGTCATGTGTTGGGAAGTGGTTAAGAGACTGAGATCAAAGATAGTCAGATTGCTTTTACTGTAGCAAAAGATTAACAGCAGGATGCCCACAAATTCCACACTAGAACTGTAGGTTATTGGATTTGTTAATGATACAGAGGCAAGAGCAACAGCTAGCACTAAAGAAATTATTTATGCTAACCATTCAGCAACATCCAAGGTATAAGAAGAAAAAGCATGAGGTATTTTGTATGGCACACATGCTCCCAACTGATAAAGTTCTGGAAGTATCCCTTTACCACCGATATGAAGCATCCAGAAGTATTTTCAGATGCACTGACCATTATGGTGAGAGGATTTTGAGAAATTCACTTACAGCATCAGAACAGACAGTTTTTTGCTCCTGTGTAATGTTGAGTGGGCGACTAGACAAAGACAAAAGGGTTTGGCACAGGGAAGACAATAAGAAACATCCCACAGATGCTCATTCTAGTGTTTATTACTTAATGGAATACCATTAAATTAAATAACATTGAGAAGTCTCCTGTGAAAGCCAAACTGCTTCACCTTCTGCCACTTTGCCATCTAATCTAGGTGATCGTCATCCAAGTCTCTCCCTAAAGTCAGCAACTTATTTTCCTCTTAGTGTCTCATAACGTTCATCTGCTTGAATTAAGTGCGGCATGTGGTGGTGCTCGTTGGCTGGGCTACTCTTTAGGCTCATAATATACCTGGGACGCCAATTTTGACACACAAAAAAGCCCATCACAAGGAGGAAATTCACATCCAATTCCTGAAGCTGCAGAAGCATCACAGACTAGCAAAGGCCAGTCTGTTGCTGAAGAAAGGCAAAGTAATAACGTAGAGAATGTTTCCCCCCCTGCTTCATGTGGTTGGACACCTTTAAAACATTCTTTTCAGACACAAAGACAAAAACTGCAGAGTTGCCCATAGGGTATAATTAATTCTACATCATATTAAACCACAGGAAGTAACAAAGTTGTCCCAGAACCCAGAACAAAAAATTGTCAAGCTTTTTAAAATACGGTCTGCAGGTGGCTACATGAAACTTTTGCACTAAAATGATGGGGCTTTGCCATATGAAATGCATAAGCCTATACAAAATCTAACTACCTGCTGTAAATTGAAGCACCATAAAAATAAAATTGAACAATTACCTTTTGTGGGCAGTGTAGATTGAGCTATATATCAGATTTAACATGACTCCAAAGCAGTAAAATTCCACCAAACACAGCTGAAAGAGCTCTAGTCAACACTCAATTTAAACTTTGGACTGAGGGTACAGAGGGGGCTCAGGAGACAAAATTATTAGAGGTATCATGACAGTGGTAGGGGGCAAGGAAAGCCATTGTGTCACTACATCTATTCAAGAGCTTAAAAGAACTGGAGGAGTTCAAAGTGAGAAAAAAAAAATAACACAACAGAGAAGCCACAAATGATGAGGTGCAATTCTGCTGCCAGATACATACAGAAGATACCTACAGATTTCAGTGTTCTGGATGAAGGGAAATGAAAGTGTTCATGCTTATAATAGCTTATCTTTCTTTCACTCCTTCCTTTGATATATCTCCTTAAGTGAAACTGGGACTGGACAAAATCATTCTTCTCAGGAACAATGGCAGGACTTTAGAGAGAGTTCTCTATTGTTAGACAGCTCTCCCCTAATTCAGAAGGTGTCTCTGTTTGTTCTTTATCTTGTTTTTTAAATTATGCTGAGAATCCTGCTCAGGCAGAGACAGTTGTGGTTGGGAGTTTAGGGGGGCTGGATTTCTGGTTTTGGGCTCTGAGAGGATTCTCTGTGGGATCTCACCTGGCTGAGTAAGAGTATTTTGTCACTGCAGGGGCACAACTCCTCCAAGGCAATGATGTTAGATGCAATCTTATCCCATCTTGCAACAGAGAGAGATGTTTAATGCATATTTAATGGACTGGTATGCATATCCCTGAGCTTTACTACTTGTAGTAGGGGCTGAGCAGACCACAATCTGCTCTGATCTGGAAGCCCTTACAGCCACATTACTGAAGGAATGTCATTAAGCTGAGTCCTGTTGCAGGCCTTTCACAGTCAGTATACTGTGAAAGAAGATAGGTTAAACTCAAAACCAGCTTGGCACTAAAGCAGCTGTGCAGGTCCTGAAGCCATGATGCTATTCTGTGTCTGGCCAAAACAGAGAGAAGGCACAAGCCCTCACCTCAGCCTGCTCTCACCTGCATGAAAATGTCCTTCCTTGAAATCCAATGAAACAATTAGTCCAAGGAAGGCTTGCTTGTGGGAGGAAAGCGTGGCAGAAACAGGCCTTGTGAAGCTGAGCTGGAAGCATCTGTATTGCATGCCACTGTGGAATAATTCCCCTCTTGGCCCTGACAGTCTACCTCCAGCTGGGAAAGCCCCCGATCCCCAAAGGACTTTATCTAAGACAACCACCACAAAATAAACACAAACTACCACCCATAGTTAGCTGCAGGCAGCTTCAGCTTCTGCCCACATGTATACAAATATTTCCATGCCAAACTATGCAGCAGGGTTTTTTGTTATATCTCCTAGCCAAAGATAATCCAAGAGGGGAAAAATAAAACCAGTGTGTGTGTGTGTGTGTGTGTTAACACTTATTATCACTAACATCCCTCACAGCACTTAAAATTCCTATCCCTCCTCAAGCTTTTGGCTGCTCAGAATTATGATCTGGAAACATGTTCACCCATCCTCAAAAATTCCTGGGATTTCAAAATTGCTTCCTATCCTCCTTTAGAATTATCTCAGTATTGATTCCTGAAAAATCATGCAATGCTGACACCAAACCCCTAAGTACTCCTTCTCTACAGCAGGCAGCAGACAGGTTGGTTAGAACTTCTCTCTTGGTTTGAAGGCTGCAACTGACGTCCCAAAGTCAAGTGATTCAGATCAAAGACCTGAACCAAAGGTTCTCACATCCAATTCTGATAAAATCAATTTGTGATTCCTCAGAAAGTCCCCAGCCACCATTGCTTGCTATGTCTGTCATATTGGAGGCAGCCAAATGTTTTTACATCTGTTTCATGAATAAATCAGCTAAAACACAAGATAAAAGGTTGAACTTCTCTAGGGTCATCTGGAAGATAATGATAAGGTGTCTTCTCATTTAGAAAGATGTTAAACACGACTTTGTGACCCTTTTAGAGACAATTGCTGCTGGTGAGCACTGCACCAGTGACCTCCAGCTGAACTGCTGTCTAGCACAGTCTGACCAGGTCTCCATGACTGCAGAAGCTCTGCTCCAGGCCATTAGAGCAAGCCCAGAACAGGGAATTTATGTTCTAAGATGACCAATGAAACTGTGCCATCACTGAAGGGCTGCACACTGAGGTTGGGGTTAGACAGCTTGCAGCAATTGCCATTTAAGCCAAAAGGCAGTTCTTCTCCTCTACCTCCAGTGATTTCTGTGCCACCCAGAGGGCAAATGCAGGGAAACCCATGACCTTTAATTATTTTTTCCTCCTTCCCTGGTTTGGAGGGGTTTTTTCTCAGGCAGGTCCGTTCCCTGGCTCAATTTGCTATGCTGTTTCACAAACACCAGCACTAGCACAAGGCTGGGGCCACCAAGAGCTGTGGATGGGGACTCCTTGAACCCAGTGTCAAAGACTTGTATGAAACAGTTTTGGCTCGAGAGCACTTAGCCCAAGAAGGGCACGTTCAAGCCTGATAAGAAAAACTTTCTACAGCCTGTATTTTCAAGTGAATTTGAGGCACTTAGAGATTCAAGATTGATTATTTCTGAATAGCAGGGTAGAGTCTACTATAGAGTAGGCTCTCACATCATGTTTGGCTTTGGGAGCTAATTTGGAAGTTTTTGCTAGTATACTTTCCAAAAAGCCATTAAATCTAGTAAATAGTAGTACAGTCTATGACCTGCCCCTCAAAGAATGGGATACTTAATAAAGATTGTCTGAGGTGCTATCTTGCTTGTTATGTGTTTAGGTAGCAATTCAGAGACCTGCAAGAAATACATTCCAATGATTGCACCCTATCACAGTTACCTTTGAAGGTATTTTTAAAAGAGTTAGTAGGTTTCAATACTATCATGACTACTTAAGATTGTGTTTAAATGCCTCAAGGTCAGGTCTGACCTTTTTCTCCCACACAGGAATATAAGACCTCAATCACACCCCAGTGAGAGAATGCACATTTTTTCCCCTGCTTAAAAATCCATAATGCCATTAAAAATGAATACGTTGTTGTTAAATAAATGTATGATGCTAAGATTAAATCTGTTTGCATTTCCTGCCCTCTGTCAATTATTAATATTGCCCATAACAGAGAGATTAATACCTACACAGTGGGGTATCCAGAAAACAATATAAGCTTTTCCTTTTGAAGGAGAATTATTTGCTCAGGTTTCACAGCTCACAGGAAGCAATTCTGAAATAAGGAGCCTGGTTTTGTACCTGTCAGCACATGGTTGAGCAGAATGAGCTGCTGATCAAATCTAGTCACAGGGAACTGCCAAGGACATGGTCCATCAGTGGATAAACCCATGTGTTTGCATCCACAGAATCAATATGGGAGGAGAAATGTGTTTCTGAGGACAAGAACTGGAGTCGGAAGCTAAACAATTAACATTGCTTTCATGCCCCTCTGTAATCAAAGAGGACCTGAAGCCATTGATTTCACCAGGAACAGGAGGCAGCAGAGTAAGCACCAGCACTAACAACTCCACAGCAGACACAAATGCACCTATTGCAGCCACAGGGCAGCAACACCAACACAAAGCAGCCAGAAAAAAAACTGTGAAATGAAAGAACAGAATTTTAACACTCTGAGGTCTGTCAACATAAGAACAGTGTATGAGAAAAGCTGCTGTTTTACAAAACCAGCAAATATGGTTTACACTAATACAGCTTGTATTTGTTATTCAGGGATGAGGGAAGAAAACAATAAGAAACACTCATTCTATGGGTAAAGACCATAACTAGAAAAGGTATATATTAAGAGAGAGAAAGAGGGAGATAAAGAAGATGTGTCATAGTTCCTTTGTGTGTTTACAAGTAGATTTTCTTTGCATGCATCAGCTGCACTGGTAGCAGCATTTTGTTTCTGTAAAGAGCATTACATTTAAATCCAGCAGTGATGAGTTCTGTGCTTGGCACCACCAGGTGAATGTGTTTTGACTTTCCATCTGTTTGCCCGTGAGAAACCAACAAATTCAGGGTGCTTTGCAATTAAGAAGCATAAAGCTTAGAGATTACCTGGGGGAAAAAAAAAAAAAGCAGGAGACATCGCTTGGAACACAAGTAAAAAGCGAGAAAGAGTAACACAAAACCATGAAGGTGACACACAACAGCCACAGCTCTTCAAAGACAAGAATAAGCATTTGTCCACTGCATTATTCCATTCCAACAATTGTGTTTGTTTGGAAAGTGACACCTGTGTGAGCTACACTCAAGGGTGATGTTCAGGGTAATAAAAGTGCCATGACTACAAATCAGCAAATCAGTATAGCATGTGTGAAACACCGAAGAGGAGGGAACTACAAAGCAGGAAAAACTTCCAGCAGGAGATAAAGGACAATAAAACAGAAAGTGTTTTTGCCTATATCTTGTGTTTTGTAGATAGCACTACCTGGTGTCACTTTATATTTCTTCCCTTTTGACCTGCCGGGTGAAATGCTCATCTGCTCCATTATATTTTTACATATATATACACATATACATATATATACAGATATATACATATAATCATAACATATTGGGTTGGAAGTTATCAAAATACAAACCAGACCTTGTTCTGAGACAGGATCGAACATATTTTATAATTTTTGCTTATTCCAGGAAACTTTGGATTGGCAAGTAACTTCTAGACTGAACTCTGATTTCATCCTCTTAAGTATGGTGGGCCAAACATGTGCTTTTACTCAAGTACAATTAATCATAACAGACGTCAGTCCTTACTGGGATCATTCCAATTCAAAGATTGTTATGATGGCCTACTATTGCAAAGCTGCATTAGCTGCTGTACACTTCATGCTGATGAAGCAGTGGTCTTTGTTGGTTTATACTGTTTCCTAAAGATCAGCCCCTTGGCTGTGCACACCACGAGACTAATAATGGAGTTTGTATTTACTAAATAAGATGATGTTTGGCACATCCATGGACTTCCAAGCACAATAACATCATAGCAGAAAGTGATAAATTGGTCAGATTAATCCCGTGCTTTGCTTGAGCTTCTTGCCACAGATAATATTAATAAACAAGATAAAAAATAAAAATAGGTTTGAAGCCTTTAAAATAATTTCCATTCATCTGGATTTACAAAGGACTGTGATCAGCTACAAACTGAATCTTTTTTATTTAGATGCCAATAGCAGTTTACTTTTGATCAGTCTGCCTACAGATGAATTTAGACCCACTAAGATGCATTAGCAGTAAAGCTTCTGAAATTTCCATTGAATGCTGCTACTGAATATTTGCATGTATCTGATACAAAATTACCATGAAAATTTTCTGATAATTGTTTATTAAAAGATGGAGCATGGCAAATTGCTAAGTGTACTAGCTTAAAGCAGTTTAAGCAGAATATGGTTTCTTGTTATGGTGATACATTCTCAGCTATTCCAGACAAAGAGATCTTTATAATCAGAGAATGTCAGAGAATAACCAGTTGTGTCACATAACCTCTGCACTCCTATCTGCTGCCTGGGCCAAAGACAAATGTGTAGCATCCAGTGAGTGCCTGCCCACACCAATAGCTGTCACTTGAACTATCAAGTGCTCAGGCTTCATTTTTCCCATTAAACTGTGCTTCTCTTTTGCTCAGAGCAATGCTCCCTACTTACATGAACAGCTTGAAAAAGGCTTCATCAGATAAAGCATAGTGAAGTGCAGCTGGTTCATTCTTGTCTCTTGTGAAGGCGAGCAAAAGAGGCAATTTTAAGGGTGCAGCGAAGAGTCACTTTAACCTGGCATAAATCCAGACTGTTTAAAAGAGGTATTCTGGAGCTCTCCCGTCTCTTCTTTCCAGCTGTGTCAAGGTTCTGGCTCTAGAATTCATATTGCTGCATGGTGTGGCTCATCTCATCAAGTCAGATAATGTTCTTCTTTTTCTTTGTGGTTTGTTTTTTTTTTTCTGTCCAAGTTAGCTTCCAGCTGCATGATGTACCCAGGATGTCTAGCAATGCACTTCTATGGAAGCTTATGCTGCCCAACAGAGGTGCCAAGAATGAGCCAGCTGAGGCAAAGAAGAAGGTGTGCCCACCACTGTCGGAGGTAACAGTGATGTCTCTGGGATGAGAGATCCTTTATAACCACAGGCTCATGTTCGAAAGGCAAAATCCTGTCATGAATGCAACATTCTCAGTGATGTACTGTCCCAATTTAAGAAGGCAATCTGCTATCTCAAAAGAAAATATCTACCTTTTAGGTAAAGCTGTGTATGATCTGATGACCTGTGGTAAGAGAAGACTACACTCAGGAATTTCACTCCAGTTTTGCAATACACTATTACTAACTTCAGGATTGGTGTTCAATTCTAATAATGACTGTACAGCCTCATGAAGACCAAATATAATTGCAATCCATTAAAGAGAGAGGGTTAGAGATGGAACTGAAGCTTTGGGCCACTGATTGTCCCCACCACTCTATTTTTCAGAGTTCCAAAAATAAACTTTCTCAAAAAATACTCTAGGACTTACTCTAGAGGCCCTAAATATCACTGATGTAACCATGCAACACCATTTAGCCTGAGGTTCAGGGATTCAGCAGGGACAAGTATTTAGAGACAAAAAAATCCCTTCCTGAAGAAACTACAGTCTTGGGTCCCTGTTATCCAAAGTCATGCCAGTGGGTGCATGGAGCTTCTCTGAAGTCCTGGGAGCCCTCTGGGGATTCCATGAAGTTTGGTTTGGACCACAACTGGAATTATGAATTCAGAGAAGGACAAGGAAATGAATGGTCTATAAGTCTTTGGAGATCAACCTGCTTGATTCCAAGCAAGATAAAAAGGGAAAAGGAACTAAGAAGTATGGGAAAGAATATAAATGGAAAAACTGCCAAGAAGCAAAAAATAAGAATCGGGAAGAAAGGGTGTAGGATACAAGAATGAAAAAAGAAAAGGCTTAGGGGTAATAAAAAGAAGGATTTGGGCCAAAATGTTTGTCAAGCATTCTAAGGAGAAGCAAGACTTGACAGTAATTTGTAAGAGCATAATGCAGCAATGTGACAGGATGGGTCTGAGATCAGCAATAAGATCCCAAAGAGGGTGAGCATCTGTCAGAGTCAGTCTCTGTCCAATTTCACGCTCCAGAGAGAGTGGGGAAGCTCAGGCCGCCTCATTTTCCACCCAACCACGTCAGGCTGACACCCTGAGGCACGAAACTTTCCATGTTGTAGGTATTTATTCCTTGAGCTTGTCACCCCATAATGAACAAGGACCACAGCTAGTCATCTGCTTATTTGAGAGAGCGCCGGGATCCTGACAGCCTGCTAAGCAAGCAGCAAAGCTAGGGAGGAGTGGAAAAGGTGTGGAAAGAAATGTGAGAGATCTCACAGTTAATGTGGAGTGGAGGCAGTGA
Organism: Petroica traversi; assembly: GCA_025920805.1. Lineage (NCBI taxonomy): Eukaryota > Metazoa > Chordata > Aves > Passeriformes > Petroicidae > Petroica > Petroica traversi. Next base: position 6,733,805 of record JAHLSL010000062.1, on the reverse strand, counting down.
TGTAGTTATAGCCCTACTTTTCTTTTCACTTGATGGCACAGAAAGGAAGGTGAGGAGAATCTTTTAAATGAAACATGACATTCCCTTATTAAAGCCTGATTCAGAGTTCAGCGGTCTTTCTGCTTTGTACGCGTTTCAGTGCTCCCACACCATGGGCAGCCGAACAGAAGAGACATAATAAAATAAATTTCAATGGTAATTTCCTGAACAATGAGGGCTTGTTTTCTAAGCAAACAGTCCTTTTGGTGTTGTTATCAAAGATGACAGGGCTAGCCATGTTGTAAATATGAAGAGGAGAGACACGGTCTCATTTATAGACTTAAAAGTCCTGCTAGGCATCTTTGTTTCCTGAGCAAACAAATCTCTTGTAGGGACTGCATGGAAAAAATTCTCATTACCCAGTTTTGTGGGGGCTGCTGTCGCTGAAAACAACTGCCTTGCTGCCAGTTTGTCAAAAGCATCATTGTCCAGCAGTGGGCTGCTGTGGCCCCACCAAGATCCCAGCATCCATTGTTGCAGTTTGATGCAAGCAGCTTCCACTCACATCAAAAGTGGAGCAGAGTCAGCATTCCCTGCCACATGTTGGGGTGACCTTAAGTAACAAATCTGCTGCATTCCTGGCCTGTGATTCTTGGAGTCACAGGCTTTGTTTGGGTCCAGAGACAGAAGTAAGAAACACCTTCCAATCTTTTACAGTAATCTCACTTACACACTATGAAGGACATCCCAAGCAGAATATTTATATTAAATACATACAGCAGGTGGCCTTACATTAGAGGAAAAACTGGAAAATAACTGAACAACCCTCAGAAGCATTATTAATAATGCTTCCAGACAAGGAAGTATGGGTTTCTCTATCTCATCAGCCTGCCACTGCAGCTATGGTTTGCAATAATAGGATTCAAAGCTCCTCCTGAGATTGTATCTGCCCTCAAGGGTAAATAAAGTCAGAGCTGCAACTTTCTGACACAACTTTGTCACTGCCTTATTAATATTGTCAGGCAGTGACCGGAGAATGGGCGACACCAGTAGCATAGCAATTGTAAGGAAACATTTCCTATAATGAAAGTAGCAGCAGTGGTGGCCAACAATTACACAAATACTGTTAGGGGGCTTTTCCTCACATGCTTTTCTGTGGAGCCCACTTTTCTCTAATACACAGTGGGAGACTGCTTTATTGTTGCTAAGTTCAATGGAAAATGCACAGTTGCCACATAATTCAATATCATATGCATTTAGGGCCTGACCCAAAGCCAGCTGACATCAATGGCACAGCTGCTATTAAAACTAGGAAGGACTGTGGTTTGGGCTCTCACAGAGAAGTATTCCAAAGCATAAAGCTTTACAGAAGATTATCAACTAATGAACAACAGCACTGGAGGGGATGCTGTTTGGAAGGGAACATTAAGTTTTCAGAAATACTCACTTTAAAAACTGTGGCTTGGTTCAGGTTTGCAAGTCAGTGTCTACCTATGAGAGAGCTATGAGCATTCATTAATCCTTATAATCCCTTCCAATTCACATGTGTTTATAAGGATGCTATTCTGGTCTTGCCTTGGAGAGATTTTTGGGCCAACTCCCAAAAACCTGTCAGAGGTCATGAGTTTATGCTTAGGTATTTTTAAATACTGCAGTAAAAAGGGCCTGATGCTTGCCAGACTGAGAACATAGCTCAGGGTTTATAACAGTTACCTGGAGTGTGGATTAAATAACAAGGTACTGTAGGTCCCAAGCCACCTCTCCCAGCTCTGCACGAGCTCTTCTCTCCATGGCAATGCCTGGGGCTGCATCAGGATATCGTGGTCCTCAGGGACCAAACCAAGGTACCTCAGTGCCATAAGCAGGTACAGAAGTAAACACATGCTGCAGCTGGGACCAGCTCTTCTTCCTGGCTGATGGGCCATGGAGATGAGAAGGCAGGACAGCACTGTTGTGAAAGTGGCTCTGTCAGTGCCCCTGGCTCCTGCTCAGAAGAGCTTTATCTTTCAAACCAGTGTCTCTCTCAGATATGCAATTCTCTTCACAACTGCATGACAAGGTGTATGCTATGAAAGGGAAAAGCTAATTCATCCCAGCATCATCCAAAAGCTCATAAAAGTTCTTTCCCTACTAGGTCCCCTTGCTTCTTAGTTGAGGAAGAAGTAAATCCCTTCATCCAGTGGGATTAGACTACAATGCCTTCAACCAACTCTGCTGGAACAATCAAGCCCTTTTCAGAGCAAATGCTTTGAGAATCAGGAAAGTAAAGAATTCAGTATGTTGAGATATGGTTGCTTTTGTACTGGCACCCTGATAAGAAAATGATTTAATACAGATCTGCAGTTGCATCCTTTGAATTCCCATATATTCTTCAAGCAGCTCATGTCACACAGAAGGCCAGCTTGAAGCCTGAATGCAATAAAGACATTGAATGGTTCTTACCTGATGTCTATCTGGGTCTTGGCCATGCGTTTGGAATTTTAGGCGTGTTTGTGGGGCTTTGAAGATGTGCTGGTTTTGTGCTGGCTTGCATGCTGAATTACTTGCAGTGAACAACCCTTTCTGAATGTCCAAAATATCAACATTCAGCATGGTTGCTATTGAAAGAAAACAAAAATCTCCCGGAAGATTTCTTTACTAATGCATACATCATCAGTGCATACAAGGGTCATGAAAAGGGTTTCCTTTTGTGACCTTTGTCATAAAACCCTCTGGGCAAAGGGCTGTGCAGGGGACTTTGAAGCAGTCATGTAGCAGCGGTTTTCCTTTAAAAGCACAACTCAAACTTCAAAAAGCTTCTCTACAAGCTCACTCTGCCACTGTACCCACAAGGTTTGGGGGCCACAAAGACAGAGGCCTTTCCTAGAAAACTTTGCAGGGAAGTTTGCAAAGACACCAGTGACAGAGCTGCAGACATAAGATCTGCTGCAACCTCTCCTGCAGGTTCAGGTGCCCAGCAGACCCATGAGCTGCATCCTCTTTTAAACAGACCAGGCTGTTTTGCTTTCCTGCTACAGGGGAAAGATCTATATGTCTTGCACTGAATGATCTAATGTAATTTGGGGGCAAAGCAGCCATTAATCACTTCTATTGATATACAGAAGCTTTAATAATAGAAAAACTGCCAGCAGTGTCAATTACTCATACACGTATATATGCATATTCTATACAAAGAATGGAAACAGACTTCCACCTTCTATTGGATTTGTAATTGGTAGAATAACTTGTGAAATGTGGGATAAGGTTTTAATAATTTTAAAATATTGTTTTGTATCACTCTTCTGCCCTAATTAATCTCTGCCAAACAGCAAGGCAAGCTCAGAGCCATCTGAATACTGTGATTAACTAGCTTGCTGACTATCTGTGTATTAACATCAGATCTGTGATAGTTTCCCAGTGCCATGCTACATACAGAAAAGGATAAAAAATGAGTTGATCATAGGTTATTAAGGGCGGATGGCATATCTGATGGCAAGAGCAAGCTCTTTCCCCACATCTCCTTTGCACATAAATTGAAGCATTTGGTGTGATTCAGCAGTTTAAACTCTTTTCCTTCTCCAGCTGTGAGTGGCTACCATGCTTCAGGGCTCTGCCCCAGACTCCTGCACTACCTGGCAGGGTAGGTGGGCTGGAGAGGGCAGCAGGAATGCATCTGGGTCCCAGTGAGCAGCTGTCATGCCCCAGGAAGCTCTCTGCATGCTGGATGCTTTTCCCTCCTGTGCCATGCTGAGGAACCAGTGCTGCCAAGGAATGCTGGAGGGATGGTAAGAGAACAGGCTCCCCTTGTACCAGTGCCATCACACCATATGGCTGCTTGGGATGTCAGAGGGCTGGATTTGGTGATCCAGGTTCCCCTTGTCCTTCACATAGGAGATAAATGGCATTTAGGTATGGAAGGTGTTCAAGAGCAAAGCTGCCTGCTGCATGAATGCTGAATGCTGTCACTGACTGAGAAGCCCATCTCATCTGGTAAACCCTTGATTTCAAAACACATAAATAAAACTAAGAAGCTCCACAATGGAGAGGTTTCTGATGAACCAATTACAAACTTTTCTTTGTTCACGGTAGGTATTTTTCCATTAAAGTCAAACCAAGTTTTCCCTGTGTTAACTAAAAGCCCAAATTCTGTGGAGGCTTAATTACAGTTTCACACTGCCAACCCCCTTTGGTGCATCTCCTTCTAAGTTGAAGTTAACATATGTTATCAGCAAATTTAAGGCCCTGCAGCAACAACTACAACAACAACTAGGCCCCTGCACAGCTATCCTGCACATCTAGGAGCCTCCAGGAAAGGAACACAAAACATTTTCAGCCAGCTCTCATACCATCCAAATGATGTAATTTATTTACAAGCCACCTTGCATTCCTGTGCTGCTGCCACAGATGCCAGGCTGCAGACACAGAGGTATCAGCCCAGCAGCAATGTGCTTGCTGCAGGGACTCCTCAGCAGCACGAGGTCATCCCTTGGCTGTACCTCTGCCATGTTATGAGCCATTGACTCGAAAATAGTTCTCACCTTTGGCTAAAACAAAGGAGAAAGCTGCACATGTTGAGACAGAGCTTTTCTACAGGCAACCCTGCCTTCTCAGCTCAGAGAGGCAGCTCAGCTGCTCTTTCACAGCCTGAAGCATCCATAACACCTCTACACCCACCAGGACCAATGAGCTCATCAAAGCTGACACATTAGGGTCCTGCGTGCTCTTGGCAAAGTCATCTTACATCCTCAAAACTTTGTAAATAACACCACAAAATGAGTTGAAAGAAGGTCCTTCATAAAAAATAGGTATCATTTCTAAATTAATCCAAACAAGCTTTCTTATGTCACTTTTTTTTTTTTTCTACACAAGGCACAGAATAACATAGCTGTGTGGAAAACCCCCTAGACTATACTGAGGACACCTTTTTGAGCTGTCCACCCCGTCAGAAGAGACCTGAGAAATCAACCCTTCATTTTTGTTATAAAGATAAAGAGAAAATTTTGATGATTATCATAGAACCATAGAAAGTTAAGAGCTTGGAATGGACCTTAAAGATCATCTGGTCCCAAACCCCACTGTGTGGGCAGAGACACCTCCCACTAGATCAGGTTGCACAGATAATCAATTTAAAAGTTCCTTTAGAGCAGGTGAAGGTGGATCCTGATCAGCTGGAGCACTAATCTTATCCCACATGACCATACTAACATCTTAATATGATTTTTGACTAACATTGTCAATATGAATACCTGTCTCAAGTTTTTACAACATCCATTATGGGGATATGAAAGCAGTATGGCTCTAGGGAAGGGGGTAATTCTGACTTCTCAACATGCAGTAAGAAGTAAGATTCTTCTCCTCTCTAGAAAGTTAATTTCAGAAATCCTACAGTAAGGTTAACAGGATTAGTTTTCCAGTTGCCACTGACTTTGCAAGCGTAATACCAGATGAAGACTGGAGAGAGAGAGGACTGGGGGAAACTGTCTGTTCAAAATGCTGGTTAATTGCAAAGAATCTGTAGTGCTTAAGATGTGACTTGCTGACAGGGAGAAAAATATATCAAAGCACAGAGGAGATAAATCAAAATAGCAAAATTTAGCTGAATAAATCTCAAGGGATGACAGAGGATCCATTGCTTAGAAGTCATGTAGAGGGATTTCTTGTTCTGCTTGCATCTTGCATTAAGCAGTCTTTTCTTTTTCTCGTTTTTTTCAAAACCAGCCAGACTCCACACAGATCAGGAGTTGGGATTTAAAGCTAACTGTTGGTGCAGATATAATATCCATGAAAATCAGGTTGAATGGGAGGTGGCTGCTTGCCTACCCTTGGAGGTGCACTACATTACCCATGTAAATACTACTCTGAAGGCAGATGAACTTCCAACACATCAGAAGAGTTGCTTTAAAAATATGAATATGTCACGTAGTTTCATATTCTGATGTGAGGGCTGATCCCCTCCTTTGAATTCCCTGCCTCAGGCTAGGGTGAGGTACCAGTCTCATGCAAACCTGCTTAGGGACCAAGGCAGAGAGCGGGGGAGACGTTTTCCCTAGGGAACTGCCTGTACCAAAGAAGCTCACACCTAAATGCTAGCTAGGAAATTTCCAGCAGCCTGAGTAACACTTCCAGTCGCCTGAATCAGCTCAATTTCTCCACGCTAAGTTACAGTTCCACCTACTCATTAGCAATCAGCAGAAATCAATATTCTGCATTGGCAACTGACATCCTCCATCTAAAGGATGAACTGTCATCGCTCTGGTGGCTCAGTGGCATCTGAGGTGAGTGCAACAAATAAGCTGAAGAAAAACTTGTTCACCTACAACTGATGCCAAAAAGAGTCTTTTAAAATAAAGGGGAGCTCTGAGCTCTGGCTTGCTGCAGAAGAGCATTTTTTGTCTGTCCCCCACCCACTTACCTCCACGTCTGGGTAAGAACCTCTCTGAAAGCCATCTTGCCCTCAAGAGGAAGCAATTCTGAAAAAGGCAGCAGTGGAGAGAAATTTCTGGCACAGTGGTTTATCAGAGGAGCTGGTTTTCACCCTAATGGCCTCACTCTGTTCCTGTGGGGCAGCAAACTCCAAGTCCCCTCAAGCCTCCATTTGTACATCATTCTGGTGGCTACTGCATATTCTGTATCTGTGTGGTGGTCCTTCTTCTCCTTCTAAAACTCTTTGCCAGAAAAGACATGGGGAGCTTTGTTTGCCACCATCACTTTAGGCTTCCAGTAATCAGAGAAAGAGCAGATCTACTCTCAGAGACACAAAATGAGCCACCTGGTGCAATTAATAAAAAATGATGGAACAAGCCTAGGCCATTTGGTTCATCAGAGTTCACTTAGCTTTTCTATTTAACGCTCTATTTCCTTCAAGAAGGCAGCTTATGATTTACCAAGTAACACCAGTGTGTTTCTACCTCGATGGCTTTAGCTTGGAATGCAAACCGAAAATATGTTTTATTCTGTTTGTGTGTGCACAGAGACCCAGTTTTTGGGTGAAGATACAGCCGATCCACACCACCTCTCCTTCCATTCCCTGCTGAGGGCTACTACCACATTAGGTCTTACAGATTCTTACTTTTATCACCCTCACCACCCTCTAGCCCAACACTACATCGCACTTCAGAAGTCCTCTGGCACTGGACTAAAGAAGAGGAATGTGCAGGTGTGTTCCCAACTCATCCTCCCCATTACTGCCGAAACTTGGCATGCAGTGTCCCACCCACTTGGAAGAAATATCCTGGAGTTACTCTTGAACTTAAATGCCACGATCTGGAAATAAGAAGGAGAAAAAAAAAAAATTTTCACAGTTTTCCATTTAAAATTAATTTCCATAGTTTTCCATTCGACATTCTTCAGTCAAATTCCAAAGAACTTGACCTGCAAGTGCCTATTCATATCAGGGAGTGCATGCAACAAACCCAAACCTCCCACTGTGTACCAGGGAAATCCTCTTGCTCCAGATCTGTCCTATTTCCTCCTCCCAGTCCCCTGGAGCAGCTGACAGTTTTTAACAAGAGGCTCTTTGTTCGATCCAAGTGCTAAACTAGATATTACCAGAACTTTTAAAATGGATGTTTTAAAATTCCTCACTGCTTTTGTAATGGGATTTCTCCCAGAGCCTCACAGGGTCCTTTCCATTTGCCTTAATGGACACAAGCTTCTGCATCTCTCCTCAGAAAAAGGACTAAATTCAGCTTTCTTCACCTTCAGACGACTGGCTACAACAGCTGAAAATGAGGAAATCCGAGGAAATCCAAGCAGGTGCTATATCCTGCTTATCTGCTCCCTGACCATACGATGAAAACAATGCTCCCACACTGAAGAGTAGCCAGACATCTTAGCAGTGTCTCAGGTTTTGATTTATTTCCTGGAAACTGATTTCTCAAATGTTCAGTTCCTTTGGTAAATCAGGCAACTACTGCTCCAAAGGCTTTGCTTTTGTGAGCTGTTCTCATTAGCTTCATGTATTTCATGTTTTTACCCACCACTTTCTTCATATTTTCACATGAAATTCCATTTGCTGTGCAGTGACCCAGTTTCACAGCACATCTAACATCCCTTTGATTTTTTTTTTCTTTTTTTTTTGCTGCCTGCTCTTTACTTATAGGTAGGAGCAAACACGAGAAGTCTGCAGCTGGCTTCTTTGTGTGGGTCATTTAGACAGATTAGAAACACTGAAGGAAGCACTAACTCTGCTTCTGGCTTCAATCAATACTTCCTCCAAGTTTGACACGAGTCCTCTCTATTTTTTAGCAATCCTTTGCTATGTGATGCACTGAGTGCCTGATCTCTTCAGGTTGAATAGCAACCTGGCAAGTGGCATTTCAGTAGGTTGCTGCAGAACCCAAACAGCACATCCTGCCAAGTCACATCATTGCCCAGCCTTCTTCTTTAGGTATGTGTATACGTGCTTGTTATGACAGAGGCACTAGGAGGGAGAATAAAACTAACATAAGGGAGAGGACATGTCAACCTTAACAGTGCTTTCCCTGATGGTAACAATTGAACAGCTTCCAGCAAAAATATTTAGTTATGTTCATTGTGTGCAGGCTTCAGTATCTTACCATCTGAATGCATTTGCTAAGTCACCCCAGTAAGTGGATGCATGTGCATATTTATTCATTTCAGCTGAAATGTTCAGGTGTCTCACGCATTTCTGATGACTCTGGGGATACAAAAGCCACTTCCTTCATTTCCTTTCCACTGCCTGGGGAGAGGTAAGAGTCTTGGAGGCAGCAGAGGTGGCATATGACCCAGTGATTCCCCTATAATCAGCCCTGTAGCAGAGGGAGATCATCCATTTGCTCAGCCACCTCAGGGCAAAGCTGCAGCTGGTTCAGAGGGGTTGGCGCTGGAAACAGAAGGTGCCTTGGTCACAATGAGCTGGATAACCTCCCCTGTCTGCTTTCCTTGGTGTCTGAGTCCCAGCCTGGAGGTCTCTGCACTCACCCCCGATGTGGCTGCAGTTCCATCACCCGTGGGGCTGCCCCAGTGAGAGGGGCTGTGCCCCACAGCTGCCCCACATGGCTTTGTACCACGGGCAGCCCGAGCCCACCCCACATCTAGCTCTGCACTCTGGCACCAGCAGCACACAGAGGTGACCCAGGAGACAGCTGTCTTGGGGGTCTCTCCTCTCCTTCTCTTGGAGCAAAGCCACATTATAAGGGTGCTTTACATTATCCCCAGCTCCATATGTTTCCAAGCCCCACACAAGTTGTCTCTTCAGGCCCCTTTTGATCTGCTGGGTTTCTGGAGCAGCTCCTCCTGTGCTTTGCAGATCAGCATTAGCCAGAATGTGGATGGGGATCCTACAGCTAGGATAACACCACACTGCAGCACAAGACAGCTCTGCCTTTCTGAGCATTCCCTCCAGACCATTCCTCTCCCCGCTTTCAAGATCTCTCATCTCCTAAAAACCCTCAGGCTTTTTTCTTTCATAGCTCTATACTCTTTTAATGCAAGCATGAATCAAATTCTGTTCTTTGTCACTCCCATCTCTAGACCCGGAGTCGCAGAGGAGATTTACGAAGTTACGCTGGATTTACACCAGGATAATGAGAGAAAAAATTGGCCCTTTGTCTTTATATTTTAACTGCTTCCCATCATATTTTTTATTTGTGGCAGTGTTATTGTTAGATTTACTTTGATGTTCCTATTTGAAATTCATTAATCTACAGCATGCTTTAGGAAAGCTCTTTGTATTTGCTCTCTACTTGGAATATGAAATTACTTCGCTTTACAAAGTATGTTATAATACTCTAAATTTATGACATTACTATTATCTGAGGAATCTCCAGCTATTCATGCATATTCCCTCTTTGTTTCAGGCCCTTCAAAGTTAGTACAGCTAATTCTACACTTTCTTCTCTTGGCATCAGTTGTACATTATACTGAATGGTATTAAATTACAGATCCCCACTCCTTTTCCTGGAAACTTGGTGGCTGGCAGGGTAAGATTAGATCTGGGTATTATATGCAAGGTTTTTTTAACAGCTTAGCTCTAAGATGCAGATACTATATGAAGCTTCAGTGTGATGCTGTCCTTAAAAGCATTAAACAAATTACATTAAGTAAAATGATGTCACTTCCAATCAGAATTTTTATCCCTTTCTTTCCTGATTAGTGCAGCATTTAGCAGATTTACTAAATATCTCTACTAGCTCCAACAGCTTCACCTCATGGCATCTTGAGTCAGCATTTCTGGCAGAAAGCACAACCATCGAGTGAAATTCATAATGTAAATTAGCATTCAGCACTGGAACCAATGAGGTCATTAGCAAATGTTTCCACATGACCTGTGGCAAACCCACTTCCTCACCAGGCCTGCTTTAGGAAAAATCTTAATTATTCCCAGAAGGAAGGGGGAAAAGCCTCCTAATGTTCAGCTGGAGAATTTGGCAGGGGCAGTGGCAGCAGCTGTGCTGGGCTGTGCCGGGTGGTGTCCAGCAGGTCCCACAAAGGGTTATCCATGCCCTGTGGTCTCTGTGGCAGTAAATAACACAGCCCTGGTGGCAGGGAGCCACTCTCCATGGAGGACACCTCTCACTCTAGCATCCTTCCAAGAAGCATACCCTGGCACTCCCACTTACTCCCAAACAGGAAAGACCCAGACAACCTCCTGTATCTGTTGATCTTTTCGAAATTAGATAATTCAGTATGCTTAATATAATGAATACTTTAACTCAGCTATACGTGTGACCTAGTGCACTTGTCAATTTTGGATTTTTGAGAATTTTTCTCACTAATTTTAGACATGCATGATTGTATTTACCCACGTCAAAGCTTTTATTTTTAACCTAACTGATAAAACCAATAAAAACCCATCTACAAATTTGCAGCTTACAAATTCATTCCTTTAGAGGTCCCTATGTAAAGTCCATGCAGTTGCTTTCATAGCTTTATTTCATTTGGAAGCAAACAGAATTATAATTTCTCTCTATATATATAATTATAAATAAATATAATTATTTTTTAAAAATACCTTCTGAAATATTTAATGTCAGCAGTGAGCTCATTAGCTCTTATTTGCTTTGCTGGGAAATGCCAGGTGCAGAGCAGATTGCTATCCCCAGCCAAGTCAGGATGGGAAGATCATTCAGCCCAGGACTCCGTGAGATGGGCCAGAGGAGAATGCTGGCAGACTAGTATGACTCCAGACAAAACATACTGAGATATTTGTGCAGAAAACACAGCCTTATCCTGTAACAAGAGTTTGCAGCTCAGGGATTTCCCAAGTTAGAGAGAGGGTCCACATGAAGATTAGAGTCACTTTCTGCAGCATCTCCTTTCCCCACCCCTTGCCCAGGTGCTGTGGCCTTGGGGCACTCCCACACTGGTGGTAGCTGCCAAGATAAGCAGGTGACAGGTGAGGTCAGACCCTGTGTGTCAGAGCAGCCTAGGGAGAAGATAAATGGGATTTCTCCCAGGACAGACTAAGGCAGATCTGTGCCACGTCTGTGTCCCACTGAGCTGTTGAGAACTTGGCCCTGCACTGGTGTCCAGTGCTGAAGGAGATTCTTCTGAGATGATGTAAAATAAAATACTCTCTGTTTGCTGCTGGCTGTTTCACCATGGTGCCTTCACTGAAAGGCTGGGCTAGAAGCAGTGAGTTCCCAAAGGTAGTGATGGTGACAGCAAGGATACATGGATGGATGGATGGATGGATGGATGGATGGATGGACAGATGGATATGCAGGCTGCTTACTCATATACCCTTCCACTGCCATCAGCATGGGAGCTGCTCCCACCAGGCCTTCCCATTTACTGACAATGTAGGTTTAATTTTGGAGGCTTTGTCCATAGCCCTGCTTGAAGCCTGTGCCAGCCATGGGGGTGGAAGCCATGCAAGGGACAGGCAGTAACTATAAGTGAATTTCGAAGCAGAAGGATTTCTCCTCCTTTTTCTCTCACCCTTTCCTTGAGCCTAAGCCCTGGGAAAATGTTCCCAGAGCAGAGATTCTTCTCCCTGAGTTTGTTAAGGAAAGTGCAAAGGTGGCAGGACAGGACTGGTGGTGCTGCTGAGCTGCCAGGCGACATGGAACAGATTCAGGACTCCAGCACACGCCATCCTTCTGTGCCTCTCCATGAGCAGGACCCCACATTGTGCACAGGATAGACCCAGAGCCTCTCTCCACCCAAGAGACATCAGAAGGACTTGGCATCCAGCTACCCATAGGGCTCATGAGAGGCTGCACACCCTCTTGCATTGCCTTCTTCCTTACAGTCAGGACACATGACCCAAAAGATTCTCAGAGTCCTCATTAAATGCATAAATTGTATGGAACAACACAAAATGCGTCTGCAGCTCTGAAGGACTATGACAATTTCAGGCAGATGGCAAGATAGGAATTAGCACTTCTTGCAGCACCCAGCCAGAACAGATGCAATACATAATGAGGGTCAGGCAGCAGCACACAGCACAATTCCCTTTGCTCTCCCAGCAAACACAGAAACGCTAAGTCACTGTGTCACTACAGATTTTGTTGCTGGAAACACGACGAGTGTCTATTGTCAAGGTAAATTAGTAATGCTGCATAAGCAGGAGCTGGAGGTAGAAAGGGAGCTATGAAAGAGGCAGCTCTAGAGACACGATGCGTCTTAAAGCAGTTTCTCTAAACTCTTCCTTCTCCCATACACATATTGCTTTTTGTGAGAGGTGTACAGAGTCAGTAACTCCCTCTGAAATGGTTGTTTGTTTTAAATTCCTGATAGGAAATATATTAAGTTAATTAAAATCGTACAAGGGCAGTGATTCATGAGGCATCTGACTGCAGAAGAATAATGCACCTACCTGGCTACCTGTCTTTTTGGTCCATTTCTTTGTGAATTGCTGTATTTTAACTCATGAAACAGTAAAACATCAGAGTAAAGCAATGGAAAGTCACTGTGTGCTTAACTGTGCAAGAATTATATTCAGGAAGGAAAAAAGTATAGGATTAATTTGTCAGCAGGTATAAAAATAGATCTTGAGGCATTATCTGAACTTAGGAAAAAATTTTAATTGGCTGCCTGGGGCCTTCCAGTATTTTCATTTTTCTAAATGAATTATGGTATATTCATAATACAATAGGTGACTACAAGTGTGGAAGTGTTTCTGTGCATTCATTCGGTGGTTCGTTCACAATCTGAAAAACAAAGCCAACAAGGTGTAATGAGAAATCCCTGTTTAGGTGGTTGAGTTCCTTCTTCTTTGTTCTGCTTTTCTGCTGGCAGTATTTGAAACCCAAATTTGCATGAGTGAAAAATCTTCCTTGGAAAAGCTAACTCACGCTTTGGGGTTCCACTGTCTTGCCAAATAATTCAAGCCGCTTAAATGGATTTGCAAGGTGGATGCTCAAATGCAGATTAAAATGCGAATCCACTTCCCAGAAAATCATGTCATTTATAAATGAGAAATCTTCAGACCTTGAGGTAGCCAAAGTGACTTGGCTTTTAAAGGAGATTACCTACAAAGGGCTCTGGCTACCAATCTGCTGGAGACTGGATGCATGACTCTAAAAGCCCCAGAACAAAAGATCAAAGACTGCCTTAGTCAAGCAAAATATTCCAGAGCTGGGTAAATAACTTCTGCTCTGCAAATAGCATTTTCCCAAGTGCTGTATCACAATTCAGATCTTCCGACAGGTGCAAGCACAGGCTGGAAAAGTGTGACAAAACATGTCCCATGACTTGTGAGAATGAACTGGTTACCTGAGCATATTTAGCACCTTTGAAAACTGGGGTACAGGGGCCATAATGTTTATGAGAGCACAGACACAACCTTAACACAAGGCAGTGCTAGTTAATGGCAGCACTTACAAGGCAGGAGCCTTTGAGATGGAACTTTCAGTTGTCCAACCACTCACAGCGGTAAAGGGGCAGCTCTGCAGACCTGCTCCCCAGCTGTGTCCCTAAAAACTGCACCTCCATCATCTCACCCAGCCCCACACCACTTCGCAGGAGGTCGGATCTCTGGACACAGAGGAAGGGTGAGGAGGAGCAAGGTAAGGAAATGCATGGCCACTGGTGGGGACAATCTCACCCCTGAGAGAGGCAACGAGCCCTCAAAAGTCCCTCTATCTACAAGGGCTCTGACAGGGGCTTCATACTTTCCTGAATCACATAAAGACCTCAGGGACCAGATTCCCACGCTGTCTGTGGTGAATTTTTCATGTGAAAAACGAATGCAGGAGGGCTTAAAATGTGAGTGAGGTTTAAATAGCCCACAAGGTATAAGGGAGAGTGTAACATCTGGCTGCTCATCTTCTTCCATCTCAGTCACGTGCCAGATATAATTATGAGGACAGGCAATAAGCAGAAAGGAATAATAAGACAGGAAGGCAAATCTCTTCAAACCTGAACATGAAAATCACAGCACCTTCATTCTCCAGAGGTTCAGGCAGTCCAGTAAAAGAATCACATCTAAGAGGCTTTGAATCTGCATGTTGTGACGTGCTATCAGCCTAGCACAAAGCATCAGGACTCAAATAAGTATTTCCCCAGCAATCAGCACCAAATCATAGTAGAAGAGAACTGAAGAATTTCTACAAAAGAACATTAACTGGAAAGCTAAATGATAAACCCTGCAGTGTTGACACGGTCTTCTTGCAACTCCCAACAAGGATATTTTGCATTCCAGCTGACTCAAGGCATGTCCTGGGTAGTGAATAAGAGCACTCAGCATGCCACAGAGAAGCCTGACTTTGAAACAGCAAGCTCCAGAATACTCACTGGAGAGCTAACACATGTCTCCAGAAGAAGGAGCACAGTGGGGCCTTTCTGCACAGCCCTGCTTTTTGCCTCTTCCACTAGTGCTCACAGCAGGGGTGGAGGGAAGAAAGAAGAGGAAAAAGAAATTAGTGGCAGCCAGCCTGCAGCATGAAGATTCTGTACAATCATCACATTTAACCACAAAGCCATGAGATGTGGCTCAAAGAAAATCCCTTTGGCCCACTGTACCTGCTGGCTTTTGGTATGGTTTGTATCATAAAGACAAAAGAGAGCAAGAATACTTCAAAGCAGCATGGCTTATTGTTGGGTGTACAGGAATGGGTTAAATCATAGTGCAAGATAGTGCAGTGGTTGCACATTTTATAATGATTTTTCACAGGGTTTTCTTCTGTTGTCATTTGCAGTGCCTTCCCTAGGGAAATCATTTCCTCACCTCTGTGATGGTGGCATGAATGAAGACTGACCCCTGCCTAGGAAGCCACATTTATTTATGTAGGGTGATTGCATCCATAAAATTAAAGCCATTTTTTGCCAGAATTCCTGCTTGTCTCACTTTTATTCCCTCTTACTACTAATGTATTTTTCTTTGTCACTATCCTAGTAAATTATAATGTATTTTACCTTTTATTTCATTGGATGCTTTTATATAAATCTAATTCCCTAATTTTCAGACTGTATCTTCTGTATTTCTGTGGTTGACAAAATTTTATCTTTATATTAAGTAACCTTTGGCTATTACAGGCCAAAAATCTCTTTCCAGTCACTTCTATGCAAACCCAAAATAACCCACCAACAAGCAAAACTTAGCACCTAGACTGGGCAAGTCTGAAAATGCTTTGATGTGAAATAGTTTTCTTAGATGCAGATTGATTCTCAAGGGAGTTTACCCCAGTAAGCTTAAGCAAGATATGTACTTTTATATGTGCAATACATCCCATCAGTAAAGGGACTCTGTGGAGACCCTTTTTATTTACCATAGTGAAATTATTTACCATAATTTCACTACCCTACAGAGTAGTGAAATTATGGTAAATTTGTGCATGAGCCTTATCTTACCTGGGCAGACAAAAGCTTTTATTATAACCCCCTTTCCACCAGTAAGTCTTGCCTGTAAATATTAGTCACACAGCACAGAAGAATCAATTTTTATGATGATGACAAACTAAAGCACAAATTTGAGCACTTATAGGCAGGTTGCCTTTGGGCCTTTTGATGATTCACAAATTAGTACTGACCCTCCTGGATCTAACTCTAAATATTTCACTTCAAATGTTTCCACTCTTTCAAGTACCCCTTAACATAGCTGGAATTTGATCTGCCTACCACTAGGAAATGATCTGACTCAGCCTTTGAGTACAGAAAAATAGACATTTTCAAGAACAGACTCTTTCAGTTCCTGTATCCAGGGGAGAAAAATTAGTTTGATGTAGTTCCACATTGTAGGACCAGACTTCTTCACTTCTATTCAGACTGAGTAGCCCTTTATTTTTCCAAATAGTTAAAATCAAGGTTGTTTGTCTATACTTGGGACTAAAGAGAACACTACATAATCTGAATTATTTTGGTTTTGCATACGTTGTTCCTTCTAATGGCATAATCTCTTTCTTGCCATTGTACTAAGCCACTTCACTTAGGCCTGTTTATGTTGTACTGGAGCTCAAGGCATATCATCTGAAGTTTTATGCTCTTTGTATAGACATGATCTGTCATCCTGGCTTAATTTTAGGATGTTCTGAGTAGCTCTTTGGCAGGTACAAGGCCTCTTTGGAAACAGTAACAGCTTGACTGAGTTTCAGAGTTTGGCAAGAAATAGACACATACAGGACATTTGTGTGTCTTTTAGTGGGATGAGATCTCACTTCTTTCTCTTTCCTCCACAATGCTGGGCAAGTGCAAAGATATTTTTTAATGTACCTTTGTGAGGAAAAGATTACCAGGGAGTATTTTGTTTGGATTTTTTTGCTAAAATCTTTGTTTTCAGGGACACAGGCATTTAGGATATACCTGAAAGCTTCTTCCTGCTCCTTCTGGTTAGGTATGATAATTTTCAACCTTTGGTTCATGAGTTTATTCCCTAATCAGGGCTACAGCACATGTCAAAGCTGTCCACTTTGAATGAAAAGCTTTTCCAGACTGAAAACTCAATTTACTCCTGCTAGTGACATTAAGATAAGCAGTCCCTCAAGGGGTCCCAGTCCTTATCTGATACACCGTGTTATTTGCAGGCTCTGGCAGAAATTAAGTGCAGTTTCATGTACACACACTTGGGACATGTGTACCCTATTGAACAGGATCTTTCATTTGCACATCAAATGAAGCTTTCCAGTAGCTCAGTTGAGCCCTGTTCACTTGCTGAATATCATCCCTGTTACAAGAGGCTATGATATTGGCATGCCTCTATATCCTAAAGACAAAGGATTACTGCTCTGCAGGAGGTGGCTATCAATCCCCTGCCTATCATCTTGCATAATGAATTTCCTGACACAAAATAATACCTTTTTTATACCCTTTTTTGGAAAAATGAGTTATCCCCTAGGAAAGCTTCACCAAATATCCTTCACAGCCCCTATCATAATGCTGAGATCAATTATTGATGTTAGCAGCACCGAGAAGTTGAGGTAGGGTGCTGTGCAAACCCAGAGAATGTGTCCATGCACACCATGCATGTTCTGGTGTCTGCTTTACTGGTGTATGCCTCCTACCATTCCCTTTCCCTCCTCCTATTTAACCTGATCCAGTCTTTCCTTCACCTTCATGCCACAAAGATGAATGCTGATAAGTCTGAATAAGGCTTTGTGCAGACTTTTTCTGGAATCAAATGTAGGCAAGTCCATATGAGGACAAGATTCCTAATCACTTGAAGGAATTGAGACTATTAATACCAGTATATTAAATTTAACATTGAAATTGAAGTCATTCAACCAAATTAAACATATAAATAGGAGCTGCCCTTGAGCCTGGAAATGGTTTTCTTTCTGCTTAAAGGAGAACTAGCTGTGGAATCTACCACCAACACACCAAGAGAATCAAGAGTCCAGAGAACATTACACTTAAAAAGTTTTAAAAGACTAAACAAGGAATTTGTTTAGTCAGAAAGAGGTTTGGTTTTTTTTCTGAGTCTTAAACTCAGAAAAAAAAGTCCACTGGGAACTTGGATTAATGAAAGCTACAAAGTGTTACTTCAATTCATCTCCTAAATATATTACCAGAAACATCTAGACAATGTCATAGAAATGAACAATATTTTCCTGAGGATTTTTGAATAATCTCCATGCATTGAACTGAGATTGGCATCAGTCTCATGGCATGATGCAAAATGGTTCAAATTACCTTCAAAATGGGTATTTATTTCATTTCTTACAAAAACTTCCCAATTTTAGAATAATTTTTGTAGAACCATATTAGACAGCCTAAGAGAGTGTTAACTTCATACCTATTGAATATTATAAACGCCACCATAAGGACAACATCGCAAGGTCAAATGCTGTGTGAAAACTGAGCTTGGCTTTACATAAATATAGTGAGTATTCCTGACAGTGGTGAGGGGTCAATGTCCTTTTTGACGGAAGAACTGATTGCTCTAGGACTAGATAATTTGCACTCACTTGCCATGGGAAGCCTTAGTCTCCCTCTCTGGGTGATTTGTCACCTGGAGCTCAGGATATGCACTATAGGCCATGAAAGTTCTCAGTGGAGAAATTTCTGAGTAATAGAAGAAACCCAATAGGTTTCCTAGGTAATTAGGAGAAGACAAGAGTAGTAAAGGACTGAACCACAGTATAAGCAACAGAGAGAATTAAATACTTGTTCAAAGTGGGCAAGGACTTCACTAGATCAATGTCAGATTATTCTATATGCTATATCAAGCTTTATGACAACTGTGATGGGGATCAGTAACAATCACACCTCAGAGAATTTCAGTGCTTCTTTTCTGGTTTTATTTCAAGTCATATGCCACAATTTGTTGCTTAGAGTAGCAAAATGCAGTATTTCCTCACTAGAGGAGAAGATTGTGCATCCATCCATAGCACGATCCCAAAGCTGGGAAAGTATACACAGGATCTGTTTTTTCCATTAAATATCCCACTATAGATAACAAACTGCCCCTTCACTTTTTCCCAAAATCGGATGATCACACAGTCTTTTCCACAACCTGTCAAAGCTTCTGAGAAGGGATGTCAGTGTCATGATCCCCAGCTACTGGAAAAGGGTGCTGAGGTACAGAGTTGTGAAAAGATTTAATCACAAGCATCCAGGAGCTGATTAGCAAAGAAAGAAGTCCTGATTTCCAGCCAGCTCTTGGGCTTGTATCACATGGAATGGGCAAAGGCAAGTCAAGGAAGTCTAGTGTAGATTTTTCAAGATCTCACTTGATCCTGTGATCTTCTCCTTCTCTGAGCTCCCATCTAATTCAGCAAGATCAAAAAAATGCCCTAAGTCCAACTAAATGGTTAGCCTATGTGATGGAAGTCATTTGGTTTTCCACTGAGCATGCACTAAAGGCTATATTCAGACCGTCTATAACAAACTTCAAATTTCTCTCATCTCAGTGAATTCACGCAGAATCAGGCAGTCCTGTTAATTAGAGCTTGAATCAACTGCCTGAACATAAGCATTTTGTGGCACCCAAAATTCCCTAGGGTACCTCAGATTGTGTGCACAGGCCTGGCATGTGTGACATAAGATCTGTGGGAAATCCATGCAGATCTGGAGTGGCAGCTGAAGACCAGGTAAGGCTCCTTAGGGCATCTCAAATTAGGCTAAACACCTGTGTTAAGGCAACAGAATGGAGATTTTTAACCCCCAGTTCTCTGTTGCTTGATCCCTTCTGCACTTCTCAGCTTCTCCAGAAATTGCATGGAAAATCCTGCCACTGGGATTCTGAAGAACTTTGTATCCACTTTGCAGAAGTATAAATAATTACACAAAGCAGGAGGGAAATCAAGCCTCTTTTCTCCCCACCTCAGAGAGATATGAAAAATACACTGTGAAGAGTTAAATAGTTGAGTCGGATTAAATTTACCATGTCTGCAAAATTTTCTATCAAAAGGTTACCTTTGATATAATGTTTCAGCCTGCAGACTTCTGCTTCCCAGCCATTAAATTCTGTTGTAATAAACTTTTTCAATATGCATCATTATAAGAAACTTAAATAGGCTTAGCTCTTGAGTGAGAATCACAAAGACAGTAGAACAGAGGAAAGAAATGCAAGGTGTCTGGCTTCTTGAATATTTAAGAAAAGGTTCTTCTTTATTAAATAATGCATATGAGGAGAGGGATTTGGAATTCTGAATTTTCAAGGTCAGGGTAGAAGGACGTCTGTCTGGAGAGCCACAAATTCCTGATCTCAGCCTCTGCCTCTGTCTTTGCCACACGGCCTTGTGCAGATCAGAGGACTACCCCACCACTGAGCCCCTTAGCCCCAGCTGCGATTGAGCCCCTGGGGCAAATGGGTCGTGAATACTCACCCCTCTCAAGGAAGAGTCATGGCAATTGCTCTTTTTATTCTTCACAATATTGTTCTGATATCTGTGAGGACAGGCTTAGAAAATACCAATGGCTCAGCTTTATAGCAAAACAGTTGCTGGTGGTTTAAAAGTAAAATTCAGAACCACTTTTCTGCTTACAGTGAGCATTGTAATGCAGAAGGGGCAGTGGCAGAAAGTCCGAATGAGAGACAGGGAGGATCAGTCTCCTTGTTGTTACGATGGTTTATGGAGACGTTTGGCCTCAGATATATTCTCCTTCCTATTCTGCTGGTAATTCATGTTCTTAAAGTGTAATATAATTGTACACAGAGACCATGTTGCACTCCTTTCCAAAGTTCTAAGCATGTTGGTTACTTAACAGACCTTCTGTCACACATGGTGAAATGAAAATTCCCTTCCAACAGAAGAGTTACATTACCTCTTACACTTGTTTTAGAAGTAGGGATTTAGATCCTATTCTGTTCTTCGTGTACTCTTGGAACAGCAGCTATCAGCGAATGCTGTGTTTCATGGCCTGGTATAAACACAGAGAAAGATAGCTGATCCTCTCTATGTATAATGTGGGGTTAGACAGCGATTGACAAAGTCTACGCTCTTAAAATAACAAATCCTTCATCCTGTCTATACAAGGAGTAGAGCAGAGGCACTGCACCACCTTCAAAGTCTATTGAGAGGCAGAAGGAGGGAAAAATTAAGACAGAAAAACTGTTCTGATATACTTCTTTTCCAATTATTACTCTGCTTCCCTCCCCCCCACCAGCCCACAGACATTTGCCTTAACAAGCAATGCGTTACATTGATCAAATACTAGATTCCTTAGGATTTTCTCTCCTATTTTTCAACAGCAGATTTCAGCTATTTATGAGTCTGTGAGGTGACATCTGGCTTGGCTGTTTGGGTCGCTGTGCATCTCTGGGAGACTTAACTCCCTTCATTAAGTGAGCACACAGAAATCCCTGGAGTGGGAAGAGGATAGTCTGAAACATCTCTCATGATTTGCACTGCGGTGTCATTTGCAATCAACAAGAGACTCTGGTGCCTTCCTTTTAAGATGCTGGATTCCTTCCCACTGTACTCCGTAATACACTTAATTCTTACAACACCCTGACACTCTATTTTATTTCTGGCAGCGCTTATTCTAAAGGTCAAAGTCCTCACTGACTTTCTCAATTGGCAATGCTACTTTATTTAATTTTTTTTTAAACTGCAGAAGGCACACCTCTCTTCTGCCCTGGGCATTTTTGCAGACACAAAGGAAATACAGTCCACAGGGCAACCTCTATGAAAGAGTGTCAACAGGAATGCCCCAATCTAGTCCTTCTGAAAAAGCCATAGTAAATGAACAGACCTGCTGGTTGAGAAACTCAATATATGAGTCAGCTGCAGAGTGACTATCAAAGCAAAGGATCCCACAAGTTCCCATCCAGGAGGCAGAAATATATAAATTTTTAGTGTGAGTGACATAAATTTATTTGTGTTGGTTCTGATTAAGGGAAACAAAAAGAAACTAAGGTATATTCATTAAAGTTTCCACTCTGGCTTTGCAACTCCATTTTAAATCCAAAACACAAGTGCATCAAGAGAAAGGGCAGGAGACTCACTGAAAGCTGAACTATTCCCTGTCCTTAGATATATGTTAAGTGCTGCCACATTGAAGCCAACGAAGGCCAGAATCTGGCCTTATAAATCTTGGTAAGTTCTAAGCTGGCATGTAATTTATTATGAAAGGAGAACTCAGTTTTCCCCAGCTTTGAGAAAGGAATGAGGGCTGGTGACCCCTGCAGATCCTTTTGCCCCTAATGGTGAGATCCAGCAGACTTTGCTGAGGTCTGCAATAATGAACCTCAATTTTGTTGTCTTCTGACACTGAGTCACCTGAGAAAGGTAATAACTATTCCAAGAGTTTGTACCTCATAATAAAATGTAAACCAGTGAAGTCCCTAATTTATTCACACAGGAAAATTAAAAAGCTTTGGCTTAGTCTAATGTGATACTTTTTGCGGCATTCCCCCCACTGTAGCTAATGAAACATTACCAAGAGTGATGCTCTAAAATCTGAGGCTGGGGATGAAATACCCTCAATGCAATGTGAAATACAGAGCCCCCTGTGTAGGCAGGTGGTGTTCCACTGTCCCACCCCCCCGCCAAGTGATTCTACATCCCCTTGTTCTCATTGCTTGGCAACTTTTTCCAAGATTTTTCCTTCAAAATGGAACATCTGGAGGCGCTGTCCCATGCAAAGGAAGACGAAGCTCCTTTTTTTAAATACATCAGGGAAAACAGTCGGGTTTGCAAACCAGTTCAGCACCTAACTTGGCAAGGGAGGAAGGGAAGAGTGTTTGCAAGCCTCTGTTCTAGGACACTTGCCTTCCCTGCTGCTGGAGGTGCAGACTTTGTTCTGGCTGTGGGCTGAGCAGCAGAGGGCAGGTTTGAAGAGAGCCTTTCTTCTTGGCCAAATCCACTGTTTGGAAGCTGGCGGCTGCTGCTGCTCCTGCTGCTGCTCCTATAATTGCTGAGTTTATTGCTGCCTGAAGCAAATGAGTGAGTAGGAGGAAAAGTAGGAGGAACAGAAAGTGCCATTAATCTACTCTTTGCTGATTTTGTGGGGGGGAATAAAGGCAAGTATAATTCCTGTAGGCACTCAATATGGTGATGAGTATGGCTAAAGCAGTCAGATATCACCTACTTAGCATATCAGTAGGATGAAGAAAGCAAAGGTGAAGGTCTCAGACCTTCACAGCCCAGGAAGCCTCTCACCAGGCTGTTCTGTACCATGGGTCTCATTCAGGGCTGCACTGACTCCATGTTGCCCTGAAGGTCCTGTGGCAGGACCTGGTCCCATCAAGTCAGGATGTGACCTTGTCTCCCAGCAAAGTTACAGCTCTCTTCTGCAAAGCACAGAGGGTCAGGTCCAAAATATATATATATTAAATAAAAACAAGAAGTGTGAAGGTATTGCCTTTTGTGCAAATACTCTTGCTCCTAGACCTGTCTACTCATAGATATATTATTATCTCAAATTATTTTCTTAGGCAAGAATATCTATCAGTATTCTGTGCAAGAAGGAAAATGCAAAATGTAGATATCTATCTTTTACTGAAAAGGTCACTGAAAATTATTTCAAATGACACAAACTTCATAAAAATGGGAACTCATCCTGTGATCAAAATAGTTAACGTGTTTTTTAATAAACCATTGATAGCTTTCCTGCTGCACTGGCCATTTCTCAACAAAGTTCTGCTATAATAGAGGCCATTGAAGGATATCAAAAAGACAAAATATTCAGAAAGATACAATATCTTTTGTTATCCAACTGATTCAGTTGTGAATATAGGCAGGCTTTTGAGCTTTTCTTCAAGTAATTTCCAAAGGGAAGCAAAGTAGTTAGCCCAGCAGTGGAAACACTACATCATAAAAAGCTTATTCATTTGAGACTGAAAATCTGCAGTGATTAATGTAGAAGGAAGCCCGCAAGTCCTCTGTAAAGTCAACAAGGATTGGGAATGCAAAAGACAAGGTGGGGGAGCAGGGGGTACTCAAGGCATAACTTTTTGGCTTCAATGGAAGCAAATTACAGGTAGAACCCTAATATTGCCAGTTTCAGACTCATATCTCTGTGTAACTTGTAATTACATGATTTATTAAGGAGTTTTTCATGTTTAAGTTGACAGAAGGAGATAAGCAAGGTCATTGAAACTCCACAGCCACTTCATGCTCTTGAAGCGTATTGGGAATTGAGGCACAAGAATCCACACAAAGATGAAGGAGTGCTATTTGTTTATGTTGTTGCTGACTGAATGTGCTTCTGGCATCAGCCTTTAAAATCTGACGTGTATTTAAAGTGGAATTGACTCAACCAAAACATCCAGCAAATCCCCAGAGATACAGATGCAGAACAACAGTGGCAAACTTCCAGCTGCCATAGCAGGCATTCAAAATCCTCTGGAAATAAATGACTTAAACGCTTTAAAAGGATAAGAAAGGACTGCCAAGCCAGACATATCTCAGGGCCTGCTCCTAAAGGCCCCAGATATGCATGACTTCAACTGATTTCCAATACTCATCTTTCCAGGACAGGCATTAAGGGATGCCTGCCTTTGTTCAGGGGGTTGATCGCAATTGCTGACTTCTACCCCAGAGCTCTGGTTTATATTAGGATGTATTTGGTTCAAACAAAGGCTCTGCCCAACCCAGTTCCAGCCTCCAGCAATGCCATAAGCCATATCCATTGCAAATTAAGAAATGAGTGAACATTTACATTTCCCCACACAGACTATCTCAGCTTCTGACTCTTTTCAACTGAGCAGGTTTTCTAAACCTCATGTGCTTCACCTGCTTAATAATCTTTTGTAAATCTCTCTTTCAAGTACTTGCTCAGTCTCTCCTTGAATTTTTGCATTTATAACACCCTTTGGCAGGAAGACACATGGGTTCATTGCCTGATATACAGAGGACCTTCTTCTGGTAGTTTTGAACCTGCCTCCCAAGTAATCCATCTGAGGGGTGTTTATCCTTACCCAGGATGAAACAGTGAGTGTTTAGCCCTTACCCACCTTCTCCATATCCAGAATTTTGTAGTAATATTCAGTATAGCCTACTTAAGTAGACTTTTTTCCGGTCCTAGTCCTAGCTTCTTGCCTATTCCTTGGCCCCACATCCAGGCAGAGAGCATTATTTTGCCCAGACATCTGCCAGATAGATACGGGTTAGCTTAAAGCACTGAACTTCTGCAAAGGTGAAGAGATCAAGCCCAGCTCCACATTCAGAGAAACCTTGCTAGATGGCACATGAACCAGCCCAACTTTTGGTGATCCCTGGTCACACAACACAGAACTGTGCATCTCCTGCCCCATGAGGCAAGGGCTCATCTCTGCAGTGTGACCCAGAGCAGCCTTTCTCCATGGGCCTGGAGAGTTGCCAGCAACCAGGCACCAGGCAGCAGCAGCCTCTGACACAGGCAAGAGTGCTCTGAGATGCTGCTGAGATGCTGAATGGCAGGATGGTCCTTTGTCCTGGAGACTGCACAGTCTAAAGTGACAAAAAACAATGGGTTGTAGCTTACAAATGAGTGAACAATGTTGGCTAACATGATTTCTATGAGATATGTGTGATGTGAGTCATATAGAGAGATATTCCATATACTTTACAGATACACTTTACATTCTAGACATATTCTAAAGACCTTTGTCTTAGCACAATAATCTGTATTTGTCACAACCTATGTTTTATTTTCATAATTCACAAGAAAATTAAACTATTCTCACTGAACATATCAGCTTTTCACATTTAAAAAGTAGACAAATATTTTCTATAAAACAAGCTTCCAAAATTATTCTGTGGTGTTTGTGAAATAGCTGTACTTTCATTAGACAAGACAAATTATCTATAGCCCCAGGAAAAATTAATTTCATGGGATGCAAAAGATTGAAGACCCATTGATAGAGTACAATATATGCTTGGCAGATGTCTCTTGCCCAAGGCATGAAATGGCCTGACTATTATCTTGTCTACAGTTCAAAAGTAATTGTACACATTGCACACAGAGCACCATCCACCCACAGAGCAAACACCTAGTGATGATGGATATCACTATTGATACAATTCACACCTAGAAACTAAAAGTGCTGGGGAAAGGATTGTGAATTCTAAAAGGTAATATGAATTCATTAACTGCAAAGAACACACACAGTTGTATTTAAGGAATAGAGCTGTGACAGTAATTGCTGAATTGAATATTTTTAAAAAGCCCTTTTGTTCCTATTGGCATCAAAGCTATTGTTGAACTGTGCTGTACTGTCAGCAACGTGAATATTAGGGGTTTAGATCCATGCATGCAAAAGATCAAAAGCAGTGATGAAGGATTCTGTAATTATTAGTAATTGCTTCCCAAGTGGCCATTTTTTATAAAGATTCTTCATCACAAAGTGTTCACTAAAGACTCTGGGTTGAAGTTATATTTTCATAGGAAGCACATGAGCCCATGTTAATTATTTCACACATTATCATCATAGCTGGAAACTACCACTAATAAGAAATACAAATGCTACATAAAAATCTGAGTATCGTTATTATGATTATTGTCATTTTAATGTAGATTGTAATGTTGCATTTTCAATTCAAAGAATTTCAAGGGGAAAAAAAAGCCAGTTAAACTAGTTTCAGATTGAGTAAAGTCCTAATTTCTCTAATTCAGTGCTCAAAATTGCTTAAATCAAGTAAAATATTAATGGTGCGTCAGCTGTGAACTGCCATTGACTCATAAGTGGTACTTTCTAGGCTCAAGAGTCCATCCACTTAAATGGATGTGAATCCTTCCATAGACATATAACTACAAGCACAGGCATGAAGAGAATTATAACAAACTCAAAAAAGGAATTAAAAGCTCTGTCATGCCCTCTTCTCACATACCAGTATCCATCCTCTTGCCAAATGTGTATCTTTAGAGCCTTACTTTGTATCTGACCCTAAGGTTTGCCTTGGAACTGCACTTGCTTATTCCAGGACTGAATTTATCTTGAATAAATAAAAATCAGAACCATGGCACTATTAAAAATAACTCATACATGACAATAATAGTCCACTAGGTCTTGTTGAAAAACAATGAAAATATTTAAGAAATTAAGTTTCTGCTGCCCAGATGTGGCATCAGGCAGCTTTCTCCAATCTTCTGCTGAGCACGGAGACTGTCTTGGAGTACACAACCCACACAGCAGCTACATCTCAGTCAAGCCAAGCACCAGGAGGGAACAGCTCCACCAGGAGCTAGTGACTCCTGTGTATTTCCTAGAGGGACATTTGGAGCCTAACTGCAGCTGTACAGCTCCCTTCCTATCTATCAAACCCCAAATGCAAAGGGCCAACAGACCGTAGAGTAAGAAAGACGCTGACAGCAGAGAGAAAAAGTTTGGGCTTTGTGGGGCAGGCACCACAGCTTTACAGAACTGGTCCATACCTCTCCTCTACATCAGATCCCAAAAACAAGATGTAATTTTCAGTGCCTGAAACGTCCTGTTAAAATCACTGCTAGGATTAATTACATTCTTATGCTCCTCAGGGTAAAAACCTTGCTGGGTCTGTCTGCAAAGCGCCTGTTTGGATGCCAAGCAAATTAATAAAGAATAATAACAGTGGTGCCTGAACAAAAAGCCATCTCATTCTTCTGAAACCAATGGGACAACTTAGTGCCTTCCATTATATAAAAAAAGCAATATTCAGTGGTTTTTTTATTACCTCTGAAGAAAAACACATGCAAAACCCCTTCAAGATATCCTTCAATGTGGCCAAGTTTTCTGTTTCAGTTAGGCTGCTTTGTTGAATATGTTAAAACACAGCACTAAAATTGTCACATGACACTATTTCTTATATTATAATCTGCTATACCTTACAGAATAGCCTCCTTTACCATGCCAAATAAATTAACTCTGTTGCAGTTCCCTTTCTGTCATGGTTCAGTCTCCCATCTCACTCATAAGACACATTAGTACCGTAATATATATATTTGCTCCAGGATAAATACTAATTTATCATAAAGGCAATGTGTGAATTCTACTCTGACATATACAAGGCTGTAACAAGAGACTTTAGTCAGTCCAGTTGCTTCATTATTCTCCAACAACTCCTTCAATATCATTTCTCAAAACAGAGG
Source organism: Petroica traversi (assembly GCA_025920805.1). Lineage (NCBI taxonomy): Eukaryota > Metazoa > Chordata > Aves > Passeriformes > Petroicidae > Petroica > Petroica traversi. The sequence goes on along the minus strand of JAHLSL010000062.1, from coordinate 6,706,010 downwards.
CACTTTTTTCACTTTCTTCAGTGCAAACCAGGAGTAACATCACTGAACTTGATGTTTCCCTTCTGATAAGAAAGAATTGGGGCTGGGGTCTCCTATTCATGAGGTAAGTAGGGAAACAAATCATGCCACTGTTTTATTTATGTTCCATCTAATTATTCAAGGCACAGCTTGCACTCATCCTCCTTAATTCCTATCTGTTTTCTGCACTTCTCCACCGTAGCTTGCCCATTCTTCTGTAGGGATTTTGACATCTCTTTAATTTACCATGACTTGTGCCACATTTTTCCCTGCAAGCTGCATATTCTGTGCCAGGGGGAGAGGGCAAGGGGAAATCCCAAAGGAGAAACACTGAGAAAGCCCACCAGCATGCATCTTAGATAACAAGAAACATGGAGGCCCATTCTCCTTTCAGCACAAGGGAGATTTACACCCGTAGCTCCCATTGTCATTAAAGTAGTTATACACATAATTTGTCCCATGCACTGAGAGGAAAATAAACTTGAGAGAGGAGAAGTAAAGGGTATTTGAGGGGAAAACTATTTAGTATGTAAAGCTTGTGGCTGCCAGTTGGTAATGAATGTGGCAGACATAATAATGGTAATAATAGGAAAAGACACCTACATATCTGAGTTAAGGTTATTGTAACATGGCATACGAACAGAGAACTAAACCATCAAGGAAACCACTAAATATCATTTTGAAGATACAGAAAGAAAATATACTTAAGACTAAAGAGAAAATTAAAAGGAGAGCAAAAGTAGAGCTAGGAACAAGCCAGCAAATGCAGCAGAGAAATCAGGGGTGTTTTCACTAAAGGAAACAGCAGCTCTCTGTGAGAGTACCAGCCAGCCTGGGAAGAAGTGGAAATAGATGGGATGTCAGCAGCAAGAGGCAGAAAGCACAGAGGTATTTCCATCCATCAGAAGACAAAAGCAAACACATTCAGAAGATACTGGAATAAATTAGTTTACAGCATGATCAGTGACTCAGACTGCTCAATATAGGAGTGTTTAGGTAATGAGATTATGGACCAGAAATAATCACAGAGGCTAAAGCCTACACATCAGTACTAAAGGAGGACTCTTAAGTGGTGGATCTCAGTGATTCAGATACCTCACTGGCTCAGAGAGTACAAAGCACAGCCAGAAGTGCTGGGATAGCGCTGAAGTTGCAGACAGCCAGACAGACATAGCATGTGAAATTGTACGTCATGGTGTACAACCTTCGCCTTGTTCCTGGTGCCAAACTCACTGGCATTGCTCCTTCATATTGGAATAGCAGTATAGATAAGCACTACAGATACAACAATACAGATAAGATGCAATTGCAGCTGTGCTAGGAGTTACCATAAGCCAAATATAATCAAATATACCTACACAAAAAATGTATTTAAAAACTGCTCTAATACTTGAGAATTAATTTCAGTGGTGAATCACCACCAAAGTAGGGTGGCTTTCAGGCAAGTCTCTGACACTCATTTAAGAGCACCATGAAGCAGGAGCACCAAATACTGGAGCACAGACAAATGATAAAGCCTCCATCATCTAGACAACTATTCAGGGTATAAATAATAACCTCGGATTGATGAACTGTTCTTTCCTTTGAGTGTAGAGTCAGATCAGGTATGCAGCTGTCTTGTCTGCAGGCAGATAAATGCACCCTGAGAGACTTGGTCATGGTCACAAAGGAAGTCTCTGGTCTGAATCACAGTCTCAGGCATCTCCTCAGCTGTCTTATTCTACCTCTGAACTTTTAAAATACTCTTTCACATGAATGGAGCTACATGAATTTTAAGTAGGGACTTGACCCATTGTATGCAAATCAGATAGAACATAAATCAGGAATAATTATTCTAGCATAAAATGGAGAACCTGTTTAAAATACTGCTGAATCTTGCTTCTGTAGAAGAAATATTACTGAGTCTAAAGCCTTTAGCTGAGAAAAAGCAAAGTAAATCCAGGTTTTAAGAGGTATGAATTATGAGGAAACACTGATCAGATGTTGCTTCTATAAATAATAACAGCTCATTAATTCTCATTCTGCTAATCCACACATTTAAAGAACTCAACAACCCCTTTACCCCCAAGGGTACTCATCCCACTTCTCAGCAGAGTTTTAATTTATGTTAGTAACAAGATCTCTTATTTCTAGGAATTCATTACTTTTAAAAAACCTTTTACACTATTTTATTGGCAGACTAGAAGATATTATCATAAATAATTGAAACTCAACTACACTTGTTCAGGCATTAACAAACTACATTGGCAAGGCATCATACCTGAGTCTTTATTTCAAGTATGTTCTTTCATTCATGGCATAATTTTATGTCTATGGAGTGAGACTCAAAGAAAGGTCTCCTGAATCCAGAATATGGGGCTTACATGCCACACGTGTGCTGAATGATTTGCTGTGCAGACACGAATTTCACAATTAATTGCCAAGCCTTACTAACTTGAACAAAGGATGCTGTCATTATCCATGAGAGCAAATTCACAGTCTCCCATTATTTAAATGTAAAGACGTGGGATCATCCAGTGAAGATCTTGAAACTGAAGTAAGAAAATTAGTAATGTGAGCCTGAAGTTAAGTAAGGCACAACCTGTAGTGCCAATATTAGCATTCATCAGGCAGAGCTCCCTTATGCAGGGGTGATCTGAAGTGTGAAATGCAGAAGGATAATCAATCAGGGGAACAGACCTTCCACATGGACAGCAGGCAGCCACCTCCTTCCAGAGTTGTCCTATGGGATGTACTCAGAGCAGTGGAGCGTAACAGATGATAAAGCATTATGCCATGGTGTCATTGAACTGATTCTTAAAAAGATTGCGAGGTGTTTTCATGCCCTACAAAGCCAGCTTGGAGGAGGAGAATCATATCAATATGTGACATGGGTGTACTCATAGATCATCCCCTGGTCTTACAAGAGGCTGACTGCCACCAAATGAGGTTGTCCAGAGGCAGCAGGATTCATCTCACCGAACTTCAGCCAGCTAAAATTGCAGCATCTTATATGAGCTAATTGCCCAGGCTCTCTCCACACTGACGAGAAGCACCTCCAAACTCTGTATTCTCTTTTAATATAGATGGGATGTGACACAGTGGGATCAAGATCCTACTGGAGAGGCCTGTCTCTCTTCCCTGAACATAGAGCACCCAAACTGATGGCTGAAACCACTTACCTGAAAAACTGAGGGAAGCAAAAATTAAAAACAGGAGCAACAAACTTATGCAAGGTTGTGTCAAGGACTAACAGAGGGAGACAGACAACTGCAAACTGTCTGTCTTAAAAGCAGGAGGTAAAACTACCCATGATTTAAAAAACAAAAGAACAGAACTAAACAATGGAAGTTAAGTCTGAGCTGAGATTGCTGTTTATATAAACACATCAGAGCATCTTAGAGCAGAGAGGGAAAACAGTTATTTAATCTAAGGTTCAACATTGGCCCAAGAGCAAATAAGTATGTACTAAGAATACATAAATTCATCCTGAAGATTAGGAGAAGATTTCCAACCACCAAAGGACCAAAGGTCTGGAACAGCCTTTCAGACTAGTGAGATACTATTTTTGGAATGTCATTGACTGTAAAGAAGCTGCTCTGCTATGTTTATAGCATGCTTTAAGACCTTATCATGAAGCATTTAAAACTGCTTGTGCAACCCTTGTTGAAGTACAGAATACATAAATATCAGGTAACTATTCTGAAATAGAATAGTTCGGAAAGCCCCACTCCAATGTGAGAGACCATGCACGTGTCAAAAACAACTCCACTTTTAATTCTAAGTGTTAGGATAATTTATCACAGCGGTTTAAAACTGGGCTCTTTTTGTTTGACTGCCAAGTTTCAACACCAGCTTTCCTGAATGTCAGGATCTGACTCTGCATTGTTATCACTGTCACCCAGATCATGAAATTCCCCTTGTGCCCCACTGGTTCCATAGAAAAAGCAAGTGATTGTGGGCATCAGCTTCACAATGGGCAGCCATGCGGTAGAAGCTAACTTCAGAAACCCATTGCAAATTAGAAATGGGAGGAGAAGGCTTAAATAGAGCACACTGAACTTCAGCTGTAATTTTGGTAATGTGGTTTTGATATTTTTATTCTTCTGAAAATTACATAGTTACCTGCCAGTGTCAGACTTCAGACTGGACTTTAAGCAAGCAAATATACAGCAGACTAAAGAAGAAATGTGTGAAGAAATAACACTGTAAGGCATTTTAAGGGAGAGATTTGAAATCCACTGAGCCTCTGGAAGGGATCTTAAGTTTGCAGACACTTGGAACACTCATCTTAATTGGTGGTGCTAAATAATACTGCATGGATTCCATTCACTCTGGGAAACCAATGCAATTCTTTGCAGCTTGGTAAGATTTCTGGAGCTGCTGACACCTCCTGCTCCATTATTTGCAAACAGAAAGATTCCAGAGGATCAAAGTCCCTGGGAACATAGACGCCTCTGCCGTTCTCCATTTTGTAAACAGAAAAGGTTAGATATGGCAATCCCCAGTGAACTTGTTCTTTGTGGGTTTTACGCCCACAAACAGAAGATGGTTACCTTTAGAAGACAATGACTTAAGTTTAAAATACAAGACAAAAAAAGGCAAGGCAGATTAAATAGTGAAGCTACTAACATGACATAATGGATCATTTTGGTGTAGTATGTAAGGAGGATGCTAACAGCATCATAAAGCACCCAAGCACAATAACAAAACCACTTCAGTTGATGCGGCTCTGAAAAATGCCTTTTTTATGAGAGTATACTTTTGCAGAGAAAAAGCCTCAAATTTTCACAACCTGGTTGCAGGCATTAAGTAACAATCAGCTCTCAGAGAAAAGCACAGTGATGTATTACGGCATTAGGTCTTGCTGGGGAAGACAAACTGTATCGTGATTACATGCAAAATTAATCCTGAAAAACTGCATTAGAAATATTCATTACTTTAAATTTCAGATCTATTTTCTTCCCTCCAGAAAGTACTGTTTAAATGTTGGGTACAGGAATCCCACAGACAAGAACTCCTGAATACAAAGTTCATACAAATCTGGAAAGAAACAATAAAATTGCTTCACCTGTGCTCATTAGATATACAGTGCATAAACTCTGGCTTTGGAAATCTCATCAGCAGGAAGCTTCTTTCTTCCTTTCTTCATTTTTTTTTTCCCACCCCCTGAGGATTACTGAAATCTTTGCATTAACCACCGAATAATGACAATGTTCTGCAGCCTCGAGCTGTGACTAAGGATTTGGTCACAGAGGCTACAGGGTAGGGAACCTAAAAGCTGCCATTGAAAAAAATATATTGTAATAGAAGTTTTTTCTTTTCTAAGCAATTAAGCACCCAACCTTGTTTATTGCATGTAATTCTGACTTGGAATGTGCACTTAGAAAAATCTGGCAATGAGAGACAACCCTGCTGTTTCAGTGATGATCATGGAGAAAAGAAAAAAGTCCCCCCCAGGTTCAGCAACACCCTGTTAAACTTCTTGCTCTGTAACTCCAACCACTGCTGCTCAAGTGTTCTGGCTGAGAACATTCCCTTTGCACATCCATCATCACCTGCACTTATATTATATTGTTACATACTAGCCCATACTCCCACTGAGGGTCAGGCCTTAAGGTTCCAAGTGCACAGCCACTTGTTTTGGTGATGCATGCACTGCCTGGCTTCCTCCTCCTCAGATCTGTGACTGCTCATTCCCACTCCCACTGCATCCTTTCAGCTGTGCCAGCGCAAACATTCATGTGGCCATGCTGGGAATCAAACAGGGGAATTGATCCAGCTAAAAATAACTCTTTTTTCCAAGCCAATTTCAGGCAGAGCAATTCCTGATGTGGCAGGGTGGTGGAGAGCTGGTGGGCAGCAGGATCAGGACATGAGCCTGGGAGAGCAGGATACCCCCTGGCATCTGGTTATGCTGGCTCAAGCTGATCAGGACATAAGGCAAAAATTTTCAAGAATTTCCTGTCTGGCTATTCAGCCTGCTATTTATTGCGCTGGTCTTTTAAGCAATCAATGGCTTGAAAAAGAAAAGAACATGAGAACTAGATGCTTATAATATTTTTCCAAAGTGTACTAGGAAGAACAGGCATGGCCCAAGGTGTTTACCTCTTGAAGAAGACAGAAAATAACAAAACATATATTACAACCAGTGGCTGACATTGCTGATCAGTGCAAGGAAAGGGATAGAAACTATGTCAAAGAGAAGATGTCTTTAACCACTTTGGGAAAGACTGAGGAGAAACAGCAGAAGACCCAAAGTACCAGGCTGGCAAACATGGTGTCATTGGGGTATCCAGGCTTCATTTACTTTCCAACAACTCCCTTCATCTCATAGAATCACAGAATTGGTAAGGTTGGAAGGGACCTCAGTGGGTCATCTGGTCCAAGTTCTGTGCTAAATTGAGCAAGTTGTACTGAACTGTGTCCAGACAGTTCTTGAATCTCTCCAGTGAGGGAGATTCCACAACCTCTCTGGCAAATCTGTTCTAGTGCTCAGACACCAGCAAACTAAAGAAATTCTTCCTTATATTCGGGTTGAACTTCCTGTTCATTGGTTTCTGCCCATTGCCTCTTGTTCCATTGTTTGGAACACTGTAAAGAGCCTGGCTTCATCCTCTGGACATCTTTCCTTCAGATTCTTATACACATTGATGGGGTCCCCTCTCAGTTGTCTCTTCTCAAGGCTGAACAGGCCCAGCTCCCTAAGCCTTTCCTCATAGGAGAGATGCTCCAGTCCCTCAATCATCTTTGTCATCCTGTGCTGGACCTGCTCCAGGAGGAGCCCAGAACTGGATACAGCACTCCAGATGAGGCCTCAGCAGGGTTGACTAGCTCAACAGGATCACCTCCTTTGACCTGCTGGCAGTGCTCTTCCTAATGTACCCCAAGATCCAATCGGCCTTCTTGGCCACAAGGACATGCTGCTCATGGACAGCTCATTGTCCACCAGGACTGCCAGGTCCTTGTGCACAGAGCTGCTCCCCCAGGCTGTCCTGGAGCATGGGGTTATTCCCCCCCCCAGGTGCAGGACCTGCACTTGCCTTTGCTGGACTCCAGACAGCTCTTCTCTGCCCATCTCTCCAGTCTGTGGAGATCCTTCTCAAGGATTCCCAGGAGATCCTGGCTTTGTGTCAGTGAAAAGGCATCTAGGCATTCACCCAAGTTATTGATGAGTAAGTGAAACAATACTGGGCTAGAACTGAACCTGGGGATACCACAAGTGACAGGCCTCCAAATAGAATCTGTGCCCCAGATTATGAGCCTCATTTAGAATCCACCTCACTGTTCAGTCATCCAGTCCACACATTCTGAGTTTGCCTATGAGGATGTTGTGAGAGACAGTGTCAAAAACCTTGCTAAAATCAAGGTAGACAACGTCCACTGCTCTCCCCTCACTACATTCAGGTAGTTACACAAGGTCCATGAGGAGTGGACAAGTGTGCATTTGTAGCTATGAATCTGAGCTGAAATATTCTTATTACTGAATGAGTGAGGCAGCATTGGTTTGCTAATAAAAACACCAGAAAAATGTGACCAAGAAGAAAGAAACCTTTAAAAAAGCCTTTTTAAAAAAAAAAGTTATAATTTCTTATAAATTATTTTTAAATACAAGTTTTGAAAGCAATTTTTGTTGTCTTTCCCTCTGGGAGCTGCCTTTTTTATTTCACAGTGGGTAACTGAGTGGCATGATGAGGATTAAGGCAGAGCAGATCCAAGTCATATTAGAAACCACTGAGAAATAAGGCTGGTTCATCATTGTTTTAAGGTTAAGTTCAAGGAGTTTTTCAAATGTTTGGATCAAAATAAACAGATTTTATCCTACTGTTAAATTAATGACAATGTTTGCTTCTTTAAATGACAAAATAAACACACTTTTGGAAACAGTTAGTGGCTCAAAGTCACACCAGTAATTTAAAGGACACTGCTCACAGAAAGAAAGGTGTAATAATGAAAAGCAAAGACAAACCTTTGTGACACACATTATAGATATTTTTAGTATCAAAACAATTGGTAAACTCTTAATTTAACATTTTATTTTGCATTTACCTTAACAAGTAGATCCAAGTCATATCCATGAAGAGTTAAGGTATGCTCAAGGCTAAAAAAAAATTGCCCACACTGGTCAAAATAATTTCTTTGTAAAGGTAAATGGAGTTGTGCCTATGCACCAGAAAAGAGGCAGGTGCATATCTGGATTTTGGCTACATGAAGAGTGAACCTGGAGAAATCCCACAGAAATCAATGTGATTGTCCTAGCAATTAACGGGTAAGTAAGAGTGTAATTTTAGCCAACAGGCTTACACAGACGCCAGTCTCTCCACCACTCTTTACAGCATCAAAAATGATCTATTAAATAAGTAGTGTGATAAGGAATATCTTTATCTGTAACAAACCCTGCCTTAGAGGGGGAGTTGAAAGCACTTGAATTTTAAGTAGCAAGAACTTCAGTAGGAGGTTCTCTCTGGCAACAGTTGAAAAGGCTGAAGAAGACATTCACACAAAAATGCATCAAATTCCAGAAATTTGACAAGACCGGGTTATGAGGCTGAACAGGGTTGTTTAAAGCAGCTGGCAGCTAATTTATTTCACCTGTCCTTTTCATACTGCCAGGGAGAGTCTGCCCCACATGTGAGAACCAAGTCACATCACTGCATGCCTGATATCATGCCAGCTCTCCTGAACAGCAAAAAACCAGTCTATTCTGTTTAATTGCCAGGTTTCAAGCAGGCTCATTACAGTTACACAAAGCTCTCTGTGCAACAGATCAACCTGAAGAGGCTTAACTTTGTGGCTGCTGTCTATACAGTCATAATTAAATAAAAGCAGATGGAGGAGGTACTAAATAATTATGACTGCAAGATAAATAAAATGCTGGGTAAGTAACTTCAGAAGTATAATTTAAGCATCTTACATAAATAAAAACTACCAGCTTCTTCTGTGATATGTTTTCACACTGAGGTAGTTCAGAAAATTAAAGTAATCAAGAAAACAATGAAGTGAAGTATTAAACTAAAAATATTAAATATGTGTGACACACACATAATAGGAAACAGGTACAAAGTCATTCTGAGTCACTCTTCCCACAGGCAAATGCAAATTTTCTGTGCCCTTGGCTAACGCATGTGTCAATTAACCTTGTGATCACATTATCACAAAACCATGTTGTTTGGCAGTTTCTCTTATTTCACAGAACATAAAGGAGCTGCCCCTGCTCTTTACAGCCATAGCTCCACAGAGATCCAATCACTGGAACATGCCAGAGGGTCACTTCAGCTGTGCTAGATCTTGCCTGGCAGGCCCAGCTAGACAGGATTTCCTAGAGTTTTTGCAGTCAGGTCTCTGGATGCCTTGGTCCTTCTTCAGCTATCAGATGTAGACCTGTGCTGCTCAGTATATCAAGATCCCAGCCCTATAAACAAAATGGTAAATTTTCCATCAACTTCCAAGGACTGTGGCTCCCCACCAGGTGCCCCAGGTGCAGACATTAAGCCACAGCAATAGATTGTGCTGCCATGCTTTTCCCACAATAAACTCATGCATGGTACAGGGGCTGCCAGCCTGGCTGTGGGCACCTGTGCTTTCCTGCTTTCCCCCAAAACAATGAGAGGGAGAAAATCTGTTTCTCTTTGCCCTCACAGTGAGATATGGGGGCATGTATCAATAAGACTGTCTGCTCTTGGCTGAGGTACTCAGCTGAGCATCCCTTCTGGAATCAGAACATAGAAAAGCAAGAAAAACTTCTCGGATTCCTGCAGCCTGAAAGTTAAAATGCAGGAAGACAGTATGTGTATATGGGGAGTTTTTTGTGCAATGTTTTGCAGCTGTGGTCCCCTAACACAGCTATATGTAAAGAGTTGTTAAGAACATGAGGGCGTGAAGTAAGTGCAGTGCCAACCTAAAAAGCATGCTCAGTCCACCACTGGTCTTAAATATTTCTTCCTTTGTAAATATGGTGTTGTGTAGCCTGCTGCAAAGTATTGTTTGTTCAGTGCCAAATAGTCTGCAGAGCTATTAATTGCTCCTGTAAAAGATCCAGTTAGAAAGTGGGACAAAATATCCAAACAACTCTTTTGAAAGAATATACAATCCATATTGCCTTAATTCTCTGAATAAGTAACTGCTTAACAGAATAAAAGGGCAGGTGTTGTGTATTTTACAGATACATAAGATGACCATGTAATGGCTCTATGAGATCTTTGATCCAAAATCTCCTTTGTGATCTGTGTTGTAGATCTGTTGCTTGCTTGCATGTTTGCTTGCTTTTCTGGCCAGAAGTTTACGGGACTATTGTTCTTTGTACACAGGGAAAATAAAATGTCCTTAACAAAACTCACACATAACAAAACAGCTCCAACTGACAAATATATCAATGGAAAATGTTTTATTTTCTAAAATAGTCTCTCAGTGGGTGTGACCTAAGACCATAGAAGGTGTCACAGACTCTGGTTTCATCACCCACAAACGGCAACTAAGCACAGCAGGCTCAGCTGTGCTTTTCAGCAATCTAGAGAGTCAACCAGACAGGAAAGGTTGAAAACCAGTCATCTAAACAAGCATATATAATCTTTGTACATAAAAGAAGCTATGACCTCTTTTGAACCATGGGATAGTATTCATTATCGCAAGAAAAGCTTCACAAAGGAAAGAAAATTAGCTGTGTCTTTCAGTGAGGACATGCCTTCTGCACAGCTGGACTGTACAAAGCCATTTAATTATGGCAGCAAGGAGCTCAAACAGGGTAAATTGCCTTGAGGAACAGTCTGGGTTAGCTTGTGACCAACATAGCACAGCCATCATCTGCTCAGGCTGCACACAGGATAAATCCCCATCTGCCTCAAAAATGCCAGGCAGATAATCCTGTAGTCATAACCTACTGTAAGGAAGAGACACATGACAGCTGGGTCAGTGGCTACGCTTGAACCCAAACTGGGAAGGCCTCCATTCAACACTTCTGTAAATATAACCTTCAGTTCTAGCCTCCTATCTGTAAAAAGGAAAAATATGCCTTGCATCTGTGCTGAGGCACTGTGAAGATAAAGATTTTCCAGAAAGACTCTTTTATAACTTACAATATAGATATCTGTCAATCAGCTTTGCCAGAGGTGACATCAAACTGTGTACTCAAATAGTGAAGGAAGAGAAAATTATGCAGCCTTAATCTCCCTCAAATCTTTCCTATTTTGCCATCCTGTTTTGCCCATCTCATCCATCTCACAGACTGATTAGCTTCATTAGAGATGCACCTGTCTTCTCAGTTTTACTTGTGAGCACTTGAAGACAGGCTGCAATGAAAAATCTGATTGCAACTTGTGAATTCCCATTTAAAGCCACTGAAACCATAGTCCTGTGGCAGCAGTTGCTTCCCATTCTCATTTATCCACTATTCAAGATGTCTGAAAACCACACTGCCAGTCCCTTCGGTTTACAGCAATCCCAGTGTATTTTCAAGGTGGACTTACATTCCCAGTCTGGAAACAGCACCTCTCACCATGTTTGCAAGACAGAAGACTCTCCATTGTCCTTGCATCTTTAGAGGTAAACAAAAACCTCTAATATTTTAAAGAGAATCTAAGTAGTTTGAATTTAAACGGGAACAACCACTACCATGATGACTCAGGAATGCTTGCTGGATATGGCTTAAAGTACTTCAAAGACCATCCTAGGAGGAGAGGGTAAAAATGTGGAGAGGAATCAAAGACATTTCATGTGAGAGATATGAATGGTTTCCAGATGTAAGATCAAATCCAGGACACTGTGTCATTGGCGCAGTACACAGGTCACCATGTACTGAATTCGGGGGCAAGTGAAGTAGCGGAGGCTGTTAATCTTTTGCCAAAGTCTAAATTAAGACAATTTTCACAACAAGCAAGCAGAAAAATATAAAAAGTTAGGGGGGGAAGAAACTAATAAAGTCCAACCCCTTTTCACTCCAAGCTTAACCCCCTCCTAGGTCTTCTCTAGCTTTGGCTTTAGTGTTTGCAGTGGCAGCTGATTTTGTGTAGACCCTCTTTATTTATTTACTTTTGCCCTGTTCTCTGAGTGTTCTTCCCCAGAACAAAAGTATGGCAGAAGATTTTCAGTTTCCGAACTAATTAAACAATTAGTTCATGTTTCCTCTCCACCTAAAAATGATGGCCAGCTTCACCACAGAGTGATGGACTATACCATCCTTCTGCTGGGAAACAGAGACACCCATCTGCAGACACGGAGTCCATCATATCTTCCTACAGATATTAGGTGCTATTAAAGCAAAATTACTGCTAATCCCTCATTTAGGGCTCTGTTTTATGGAACAAAAAAAAAGCATGGTTTCTGAAAAGGCATGCTATTTGATCTGATGCTTTTCAAACTGGATCCTAACAGCTTCCACTGGGGCTGAATTAATGTCTTTTGAAATTTGTAAAGATTATCGCTGACCTATTTAAAATAAAGATAAACAAAACTAATGGGAATAAAAAATTCATTCTGCTCTCTTATTTTCACTACAAAGACAGACAGTCACACAGCCTAAAATCACAACCAGGTATAAATTTTGACCATTCTTATGAGGGCCACTGAGATGAAAGCATTTGCTTGCTGAGCTTCATTGACTGAAAAACACTTGACTGGGTACCTTTAAAAATGCTGCTTATCTGAACTATTTCAAGAGATTAGTTTGCATATTTAATATGTTAATGTCTCACAAGTAAGAAGATTTGCAGGGACTTATTACAGGACATATAACTTGGCAGAGCCCTGAGTCATTTAAGCTGGTACCTTAGCCACTAAATGCCAGCTACACTATTACACACCACCTCAGAGTCCATTCGTGGCAGAAAGCCAGTTTTGCAGATCCTTTTCCAAAATCCAGGTTAGAGTCTGTCTTTCAGCAAGATATTTCTCAGTGGTTTATATTTTCACTGTCACTAGCATGTCTTTTGAGCTCTGATTAACTTTGCCTTGACACTATTGAAATGCCAAGTATAACTTTAGCTCAGGTTCCGAAATGTTAATCAGTTTTGAAATATCCATAGATTGCATAAATATCAAGCCTGTAAATACTCAGAGACATCTGTCAGGATCCACATGGCATTAGCAGTCTTGTTTCTCTCTAGGCCCACAGAGTCAGGTGTTCGTCAGCACTGATAACAAAATAAATCACCTTGAAACAAAAGGACATGGCCTTCTATTAAAGTCTTCTAAGATAAAATATATGAAGATATAACTCTTCTAAGATATACATTAATTTGCATTCTCAAATAATATTTTGATTATTTACTTTTCCAGAGCTGCCACTGGCCACATTGGTAAAAGAATTCTGTCTAAATGTTGATGTCCAAAAAAATAAAATCACAGAATCGCAGAGTAACAACCCTTTCCTGAGTTGGAAGGGACCCACAAGGATCATTGAGTCCACCTCTTAAGTGAATGCCCCAAACAGGGATTAAAAATCCTGTCTCTCGTATCTCTGCATAATTAGATCATAATCATAATGTGATTTCTGTGGCTGAAATCTTTACTATTATGTTAGGTATAAAATTTATAGGAATTTCCAGACTTCAGGACATAAAATACTCATTATTTTTGTGAAAGAGGAAGAAACTTTCCCCAGAGCAATTTTATTGCTGAACAGTCTGCTACACTGTATTAGGTCTGCTCCTTACACTGGAGCATTTCATGCTAGAAACACCAAGATCCTGTACTTAAAGCCCTCATGCTAAGACAGAGAATAATCTGTATTCTTATATCCAGCTTAGTAGGAAAAAAAAAGCTCACAGAAACTATGAGCTATGCCTCCATCCAGCTAACCAATGTACTCAGCCAACCTGGAAAAAAACAAAACGAGCTTTCAGTCCCTAGCCAGAGGTTCACACACTGAAAATTGTGCTCTGGAAAGACCATTCCAAGAAGAAAGGGTGAGGACATCTCTTCCAGCCAGATCCAAGCCAGAGCTGATTTCAATGGCATGGTGACAATTTGCACTGGCTGGGTACCCAGCTCACTGCTTGGAAGTGGCAGCTGGAGCTCACAGTTCTTGCAGCAGCCACTGCCCTTCAGAGACACTGTGGATGCTTGGAGTCACTGCCAGCAAGACCCCCTGGCTCTCTTGGCACAGCTGAGCCTCCTCCTTTGCAGGAAAATCAAGACACTGGCTGAGATGTAAACTACAGTCAGCTTATACACCAAAACAGACATTGTGCCAGTGCAAGCATGGGATTGATTAGTCCCATCATGTGGGGATCCTCCAAGGAAGGCCTTGAGGAAAATCCCCAGTGGATTTTCTCCCACCAGGAAATACAGAGCACAAAGGTCTCTCCTGCAAAGAAGGTGGGGAACCATAATCTCCAGTTTTCTTGAGGTGTTTAAGGAAAATCTGACTTGTTTCAGGATGCCCAAGACTTTGTACATTTGGAAACTCTTAGCATACAAGGGCACTATGGAGACCTTAGGGTAGAGGAAAGCAAGACATTCTATTTGTAAAACTAAAAGGACAAGAACCAACACCTTCTAAAGGGCATAAGGAAAAGTTTCATCAATTGGAAGTCCCATTCTGGAAATAATTTATGGTCTCCCAAGCTTGGCCGCCCTTGTCTTGGCAGTGAGGCACAGAACTGTCAGTCTCTGAGTTACCTCAGAATGCAGAGCTCACTTTTAAGAACTTTTAGCTCCAAATTAAATTAATTTTTAATTAGGTACTTTTAAAAATTTTACTGAGAAACCATAACATATTATTTTTGGAAGTTCAGTTTGGCAGAATGAAAAAGGACTAGCATTGCAGAAGGGCTGGAACTCTGCAAACAAAGACCTTTTAGAGTGCACCTGAAAACCACTTACACTTTGGCAAAACTACTTGGAGTTGTACAAATTTGCCCAATATCCGTCTGGAGAAAATGTTGCTCTGCACTGGGGAGGAGGTACCAGTGAAAAGAACAAGACATGCCAGGCCTGTGTTGGGGTGCTCATTTTGCCTCACCCCACCTACCAAAGACTGAGCATCCCACATTAAAAGGAGAGCAGCTGCATTTGCTGTCTGTATTCCTGTGCTCATACATACACACACACTTTCCTACCAAACCAACCTCCTCATCTGTTTTTAATAAGAAAACTCACACAGACTTGCTAAGCAGTCTGTGTTGCAGGCTTGCCTAACATCCTTGGGTTGTCAATCCAGCAGCAGTCAACTAGGTTGCTTTTAAAATGAAGCTGTGATTAGCTTGAAGGAAATAAAATCTGCCTCTTACAGCAAGCTCTTTAACTGCACTTTTGACAGTCTTCAATGATACAGAAAGGGAAGGAGCTTCTTTTTGCTGTCACCATATGTAAAAAACACTTGCAAGCTGACCTGGCTTCTCATATATTACTTTTCTACAGAGATTTGCAACAGTGTCTGAATTGTCTTCCCCCACCTGCTCTGCCAAATTATTATGGTACAAGCACTTTGGAAAAAAAAGCACAATTGCTTGAAATTACACTAGAGTCAAATGTTGATAAAAAGGTGTCACAGAGGGAATGAAAACTAACTGCTGTGAAATTTAATGAAACCCACTGTGTGCCAAGGGCACAGGCAGCCAAATTGAATTTAAAAAAGTGCCAAGCAGAGAAGCTTGTAATCAGACTAGCCACTCTGTTAGATGAGATAAGCAGAATGACTTTTTTCTATCGCTAGATCAAAACAGACTGCAATTCTTATGCATGAGATGAAAAGTTACAGTATTTATCTTCCCAGCTTCCTGTGTTCTTAGCACCGGATCTCCGGCTTAGTGGCATGAAATGGAATTTGCCATCTCCAGTGTAAGGCTTGTCCCAGCCCTTGCACGGTTCTTTCCTGACAGTTTTTATTGCAAACTATTATGGAAAAGAGGAACAAGCTAATCAGAGTTGTTAATAGCTCAGCACAAAATCTTCAGCCGTGGTGTCCCCTCTCACAGCCTGGGCAATGATTTGAAGTCAATAGGGGAGAATAGGAAATGGAAGATAATCCCAGCAGAGGAGAAGGACTCTGTTCAACAGTGCTCACACTGAGAACAGTTACCAAAGCATCACTCCACTGCAGCCTCTTAAGGAATCATTTTACTCCTTAATTATTATAGCAGCATTATTTTGAAACTGTGCTAAGAAAAGCCTGATCTCCCAAACAGAACTGGTAGCATTCATTTTGGGAGTAATCCCTCAAACTCTGGTTAAGGACATTAGACAAAAGAGCTGTGCAGCCCATCTTTGTGGGAAACAGCTTCAGTACATTCATTACTTCGGTTGCTTAGGGAGTTATCAGTAGCCTCGGCTCTGGGCCACACAGAGAGGCTCAGGGTCTCCACCTTTGCTTCACAGATAAGTTTCAACATTGTAACCTGCTCGAACCTGTAGCCCGGCCTGAATGGCCAGACTGTCCTTTTAAAGGTCTGCTAGTGAAGCTGGAATACTTTCTGGAGAGAAAGTTTCCAGCAAGAGAGGAGATTTCCAGTACTTAACAAAGCTCTCCAAAGCCAGTCGTTATGTTTCTTATAACAGGATTTCTCACAAAAATTTCCTTTTATCATGGCCTCTTGATTTTGCAGAATGTGCCTGTAATGGTTTCGGGGATTGTATTGGCTGTAAAGATGTTTTTGCCATTATTTAGTGCCATTCATTGTGTTTTTACTGCTGTACCAGAAAAAAGAACCTGAAAACTATCAGAATGCCTTGAAATCTAAAACACACTACAGCACAGAAGCCTTAAGTTTTGTATTTTCCTGTGCATAACCCGTAACCACATCTGAAATATCCTCTGCAAGTCAGCAGTACCAAAGAATCCATCTGTCAGCAGGTATGGCAAATGGAACTTTACAAGGAGGTGCAGCTCCTCTCCTCTCCCAGCCCTCTCCATTCCCACTTCCCCTGCTTCCCTCCCCACACATCCCCCTGCCTCTGACTGCTCCCTCCTCTGCTCATACTCTTCTAAGGATGCAGTTGAAGAAAAAGAGTTTTTAGGGGAATAAAGGTCATCTGAACTTTACCCCTGAAAAGAATACATTTGTCATTTGTTACACTAAGCCAACATTTAGAGGTCTCCCTTTACACAGTCCTCTACAAAGTACAAAAGGAATGAGACTGCATCAGTTCTTACCATATTAAAAATGAAATAAATCGAAATCTCCCTCAATTTCCCCGTTTGACTTTGGTTCAGTTAGGACTTCTTTGGAGCAGCAGCAGCCTCTGCCTTTTCCCCTATCACAATGGATTTCAAGAGTTTCCTGCAGTATAACAATAATAACCATAACAGAATTAACATGGTACATCTGGGAATGTTTGTACAAATTTGCCAGACATATTGCACTAATCTCCAAGTGACATTCAGAGCTTATAGTCATGTAGCAGCACCTGGGCTGAGTCAAAGCAAATTTTGAAACAAATTTTCTCTCACACATACACTCACAAAGGTCCCTCAGCATCACTCTACCCTGGTTTCTATAAATTCCCCAAACAAAGCACTTTTAGTACATCCTAGTAACCCATCCCAGTGACTGGCATTCACCTGTATTGTGCCTGACCTGAATGATTTGCGATGCTCTGAATATCAAGTTTGTTCCAAATTTAAAAAAAAAAAAATAGTTTTCACAAATAGGCTTTCATTTAGCTGCAGGCTTGGACAAAAACCTGAACTTGAGAAGAAGTCAGGCAGTGCACTTCTCAGAAGGTGTAAGGCCATTTCTTATACATCACTGTGTTAGCAGGTTTCATATCCTTTCAAAAAGTGTTGTATTTCAGAAGCAGCTTCTGTTATTCCAGATTGACTACTCATGGCTTTATCTTAATACTTTCTCCAGCTCCACATCCCTTTGCATTTATTAGAAAACTGTTCTTCTCAATTAACAATACAAATTAATATTTCAAAGACATCTTTATTGGGAAACAATGCCAGGCAACCGAATTGACAGATTGCAAAAGAAAGGGTCAAATCTTTACATTACTACAGAAATTATATAGTGTTTATCAGAATTCTGCATTTTCTGCTTCTCTCTGAAGCTCTTTGGATTCAGTTACAAGATAAAATCACAATGATTTCTAATAGGTAATTGTTTAGCCTTTCTTTCATTATAATTTTTCGTCATATTCCTAAAAAATACTGCCAAGCTTACACAGAAGTCTATTAGCCTAGTAACGAATTGTACCTGCAAATTAATTCAAAGTGGTCAGTCCTCATGAAAGATTGGGGCTTAAGCAAGAAAATGTGGACTCAGCTTACAGTACAGCAATCCTCTCAAGAAAGAGTTTTGTTCTAAGGTGTCAGTCCTGGTGCAATTAATATTCCCTACCTGGGGAATTAGGTAGAATCTGGCATCTCTGCACTGCCACAGAGCAGCAACCTCTTCCAAATCCCTCTAGTCACAATAAAGCAGCAACAGCACTGAGCTCCAGATCCTCTCTTCCCCTGGGTTTCATTGCAGAATACTGCCGTTGATTTCAACAGGTCAGGCTCTAAGGAAAAGCCAGTACGGAGGGGAAAAAACCTCTGCCTCTGTTCTAGGCTGTACCTGTGACATCAGGGGACTGACAGTGGAACAAACAATGTAAAGGAGATCTAATCAAGCCTAGTGAATCAGCCTTATCACCAGCATTGTCAGGATGCAGTGACCATGCCCAGTTTTTCATGCCTGAGAAGATACAGGACAGCTTCTGGAAGGGATCTGTCAAATGCAATACTGCCCCTCTGACCTGTGATGTCTTGTGGTGACAGAGTCATCCCAAAAACAAGGAGAGGATAATTTCTGGGTTCTCTGTGACTTAAGGCCATCTTCACACAGTCTGAATGCCACTTAGGACCTCGCACTTGTGCAATATAAAAAGCTTGCCATCACTAAGTTAACAAAGGTGTTCCACAGAGCCAAAGGAAATCCTTGAGCAGGATTTCCATCCAACACGATGGCTACCACAAGGTAAGCAGCGGTGGTTGGACTTTTGGTTGTACAAATGCATCCTGCATTTCTTAATTACACCACCCTCCTTCCTAACTGCTCACTGCATGGGATCAATAATTGGCTGCTCTTGAGTTCTACGCCTCACTTCCTTGACATGATGGAGTTTGAAAACTTTTATTTTACTTTGTGAAGCCAGAGTTAAAGTCCTTAGAAGGCAAAAATGTGTATTGGAGAAGTAAAAGGATGTGAGCAAGGAAAGGAAAATATAGGTTGAATACTGTGAAAAAAAATTCCATGTCGAATGCATAGTAAGCTGAGTTTCCTAAGAGAAATGAGAAAAAAATACAAATTACATTGACATTTAACACCAGACTGGACAAAATCCTGGAAAATACACCATTGGGAACAATTCTGTCCTGTCTGTAGGGCATATGACTTCACTCACACTGGAAAATACTGAAACATTTTGATGCCTAAATGAAGTTCCCAGCAATATTCAAATATCCATTGAAATATCTCAGGAAGCAAAACAAGCCAGAGTTTTCACTGCAGAAGCAAAACTCCAACCCAGATTCTTCTCTAATCAACACAAAGGTAAAGGGTCTGAAATGAAGTAATGCTGAATTTACTCTGACTCCACACCAGCAAAATAGATTATTCAGTCCCCTGCCTCACGTTTTCTAAAGTTTCATTAGATTATGCAAGCAAAACCTTTAGAAATGAAAAGTGTCACATAAGTGCTGAGCACCATTGTTTCTTTCAGCCAGGAAGACTGAACTTAATTCTACAGATAAATAAAACAGCACTCCGGGACTTCATTAGATCAAAAATTCTGTTCTTAATGCAAAATTCTGCTCAAACGCAACACAGCTGCAGCAATATTCAAAACATCACTTTTATATTCAACATTAATAGGACAACAAGAGAAGTAAAGACATTCTTCCCAATATTTTAGCAACGTCTTCTTTTTTTTTTTTTTAATGATACATCAGCATTTCCATTTTAAATGTGCTTCCAATGCACCTAAGATCTTACTTGCAGAATTTGCTCCAGGCTGAAAATCTGCATGGGGCTTTTTCTTCCTCTGTATTAAGACAAAATTTATTAGATTAAATAAATTTTTTGAAAAGTCCAAAATGAATATGTATTCAAAACAATTCTGTATAAACAAGTCAATTCACTGTCGTAGCTCTTCAAGAAGAAAGTCATCATGAGAACCACACCCGTTTTAGACTCATGTCAAATCCAATAATCCTAGAATAGAAATAGTGATGTAATTTGTACTAAGTGTCACTGACTTCAAAGGACACACAAAAATTTGCAGCCTAGAAGGGCCCTGATGCTTTTTTGGGGAAGATTTTGAAACACCAGAATAGTTATCTGCACTACTTGAGAACAGAATTTAAAAACTAAGACAGTTAAGTATGAAGGCTACTCTCCACATTATTTGTCTTCTTCAAGTTACATCTCCCCTGTTTCAGCAGCATTACAAGCTCTTGCTTGCTCTGCACTGCTTGTCACCTTGCTGGCAGGGATGGCCTCCTCAGAGTTACTGATTCTGCACCAGTAATGTTGATTACTGGTCCTTCCCTGCTAATCTGTTCCGTTAAAATGGTTGGTGTGAGCTCAAATAGCAAACTTTGCTAACCAGGTCTCCTTCAGTAGGACTCTAAGGAAAATCTCACAAAAACCTGTGCTATTAGAGCTGTTGGGGCAGCAGCCTTCAGCAAGGCTGCACTGGGAACTTCCATGACCAACCATGCAAAACAGTATCATCTCTTGAAAACAGACAGGATCTAAGTCTGCACCTTTTTTTACCTCTTTCAGGTAAGTACCTGCTGGCTTGCATTCCCAATCAGTCAGACCATGCATTCATGAAATATTAAAGTAATACAGTCTGGATCTAATTAAGAGAGTAGGAATCTAAGTAATGTCCTTTATAAACTGACAGAGGACATATACTGCATCGGTTCATATATTACATTCAGACTTCAATCCTGAATTTGTCTTATATTTTAGCTCCTATATGAATACAGCAGAGAGAGTGGCCTATCTTCAATAAAACATGTGCTACAGAATCTTTAAGATAATTACACCATCGAAATCCCCTTGTCCTGAACATTTTCCCAAACAGTAACATTTTCCTGGCTTACTTATTCTGGACACCAAATCTAAATCCAAGAATTTGACTCTGTGCTGTACCACAGTTTGTGAAGGTACCTCGTAGTGCTGAGAAACAAAGATTGATCATAGGCACAAGGATTCAGTTTAGCAAGTCAAAGTCTAGCTGAAAAGGGATGAAGCTGCAAAACAGTACACTGCATCTAATCCTTTGGTAGATGGCTAGAGAAAACTGGAAAAAGAACTAGTGTGAAACACACCAGCTACAAAGCAGCTTCTATACAGGTTGTTCTGGTAAAGCAACCACAACAAAGCACTGCTTAAATGGATTAAAAGCAACCTAAGCGCTGGATCTTAAAAGAAAAAAAAGACAAAATATTCCTTGAGAAAGCATAATTTCACAGTGATTTATTCTTGGTGCTACATTTTTAACATTTGCATTAATGATCTGGAAGAAAAGCAGTCAGAGTAATTCACCACTGAAACAACTAATGGAGATCAGGTTTTTCTAGAACTTAATTAAATTCAGACTTGAAGTTTCTTTTCTCAGAGATACACTCTAGTTCAAACTGAAATTACATGGAGGCTGTCCTATGATCCATGCCACTGCAGTCCTCAGACTAAGGAGCCACAGTGTTCTCTGCTGACAATTATTGCTGAGCCTATGACATGACACACAATCACTCACTAGCAACTTTTAACAGCGCTGCTTCCATTGTTTTCTCTTCTGATACCTTGGTGAGGCTTTGGTCCTTTCATTCACCTCTCCTGCAGTGTTTACATATCTGCTGGATTGGTAACCAGCCTGCAGCTTGTCTTTGTCTAGGATGAGGATTGCCCTGACATGTGCTTACAGGAGCACAGCAAAGTCACTGAAGTTTTGCATCCGACTAGAGGAAGGTGTGATAAAACAACCCTGAACAGCCAACTTGTAGGTGAAGAAGAGGCCTTGGTGTTTGACAGAAGCAATGGCCCTGCCTTGCCTCTCCCCAAAAGTTATCCTTTCAAAAAGTGTTTTTAGGCTGAAGAGGATGAAAGAACTAAAAGGCCATTTTCACTTCTTTTTTTAATGTCTGGTTTTTTTGAGGCACAAATTACAGGAAGAGATGGCAAGAATATGTAGAGATGAGGAAAAGGATGAAATTGCTTGGGAGAACAACAAGAGTCTGGGGTCACTGTTTTCTTGATAGAATCACTTGACCATCTCAGAGCTTTCCAATTCCCGCAAGGCTTTTCTCAATTACATTTTCTCCATATAGACTGAAAATTCTGCTGATCTTGGTCTTCCAGGCAGAAAGCAGAAAGCCTCAATTGAGCTGTCGGACGAAATAACTTTACTGGTCAGTGCCTTTTCCTCCAACTGCACAAAAACCTTTCCCAGAAGTTTCTAGCTCCTGTAGTTAACTGGAACTACTCTCCCCAAAGCCCCTTTATTAACCAGCTTCAGAACCAAGACTGTTTTGTTCCCACTGAACCCCAGAGCTGTCTTTAACTGCCAGCCACCTTTCTTGAAACACAACTTTGTTTCAAATACTCCATCTCTTCCAAGAACCGCTTCTTACTCTTTTAACTGTTTCCCCAAGCAAACCCTTTGAGGGAGAACTTCTCTACATGATTCCACAAGGCCACAACCTAGTGTTCTTTCCTCCTCTGTGCCTTACATTTTAGTATCATCTCACCTGCAAAGTCAGATTCAGTCATTAATATGCAAACAACTTGCAGATTTCATTTGGATATGTCTCCTTAAAAGTTTTAACTCAAAATTGTAAAGGCTTTCTCTGAAATTTTATCCCAGACAACACAGAACCAAAACATCACCCCACATTCTCCTCATCTTGAGAGATCAGTCTATATTGCTCTGCCCTCTGCACACAGCAAACATTTGCCCTGAGCACCTTATGGGTGATGGAACTATTATATCCTCTATTGGCACATAACATTTGGAGAAGAATTCTCCAGCAATTTATTTTCTGAGACAGAATCAGAAGTTGTTAGGAATTGTGTCCCCTTTTTCTCAAATTACCAAATTCTTCTTTTACCAGCCCCTGTTTCAAGAGCTCTCCAGATTTTCTGACCAGCAATTCAAGGACCATAGTTTCAGGAGTTTCAGCACTTCCATGAAATATAAAGGAAACAAAACAGAGAAATAAGGAGAGGAAGAGTAGGTTCTGATGAAAATTTTGCTAATTTAATGAAGGAAGTAGCAAAACTTGTGCTTCATTAGAGTGCAATCAATGAATACTAAAGATGACAGTAAACATGCCAGTTGCTGACAGCCACATGGCTTCCCCATAATCATGGAAAGGGTTCACTTCTCACATGGCACTCAGAATCAGGGCCATAGTGTCAGGTTCAGAGAGTTGTCTTAGCCAGCAGATTGTTTCACGCTCTGTTCCCTTGGATCCATACTCTGCGCTCGGTTTAGCTGTTCTACACATCAAAAGGGAGTCCTGAGCTAGTGAAGATTTCATTCCTCCATGCCGACCACTTTAATGAAAAGCTTCACCTTGCCAGCATAATGCTCTTTAAATTGACCATCCTTGCAGTACTTGTGCCTTTTGATCCACTGCCTCTCATAAAACTGGCTAACCTTTAAGTTCATTATGTTCTTAAAAATATTGCTATGTTCTTAAAATCATTGTTCTGCATTTAGAGAGTGAAACTATTCACCAAATTAGTATGTCATATCTGAGCTACCTACCTGCAAATTTCTAGTTTCTCCATTTAAGTGGAATTGACTTGCCACGGCACAATGAAAAGGAGATCAATAATTACAGGCTCCAATTTGCCATAGATTTGTTAAACTTCACTCCCTGCTGTCATATCCTCAATAGTTATGGTCAAAGCTACATCCTCACTATCTGTTCTAGCTCCATTATACTTGCCTCAATCTTCCAAGCACACAAAGGAAACCAGCTGGAAGCACTGCACTTAATGTTATCAGTGAAGACTGTATCCATCTACATGACTGTGCCCTCAAGAGGCTACAGACAGCATAACTTTCACCTCAGCTGTCATTTTGTTGAATCAGCCCAAGAGAGAGGTTCAAGAAGCACAATCTGAGAGACTACAGCAGCAGTTTGCCAGCTGTGGACAGCAGACCTCTGATGTTCGCTGCAGAAAAGCCTGGCCTTGGGGGGTTGGATGCTTCTTGTCACCCACCACCGAACCGCCTAAGAAAAAGCTAAAAGTGTTGTTTTTCATGCAGGCCATTGCTGTAATGGCTACAGAGCATACATGTGTTTTAAGATGACTCTGGCATGAAACATGTTGAGTTTCTGTTCCCACTGGAAAGACTGCATCATAGACTTTTCTTCCCATTTGCAATTGTGGGAGCTGCTTCCTTTCCCATACATGATCACGTGGTAGCTCTGTAGCCAGGATCATCTGAAATAGCAAACACAGACTAAGTACATAGATCAAGCAATATCCAAAGAGCCCTTCTGACTGCCTAGAGCTGCAATCTCTTGCAGGTTCTGCCATTCAATTTTTATCAGAAGAGCAGATTTATGGTATAAGCACTCATGAATAATTCACTCCCTTGAGCTGCCACATGCATCTTGGGGAAATCCCAGCTATAAAACCTTGGCACCATTTAGCTAGCAGAAGCCACACTACTTTTTTTCAGGTGTTATTCCACTGACCTACTTGGAGTTATTCCTCCTTCATAATGCTAGAAGAAAAAGGATCAACCTGTTTGTTTACCACCTCTGGTAAGCAAAACTCTCTGCCACTTCTTCATATCAGTAAAAATGCTTCTAGTGTTGGACTAAGTTTTAGCTTTGGCTCACCACAGTTTCAGTGGCTTGTACATCTCCCCTGCTCTTGGGCCTCCCATAATAATCCATTATCCATTGGCTTACTTCCTCTTCAAGTCTGTGTTTTTAAGTCATATTGAGAAACTTACTTGGATCCTAAACAAAAGGAACACAAGCAAAACCATAAACTAGCTACATTGAACTTGTCTTTATGCTGGTTTCTAACTTCAAGAGAAATATGGTTTATTACAACACTTATCCTCTGCCACTGGGCAAGAGCCCAAGCAGGGTATGGGTGCAGATGCCTCAGACAAAAAGAAAGTGAAACCATTTAGCCATCTCCCTGTCCTAATGCAGAGGATGAATTAATAGCATCACTCAGTGGCTGCTTATTTTCCTAGGTTTTTCTTTCATACAAAGCAAAGTGGGAGTTCTTCTCCCCCGTTTAAAAATAAATATTTATAAGGGTTTTATTTTATTAGATCTCTAAGTGGAGACCAACTAAAATGACAATGACTGCACTGCCACCAAGCCACATCTAAAGACCACCTCACAGTATACAGCTAAACCTACAACTCCACTACAGGGAACAAAAAGCTAGCATTCCCTATTTGTAAATAAGGTGAACTGCTCACAGCTATCTTGACATAAAACAACATAATAATTACAGTGCCTAAGTTAAACAAAAGAGTAAATTTAGTCATGTCATTCAAACAATTAACACACACTGATTTATAGCAGCTAAGGATGTAAGAAACACCTCTTTACCCTAATATGTCCCTTCAGTTTATCCAAATTATTGGTTTTCACCACCTGGCCTCTCCCATTTGCCCCCACAGTTAGGTTTTAAGCAGGTTAAGAAACAACAGTTCTCACTTGGGTCTTTTCTTACACACTTCCAGCAGTGCTGAATGAAATGCGAGACAACCATAAAAGCCAGTAAAGGGGAAAATTAGACACGCTGCGTAACTAATTCCTGAACTGTAAGCAAAGTTGTTGGCAATTTTCATTTCATATCACAGGCTCACATTTCTTTGAATTGCCACCTACTGAGAACAAGTCCTACCTGCTCATGCCCTTCCGGGCAGGATGGGATGCTGCCTGGTCAGCTTGGACAAGCTTCAGGGGTAGCCATGGAGTGCTCTGAAGTGACCTGTTACCTCCTTGCCCAGGAGGTGCCATCCTGCCTCAGAGAAGGGTGCAGGCCTTCAGCCCCCACCATGGGGCAGGGGGGTTCCTCCTGCATCCCCCAGCCATCTGCCCACTGCTGGAGCTGCTGCGTTTGCCATAAGCAAACAGCTGTAAGCTCCCCTGCCAGCCCTGCTCCACAGGCACACAGGGGAGCATGGCCACAAGAAAGGGGCCAAATGCAAATTAAAACCAGATGAGCCAAGACAGCAGTTGGGAAGAGGGGGTGGTTGAAGCCTGTGATGGCTCTAAGTGGAAATAGTCAGACAAAGCGGGCTTGCAGATTGTCATCGAACTGAAAACCTCCTCCGCCCCCGGCTGCCTGGCTGGAACTGTAGAATGGAGCAGGTTTCAAGAAACCACAGCTCCCAGCAGAGTTAACTCTCCAGCAGCTGCTGCACTTTCAAATTGTCAGACAGATTAAACACAGGAATGCCTGTGGGTCGCAAAGCTGAGGGAAGGGTGAAGCGATGGGTTCAACTTGCCTCAAAGTGCAAAAACTACTCAAAAAGTTGGAGACAGGACTCCCTGTGGCCAGGAGGGTGTTACACTGGTATCGTCTGGCTGGAGGCTTGGCACAGGGCCGTTTTCCTGCCTCAGCTGTCCTCACCAAGCTGGAGAGTTAGCAGAGTTTTTGTCTTGTGCTTCCTTAGAAGCTGTGGCATGTAAGCAGACTGCCATTGCAGGGCAAGTGTCTTTTGGAGGGGAGAGAAATGAGGGTTCCATACAGTCCACTCCTCTGGGACACGAGCCAGGGCACCTGGCTGGAAACACATGCTGCAGGGCACCCAAAAAGCTGGCACCTGCACTGCCTCAGCACCCACAGCTCAGGGAAACACGTTACCTTATGGGGGCAAGTGCATGCGAGCGCTGGAGCGCTTGAATCAGGCAAAAGTGAGTGCCACTGATCCGCATGTCACTGATGACAAGAGGGTGATGATTTACTGGGAAAACTGCCCTTGAAAAGCACGCTTGTGGATCCTATTTATTGTCTCATACCTTTCAAATACTCTTACAGTTACAAAGACGCCACACAATTACAAGTTAGGAAAAGGAGCGGAGGTAATTCTCCCACATACTGTCTAGCCCATGGAGCCAACAAAACCTGTGGCACCATCAGCAGGGAGCGTGGGTCAGCCAGCCCAGCAGGGCTCCTCCGGGAGGTGGTGGGCCACCTCCACCAGGGATAAACAATCCACACTTCAAACCTGGGCCAAAAGCTTGTTGCCAGATCCATGCAGCTGCAGAGAGCAGAGCTGGAAGGAGCTTTGCCAGCAATAGGGGAAGAAGGAGAAAGAGAGGTTGTTCCCACATAACACAGCCTCTCCTCTGCCAAACCACAATGCTCCATGTGGATCTGTAGCCCACATGCTTCTCTAGGTCCCTCCGACTCAGCTCTGCTGTGCTGGAAACTACAGCCCACAAAAGATGCTGGCCCATAGAAGGTGACTTGCCAGGCAGCTCTCAAAGGTCACACAATGACAGACGAGGACTTGAGCACAAGAGAGCACAGGCCACTGTGTCTTTGGGCCACATTCAAACAGCCACACAACTGGCTCAGTTGTTGAGGGAGCTAGGAGAGAGTTTGAATCACCTCCTCCTCCTCCCAAAGCACCAGGAGAGTCTCCACACATGCAAACAGGTAGCCTGGACACCCCATCCCCTCACCGCAAGAGCACTTACCCCCCAGGAACTGGATGCCTCCTGCCACCCTGCCCACAGTCCTGGAGATGAGCTCGGACACACAGCAGCCCATGAGCGCTGTCAGGGCCACCAAGAGAAGCAGCCCGCAGCCCAGGCCCGTGACCACCGTGCAGATCCTCCACTCGGCGCTCGGGATGGCCTGGAAGGAGGCGTAGCGGCCACACTGCTCCACCATCACCGTCATCTGGCGGCTCTCATCCCGCACCGGGTAGGAGCACCTCCGGAAAGTGCCGAAGGAAACAGACTTCTCCAACTGAGACCCCAAGAGCCAGTAGGGCATGAAGAAGCCAACACAGGAGGCGGCGGCGCAGAGGAAGGAGAGGAAGGCCCAGACAACGCCGGCACAGGTGAGGCTGGAGGCCATCTTTATATCTGCTCCAAGACCCCTCACGATGGGAAGACACAAAAGTAACTGTGTATTTTAGAGGAGCTTTATGGATAATCCGGAATCTCTCAGCCTTGACAAATCCTCACACTGGGAGAAGCTTGGATCCTCACAGCCGGGGGGATATTTCCTCCCATCATGAAGTCAAAGGTCCCTAATTAAATAACAAAACAGAAAAAAGGAGAAAAATACAAGTTCAGTAACACCGACACTAGAAAATACTTGTCTGCCAAAGTGTTTTTCCTTTCTAGAAGACTTTTGAATAAGACACGTCACTTTTCTGTCCCACCCTTGCAGGCAGACCCTACAATCGCTCTCAGTGACACCAATTTCTGTGGTGGTGTGACAGTGGTGGCAGGCAGCCCGGCTGGCACAGGCTGCTGTGCATAACCAGGAATGCTCTGCAGCCACCTTCAGGGGCTCCCTGTGTACTTGCCTCACTTTTCTCCACTGTACGTCCTGATCTTTCCAAAACCAATAGAAAAAATAGCTGAGGTCTTGCTTATCCTTAGTTAGCTAGACCTTTCCTCCTGCAATGCCTGGAGAGGTTACTTCCACTTTGCAGATGGTCCTGCAACTTCAGTGCAAAACCACCAACAGTGGCTAAGGCATTTCAGGATCAGACTCTTGGGACAGAGGTAAAACTTATTAACACACCCCAAAAGAAGTGTTATGAGATGACATGTTTTTCCAGCACTCCAAGTTGCTTGGCATCCCTGTGCAAAAGGAGCTTTTTATCACTTGGCATCCGGAAGTGCGAGGAACTTGAACTCCAGGTGGGTTCTGGTGACATTGCCACATCTTCTGGATTCACCCCTACACAACCTCAAGGAGCACACAATTAAAACACAGAGGTCTCTCTTAATATTCCTGCTTGCATCCAGCCCAGCTCTTCTTTGCCTCTTCCCAGCTCAAACCCAGGAGTCATAACCCCTTCCCATCTTTCTCAGACAGCTCCCAGCCCCTAAGCTCAGTATCAGTGTGGCCAAGTGCTTTCAACTGTCACAGAAACCTACATGCTGTTCCCAGAGGCTGGGGGTGTATTTCTCGTTAAATTCATGCTGGATCATTATTCTAACTGCATTTGTAAATTTATGATCATTTCTCACAGTTGATGCCAAATTAATTCTGATAGCTATTTACAGGGACTTTTTCTTCTAAGCATGATTAGACGCCAATCAGTGAGTCCAATTCATGAAAAGGCAATAAAATGAATACTACTTCAGCACAAGGAGGGAATGTAGAGAAAGTTTGTAAGTGAAATTAACCATGTGCACTACACAAAAGTTTTGTTTACTTTTAAAACACTAAGAAAAAGAAGTCTCTTCTGTAATATTAAAAAGTCCTGTGCTGATACTGAGGAAGAGTACACCTACCTACCCATAGCCTATCCACAGAAATGTCTTTCAACCTGCAAAACACCAACCCCTGAGGATAAAAACTTGCCAGAGAGGCACGGGGGGGGGGGGGGTCACCATTCCTTCAGAAGCATCATCTGGAGAAGGATCTGCCTGTGTCTTGGCGTGGCATCAAAAGTCTAAGCCAAAGTGGGTCACAGCACTTAGGGGAGATCATTCCCTGAATCGCGGGAGGAGGCACGGCTGGAAATAGGGGAACACATGGAGGGTCCCAGCAGTAGGACCCCGCAAATCCTGCAGCTCCGGCGGGGCAGCAGCTCTGGCTACCCGGAGCCTGCCAGCTCACAGCCTGGGCGCTCTCCCGGGAGGCGGACTCGCCCCTCCGGCCCCGAAACCCCGCTCCCCGCCCTCCAGGGGTAGGAGGGGGCGGCGGAGAGATACGGCTTCCCCCGAGGGAAGGCGGCGGCCGGGAACCAAAACTCGCCGGGGTGATGCCAGGGAAAAACTGCGGGCGAGCGGGCGCAGCGCCCGCGGAGCCGGCAGGGTGGGGGAGTGCCGGGCGGGGAGGGCTGGGGATCCCAGAGGGGCAGCGGTCCGAGAGGGGCAGAGACACGGAGGCGAAAGGGGTTGTGAGGACAGGGGTTCCGAGACGAGCAGAGTGAAAGGGAAAGGAGAATGCGGGCGGGGACGGGCTGGAAAGACAGAGGTGCCGAGTGCGGGGAATGTGGTGGCCAAAAGGACGGAGAGCCGGGAAACTGCGGGGCCGGGAAGGGAGAGAGGTCCGAGGTGGCACGGAGATCCGGGAAGGACGGGGGCCCGGGGGAGGAAGGATTCGGGAAAACAAGAGGATGAGAGGGCTGGGAAGCCGAGCTGGGAAGGGAGTCTAGAGGGTCCGGTGCAATGGGCAAGGGATGCGGCCAAGCTGGGTGTCGGAGCGGGGAACAGGAACACAGGAGGGAAAGAGGGTCCGAGGATGCAGGGGATGTGGCCGTGCAGGGTGGGGAGGGGTCGGGGAGGGAAAGGACGTTCTGAAGGCTCGGGGATCCGGAGTCATGCAGGGGATGCAACGCACCGGGAGCGAAGGAGGGCAAGGGTTGGAAAAAGGAAGGGGGTGCAAGGGGTACGTGAGGGACAGGGGATTCAGCCGCGCTGGGAGTGCTGGAGAGCCGGTGTCTGGAAGGAGCAGGAGCGGCGAGGGCTCTGGCAGCGCCAGGATGGGGGCAGGCGCGGTGCCGGGGAGCGAAGGGCTACTTACGGACACGCCGGGCGTGGAGGCTCCCGCCGCGGCTGCCGGGAGCACA
>JAHLSL010000062.1:6565617-6659703 GCA_025920805.1 Petroica traversi | reverse complement strand
CGGCGGGGAGGCGAGCGCTGCCGTGCCCTCAGTTCCGCTGCGGAGCTGCGGGCGGCCCTTCGCTGCAGTAATTGCGAATAAAATCCGTTTTCGCTTCTCCAGCAACATGCCACGCTCCTGTTACATCCCTTCAGATCGTAGGGAGGTTTGTATCGCCTCCCTCGGAGGGCACTTCTCAGGCTTTTTGTAATTTAAATGTTTTCTGGCTGCGGATAGGTCATTCATTTACAGAAAGCAGCCTTATTGGTTAAAGGTGCTGTAAAATTGTGGACAAAATTTTCTGGTATAAGAGAAGAACAAAGCCTCAGCAATTGTTTTAGTTGCTTGCCAACTGATGTGGAGTGTTTAGGGCAGCTTTTCCTCTAAAACCATTTATTAGGTTTCCTTTATTTTTAATAAGACCATGAACTTGGGGTGAGTACAGACTATTTAACCTGCTTCTTTGTAACTGCATGCAAACTGAGGTCCTTTTTTATTTTCTAGGAAATGCTGGAAGCACTCAAGGCCCTTTCGACCTTTTTTGTGGAGAACAGTTTGCGCACCCGGAGAAACCTGCGTGGGGACATTGAACGACGGAGCTTGGCCATAAATGAAGAATTCGTGCACATTTTCAAGCAAGTTAAAGAGGTAACTTTTTAGCACCATGACTAGCTATATTGCTACATAATTTAAATTTTTAAAAAAGAAAAAGGGATTAAGAGAGATTTTAAGTTCCCAGGACAGATATATTTTTACAGCAAAATTGTTTTATTTGTTGAAAATGTTGCACTGGATGCTACAAGCAGATCCAAGTCCTGAGATACAAGTTGATCTTTAGAAGTGCATTACTCTGCACTACCTAACAGGGAGCCTAGAGCATCAATATTGCTTGTGCTGGGATGTCTAATTGTGGTGGGAAGCTGAGCCAGGACACAACATTTCTGATTAAAAACACAATAACTGTTATTTGAACTTATTTAGGAACTTGAGAGTATAAATGAAGATGTGCAAGCAATGAGCAGCTGCTGTGAAGACATGTCCAGTCGTTTGAAGGTAATCCATGAATGGTAGTGTTTTGTATATCTTTCCTTTTGAGGTCTGACTAGTTGAAAAGGACAAAGAGTTAATTTTGTGGATTAACAGCAACACCCAGATGTTTCCATGGTATGCATATTATGTTACTTTAGGATATTAATGTGCTTCTTTTTACTTGTTTAGAAAATGTATCAAGGAAGTAATTTTTATTTCTTCCAAATTGCAGTCCAAAATGCAGCCATATACTTATTTTGAGAAAAGTAATGTGATATCCATGTGTGTGTGAGAGGAGGGAAAATATTTTATTAGATTGGATGTGTGTGAGATTTAAGGGTTAATTTGTGAATTTCCATTTAAAATGGCTTTTGCATTGACTCTGTCTAAGTTATGTGTTCGTAAATACGTCAGGTATATTCATGGGAAAGTATCTTGTAATTCAAAGAGGGAGGCAAATCTGGTGTGCATCTTCAGTTTATTGGTTCTGTTTCGTAACATTGCCTCAGAATGCTGATATGCAGCAAAACCAATTCTGTTTCACCTTAATCCTGAATCCATAATATTCCTGTCAGGGCTGGGGAGTGTGGGAAATTTGTGGTTTATGGTGTGTCACTAAATCCGGCTTGCTTTTAGGGTATAAGTTCAATAGTCAGTGCAGTGATGAGCATAAACAGGTTATGATCCTGAAGTGCAGATGTTCTGCAAACCAAACCTGTTCCAAATACAGTACATAAGTTATAATACGCAAATCAGAATGCTTCACTAAAAATCCTGTGAAAACTGTTGTTTCCCTCACCATATGTGCATGTATTCAATGTCCTCCTACTTAATTAAATAGGTTTCACAGTCATTGTACAAATGCTTGTAGCTTGATTAACCTATATCAAAAAATGTGTGAGTACTGAGTAGCCAGCTGCAGTACTTAATTTTCAGTTTTGGAAGGAACTGGGTACTGCACCTCAGAGGTCTCAGATCTCTTTGAACACTGTTAATGTGGATATATTCCCTAGTGCAGTTCAGGAACTATTAGACTAAGCTCTTAGATGTGGAAATGAGTCGAGTGTCCATGCAGATTTTTGCTCTTTTCTGCCTTTAGATCATGAAGTGTAACTATCGTCTGTGATTTTTTTTTCTTTTCCCAGAGTAGAGCCACCCTGCAGAGATTTCTTTTTCTATTAAAGTCAGTAGGTAGTTTTGTTCCATGCCCCACAGGAGGTTTCCTCTAGAGCCCTGTAGAACTCATAGCTTGTCTTGATTCAATCCATGTTTTCTTTGTATGAATGTAAAGTTAACAAGCTCATGAACTAGCACTCAGCTGTGAAAGACCCTGGTACTTTATCTGTAATAGGACAGGAAGACTTGCAGGCATGTGCTCAGGCTGAATAAGAGGACAGAAATGAACAAAGTAGCGCAAATAGAAGATACAAAGAGGAGGATTTGGGGCATATAATGCAGAAAAGTGTGCAAAGAGAACAGTATACTAAGACAGCAGAACAAATGCAGGACATGAAAGGGAATATATTTGGATAAGCCAGAAAGCCTTTTAGCTCTGTTATAACAGAGCTATATCACCATCTGATCCTTATAACCGTATATTGTCACATCTGATTTTAGGACAGTGACTTGATAAATAAAGTGGCTGAAAAGGAGAGAAGGAGCAAGTGCTGAAATGGAATTAAGTGGGGTTGAAGTATTATGAAAGCTTTAACTATTATACTGAGGTGTGGAGAAAAATATTTTTGTTTTTGATGTACAAGAAACGTCAAATACCAACTTTCTGATTTTTCTAGCATATCTGGCTCATTTCTGACAGTTACCTTGTTTGGCTAAATGCAAGCTCTTGTATTTCATACATAAAATAATGATAATATCTGGCATGTATTTGAATGCATGCACGTAAAAACTGGCTTCCTGGTATATCTAGCTAGATTCAGAAAAAATGCTTTTCCTTCCTTTCTGGTGTCCTACTGTTAGCACTGTTCCTGATAATCCTGAATATTTTTCTGCCCAGAAAGTACTGGAAAGTGTTTATCTGCTTTTATTAGACCTCTCAGAGGTCTCAAAACTGGCATCTTCAATTTGGCAATATACAGTATTGAAATTATTCACACAGAATGTCTTTGTTGCCATTTCCACCTCTTCGCTTGCAGTGTTACTCTATACTGAACACAATTTGATTTCAGTATTTTTTTTGTTAAATGATATCATTTTTCTGTATTAGGGATCACCAGCAGCATCCAGCTTGAAGCCAAAAATTCCAGATGTCTTTTAGCTTTTCACAGTGCAATAAGTTTCAGAACTATTTAATTCATTTGCAGCAATCCTTTTAGTTATGCAGTTGCTGTCTCATGCAGTATTGTTTCTGCATAGATTCCTTGCACTGCCATCACTCAGTGTTTAGGTCTGTGATGAACATCCTAAGTGCATTGCCCTTAGAATGGTAGAATCATTTAGGTTGGGAAAGACTTCTGAGATGATCGAGTCCAGCCCAGCACTGCCAAGTCCACCACTATCCCATGTCCCTCAGTGCTACAACTGCACATCTTTTAATACCTCCAGGGAGGGTGACTCAACCACTTCCCTGGGCAGCCTGTTCCAGTGCCTGACCACACTTACACTGAAGATGTTTCTCCTAATAATTGTCCTTGGTCCATGCAGCTCTGTAAGCTGTTGGACTGCGGAGCTAGGCTTGCTTGGGCTAACAGAGCTGTGTTCATCACCTTTTCTAAAAAGTCTGTGTGGACACTGTTACTGGGCAGTTCAGCATCCAAAGCAATTTATTTCATTTGTTATTTTGTGACAGCAAAATTATTTGCAGTCGAGGAGAAAATGAAATAATCAGAACAATTTCTAAAATTAATAGTCTTTCTCTATTAAATATAAAAATAAACTTTGTGAATATAAATGCTTATAGACATGAAAATATATATGGATAAGGATAAAAATTCAGTTTTTTTTACTGCCTGGACATAGGGAGAGTTAATGAATACTTGTTTCAAGAAGGCCTTCTGTTTCAAAAAGTATACTCTTTAAATTGCTTGTACTCAGAAAGCTTCAAAAGTATTGCCTATTTTAAAGATTTGATATGTTTGTGTTTTTCACATGCTTAACAATTCTCATTGTATTCTAGGCAGCAAAGGAGCAAACCCAGGACTTGATTGTAAAAACCACAAAACTCCAGGCAGAAAAGTATGTATACCATCTTATTTGTTTGATAGAATTTTCTTTTAAATGTGACTCTGACACTTTGATGTTTGACTTTGGGGTTTTTTTCAATACTATTCGTGTTTTTAGCTCCACTGCACTCTTAGCTTATAGCTAAATGATCCAAAAAGGTAAGAATCTGTGTTAGTGTTTGTTTCAATAAAAATTGGCTTTTTAGGGAAAACAATCAGTTGCAGTGGTACCGCATACTAAATCTGGATGTGCTTTACCTTAAGTCTGTTGATAATGCAAGTTATATTGTCATAACAGATATGGACCAACTCAATTTCTCATCAGTTTGACAGGCTTCTAGTTATTTATGCTTCATATCCAGTGGAAATCTCTCTCTTTTTCGGGGGCTGTGTAAGGGAATGCAAAGTTGGATTCTGCCCTACTCTGCTGTATTTAAAGCTAACTGTAAAATACAGGAGTGCTGGTTAATGAGCCTAACACAGACTACTTTCTCCATTGGTTCTCCAGCCTCCTGTGGAAGAAAAGATTTGTATTTTTCTCTTTTCAGTATTTTTATTCCTGAGAAGGGGATAATAGACAATGATGGATTCAAGCAGTCTTTATTGTTTTTATGGCTAGGATGTATGATTTTATAGGTTTTCTCAGAGTAGAAGAATGAATCTCCTTGCTTTATGAGCTTTCTTCAGAAAATTATATGCAGTTCACTAGAGGTTAGAAATAATTATTTTCCAGTAGTAAGTTTCTAGTAGAAATTATAGTTTTGCTTAGCTGTTGGTGAGCT
Source organism: Petroica traversi (assembly GCA_025920805.1). Taxonomy (NCBI): domain Eukaryota; kingdom Metazoa; phylum Chordata; class Aves; order Passeriformes; family Petroicidae; genus Petroica; species Petroica traversi. The sequence continues at coordinate 6,654,734 of JAHLSL010000062.1, read as the reverse complement.
TTCAAAATCAGTAGGTTTATGATACGAGCTTCAGTAGGAAGTGGATTATGTCTGAATATGAAGTTGGAGTCTAATCTATACATATTTTAGAAGTTGAATGTAGAATAACTGCATAAAACACAATGCTTGCTCATATAAAGTGAAGGATTTGGTTAAGACACACTTTAAGTAAGTGAGCAGTAGTCTTAGAAAATATGTCATTTTGAATATGAGTATGTGAAGTAGTAGAACAGAGAAGTGGTCATACATTTTGTAGTCTCAAGAAAAGGAAAGCTGCTTTGATTCCTTGTTCTGAAGCAGAATGGGAGATACCAAGACCAGTCCCAAGTGGTGTATGTCTAATTGTCCTTAAATTCCTTTAAAGGAGATTATGCAGACTGTACATCAGTACTTCCACAATATAGTCTTTACTTGCAATATAGTTTACTTAAAAGATTTTCTGCTAATTCCTTTAGAAGACAGAATATCCCCCTAGTGTGAATAGGAAAAAAGTTTAGGAAGTAGTCAGTCCTTCAGAGGGTCTGTGTGACCTCAGAGTGCACATGTAGGAAAAGGTTTGGAAGTTTCTTTTTTAAGTGTACTGTGAAATACCCATGAGCAGAAGCCAAAAAGTACTTGTGACTTTTACAGTCTAATAGTTATGGAAGATTCATAATACTATTTATTAGCAAAGTTGAATTTTTCTGTGCCTAAACATATGAAAAATTGTGAAGACTGCTTGGTTCCATTTGGGACGTTTTAGTCATTTGTTCTTTTAACTCACTATTGACTGTTCTGATGCATTCCTTTGGTTTGCATCAGGCACGGGAAGAGGCATCTGCTGCCAGATGTTAGGGGATTCCTGAACACCAAAATACAGGTCTTAAATTGCTGATGCCTTCAATTTAATGTGACATTTTTTAACCAACAAATGAATAAATGGTGAAACTGGAAGGACATGACTTCTCTCTCCTCTGAGGGTTGTCCTAAAATGCTGTCTTGTTGAAATGCAGAGATGAAAACTGGACCTGTTCTATCTGTTATGTTCTTCTGTTCTGCTTCGCATGTATGTGTATTACTTTAGCTGACCATGTTTTCATAGCTGGAAAAATGTTAGGATTTTATTCAATAATCTAAAACTGAAGGGAGATTGTAAACTTCTGGATGCATTTCACACTTTTGTGGTAACTAGGGATTTAGATTTTTTTTTCCTTTTCTGCTGTACTTGAAAAGGAGTAGCTGCCTCTGTGGCTCTGTGTGGGTACTAGTAGGTTTTTTATACCAAGTAGTTCTAGCATTGTATTCTCATCTATATAATTAGTTGTAATTCAAGATGATTTTCAGTTTCCAAAGCTTCTTACCTGAACTCTTGTTGGTCATCCTAGTCTCTCAGATTTGTGGTTTGAAGGTAGAGCTGCTGGATTTTCCTGTAGGGATTCCTGATGAGCACTTTGGGATTTCCTGTATTGGTGAAATGTGTGAATTTAAGGCACCTGGGTAAATACTTGGAATAGAAAATTAAATGTTTGTCTCAGATGTAGGTTAAAACTTTTGCCTTCTTGGCCTTTTGCTTTGCTGGTTTTTTTTTTTTATTATTATTACTTAGTTTTTGAGCTTTAGACCTGCTTTGGCATAAGTGCTAAGCTTAGGGTGTTACTTAGATAACAAATTATAAAAGTAATTAATACAATTGCATTTTTATGTTTGGGAATATGTCAGAGCTGGTGCATTTCTTTGGTCAGTTAGGAATTTATTTCCTCTGTGAAGTCTAGTTAAAACTACATTAGAAACAGAAGTTTTCCTTCATACTAGTTAAATTATGGCATCTGCTTAGCATAGGAACTAGGATGGAGTTTTTTTTCCTTTTTTCCTTGAACTGACTTACCATAACTTCGTAGAACCATGTAGTGTGAAGTAAAGTAGTCCAAGCCATCCAACCCATCTCTTCATAACATAAGGTTAAGTTATTGCTTCTCAGTAACTTTGAGTCTTGAATAGAATGTTCATTTTAACGTATTTAATAGCAAACCTCTATAATAAAGAAAAACTGAGGTAGTTAATTTAGGCAATTTCTGGTAGTTATTAAAAATCTGCTTCAATTTCAGCTATCTTCAGTAGATTTGTGTACTTCTGCTTGAGCACGCTAATGCTGCTTTCAGGTTGCATTAGGTTTTTTATGTGTAGTAATGAGGAGATTACTTTGTTTTCAAACAATGAACATCTGTTGTGCTTTAAGAGATGTGGGTTTGTTTAATTGCTGTTACTAGTTGGCTGACAGAAGAAGGATTCTGCTCCTTGAAGTGAAATTTTAATAATAGCTTCCTCTGACTTGTTATTTTTCTTGTTATACCTTCCTCACATACCTGATTCCACTCCTTTTTTTTTTTTTTTTTGTGTGTGAAGCTAAAAACTTACTTCCAATTCTGAACTGCTTCACCTTGCATAGGGAGCAAGCATCTCAGAGTTCAGTAATTCCCACACCAGAGAAGTAACTTGTCTAGCTCCAAATACTCTGTGCAGAATGCCAGAAACCTGGCTTCCTAGTAATTCTTCCAGCCACTTAATAGTAAGGTGTTGTGCAAGATGTGTTGTTTTTGAGGTTAGCCTCAACTTGCATCGTCAGTGTAACAGTTAAAAAGAGAAACTAGAAGGTAATTGCTACAATATTAATTCTTATAAAATTAGGACCAGTTATGTGAGTATATGTATATGCTCAGGGGCTTCACTAAAAATAATTTCTGCAGAAATACAAAGTTGTTGAGAGCTAGAACTAGTGCCTGTAAAACTGTTATTAAAGAATGGGGGTGGAAATGGCTCAGGTATTTCTTGAGTCAGGCTTTTGTGGAGATTATGCACCTGAACACCTTTACAACCTATCTTATTTTGCTACCCTCTCTTAATTGTGATCTTAAACAGAGTGAAATTTGTGTTTTGAAGTCAGAGTCATTGTTAGTTATATCAATTCCTAAAAAGCCACTTACATAACCCTGGGATTGTTTTACTTTTTAAAATATAAAATATGATTCCGTGACAGGAATGTAAGTGTGTGCGTTGGTTTGTTTTAATTGAATTACATTACATTCAGGCTTGATCTTTATTTGAAGAATAACAAACCCCATTCTTGGAATTTAGTCAATTATTTGACTGTCACCTCTGTGCTCAATTCAAGCTCAGAAGTCTTAGGAAAAATGTTTTTAAGTGAAAATCTGCTTCAGTGGTGCTACACTACTGGTCTTTCATCCTTCTGTCTTGGTGGTGCCTTTTTCCTTTTCTAACAAATATCTTTCTTGTCATAGTCAATTTGGAAATGTTGTAGGAAGTTCAGCACTATCTGTAGGTTAGAGAGGTTTGCTTTTATCACTCTGTGCTTAGAAAAGTGGTGATCTGGTGGTTTTGCATTGAGGAGATGTATTTCATATGTTGACCTTCTGAAACTTGTATTTACATTTGGTCCCATGGATGTGCTTCACAAGAAGAAGCAGTGATTGCCTGAACTTAATTATAATTCCATGTGGGGGAGGTCGAAGGCTTGAAATTCTGAGGCTCATTTTCTGTCCTGATCTGTACCAAAATAAAACGTAGGTAACAAGGTGGAGCAGAGGAATAAAACCAGCTAAAATGGATCGGAAAGAGCAAAACCAAAACTAACTTGTTACATTCTAGCCATGACCATCAGAGAACATGCAAAGCCTTATTTTCTTGCCAGCTTTTCTTCCTGGCAACTCTGGAGACATGAAGTACACTTGGTCAGTATGAGATGAGGCATGGTTTTACAGGTCGAGAAACATTCCCCAGAAGTGCAGAATCAGTAATATGGTGCCATTTCTGATGGATGTTTGTCTAGTCTGCTCTGAGAAGAAAAGCCCAGGAACAGAGAGCCTGTGGTCTTCACTGAAAATTGATTTTGGTTCTTTATTGTTTTCCCTCTATCTGATTTACTTCTCCTTTTGCTGCAGCATAAGCTCATTTGTTTTGATCTTATTCCAGGTGGAAATAGAGAACAGTGTGTAATTTTCATGCCTTTGGCAACATTTTTGAATTTGATGGCAAATTTGAAGCTAAACTAAGCAGGCCCTTTTCAAGTGGCTTTATATCAGATTTTATAAAAAGATAAACTGATGATACCAGTCTGTTTGATATGGAAATATCAAATAGCTCTACAAGATGCAAAATAATGCATTTATTGGAAACACATTCCTTTTAAACTTAATCTCTTTGCATAACTTAGAAACCTTGGATCTTAACTATTGCTAAATACTGATTTACCATGTGTGTATAAGATATATATATATCTTATGATTGCTGTAAAGTTTTGCAGATGAAAACTTGGTACAGAGTATTCTGTAGATACATACCCATCATATTTAGAGGAAGGCTCATTGGTATGAAAGTAGAAAATTATTGATTTTCTTGAATTTATTTGCAACATGTAAGCTTTTTTATTCTAGTGTTTGGTGATCTGTTTGGTAAGGTTTTAATCATTTCAGTGCAGATGTGTTGCTTAACTTCTGATTTAGCCTTTACAATTTTCCCCCATTTATTATTATCACAGAATATATGAGATGGCAGGGCTGCAGCATTGAAGGTATCTGTCTTCAGATAGGTGTTACAGATGGGAGAAACCTTCTAAGTTCAAGTCCATTCTCCTGCTGCCACTGTTACTTGCATGATGACTTTGGTAAACTCATCAACTGTTCAGCACCTAAGTAATGTGTTACTTTTGCCTTTTTTGTGTCTTGTTATTTGTGGAACACTTACCCCAAAAGCTCATTCTTTCCAGTAAAAGCCTTTCCCTGATTTCCAACCTAATTATTGGATATAAATTGACTGTTTTCTCATCTTATCCTTTGTCTTAAGAGCTTCCTTCATCTCCTGTGATAAATTAGTTTTTCCATTCCCATGATCATCCTGCTAGCTCTGGTCTAATGGGAGTCCATTGTTCTTGCACACAGATGATCAGGATTGTGATCTGTTTTCCAGATGAGGTCTCACTGAAGCCTTCTTTACTATTACTGCTATTTTCTTGTATCCTGGAAACATTAGACAATTAATTTGGTTTTTCTGTCTTCCTATTTTTTAATTAAGGAGAAAAATTCATAATTCTATAATGGGTCACTGAATACTGCGTCACAGTATTTCAGTTCTTCTTGAATAAGAAATATATTTAATGGATAAAATGCAGAATAAAACATTTGTTTCCTGCATTTACAAATGCACTTTTCCACCAGTACTTATTCTTAAGAAGGGTTTTCTAACACTTGCTTTACACTTGTGTGTAAATGTTTTGTTACATAGTCTTGTTTATTTGCCTTTCACATGACTGAAAAATAATTTTTGCAGCTTTATACAAGTTTGTTGAAGATGGTTCTTATTTACTTATGAGTTAGAAATAGCCCATTGTTCTAAAGCTTTAAAAATGAGTGGAATCCTTAGTACCACAAATTGAAATTAATTTCAGAATGTGCTGCTCTGATTTATCCTAGGTAGAGGAAACTAGCAGATTTTTATTTTGTGTGTGGTGGCAAGATTAAATTAAGCTTTGGAAAAGTCTGCTTCTCCTCCACCTCATTTTTGAGCTGTCTAGGTGATAATCCTAACAAACAGTGCACATTTGTATTTGGTTCAAGGGAAAAGTGCATGAAGTGCATAGTTTTCCTGGCCTTTTGAGTTCTCTTGCAAAAGAATTCTGTCTCCCTGGTAACGATTAAAACTGGGGAAATTGCTCTTTGTTGGAATCCTGTCCTTCACCCAAGCTCTAAATTCTACCAACACTTGGCACTTCCCCCTTTGGATCAATGCAGGGTTCCCATAAGCTGTTAGTTTCGTTCCTTTATACAGGATTAACTTTGTTAAAAGAAAGAAAATAAAATTTGGGATAACAACATGGTATGGCCTTTCCTCAGCTGTACTGCATTGCTTAGATTTAGAAATTATTATATCTACAGAAAGGCCAGTGGATCTTGAAATGTCCAAGTGTCTGCACGCAGTACTGACTGCTGTGGGTTATATGTAGGACAGCCTTACACTGGCTTTTGTTGTTACCTGCATTGTGTTTTGTATGGCACTTACTGCACTGAGATGTCTGTAGCAACCTCGAGTGACATTTTAATCCATTGCCATGCCTTAGTAAGATAGATTAAATTCTAGTTAAATAAATGTTAGCTTGTGAGGAAATAAATACATACATATATATGTATGTACATACACATATATATATGTGTGAATTGAATATAGATGTGAGTGTATTGGTCTCAGTAATACTGTACACTACCAGGCAAAAATCAAAGGTATGTGCAACTTACATATTTTGTTCATGATCCATCATCTAGGATGTAGGGTCTCTTTCTTGTGCAGATTGATAACCAAGGCAACTTTGACAGCCATCTCAAGCAGAACTGGCTAACCTAGATTCTGAAACTAAATAGCTTCTTGGAATCCTGTGTGCTTTGTAAAGAGCCCAAAAGAAAGAGCTTTATCAAAATTCTGACACATGCTTTTGTTTAGGGGAGATGTGTGTCACCACTTCCCAATCACTGTCTTGAGAAAGGTGAATGAAACATTGCTGCCACCTTGAGGTTGTTATCTTCACAGTACATTGTGAAGCTTAGCTTGCCTGGTGTGCTTGGGTTTAATGTATTGACTCTATAAAAATTAATTGTTGTGTGTGCATGGAATCCATCGCTGTGCAGTTTTGGCAGGTGTTGCCCAAGACACAGCCAGGGATGGGAATGGCTTTAAAGCACAGTGTTTGACCCTTGTTCTCTGCAGCAGCAAAAATAGAGGGAGGGCTGTGAAGAGTGAGGACTTGCAGAAAGAAAGAAATTGATCAGCGAGATTGTTATTTTTTTATAAAGAAGGGACACAGAGTTCCAGGATGGACTCACGAGCATGCTGTTTGTGCAGTTCCCAGTTCTGTGCCTTGCTATACCACAGCCCTAATTCCAACTGAAAACAGAGAAACTGTTATGCCCAATATAACTACACTTCTTAAAATCAGACCTCCTCCTGTCCCCAGTTTGGTGGAAGTATACATTCAAAAGTCTGAAGAAGAGAAGATGATAATAAATGGAGATCTTCTGTAAGAGCACATAAAAGTTTATGCACTCAGGAGATGCACAGGCTCAAAGAACAGAAAAGTTTCTCAGCATCGCATCTGCTCCTCTGTTTATGAAAGTTTTGTTTCAGTTGAACCCAAAGAAGGCCTTGCATTTGCCTTCTCTTGTCTCTTTGCTCCCCTTCATTCTCTTAGCTAAAGGAGGGATAATCCAATGTATTTTCATCTTTGTGGATTTATATTATTGAGACTTCCTTCACAAGAGGAGAGACTCAGAGCAACTATTAAAGTTAATCCACTAAATTAACATTTTGTGTTGTTCCAACAGAATACCATGGTGGTGATGTTGAGGTATTCAACTTGCTCAGCCAACAGTGTGAAACAGGAATGCTTTGTTGAAAGCAGCATCTCTGTGTTAATTTTTACGTGTCCTTGGCTGATTTTCAATTTGGGTAGCCATCATGGTGCCTCTAGGGTTTTTTTGAGTCCTAATATTTATAATTTTGGTTATTATTAGTAGTAGTTGTAACTGACAATTGAAATGACCTCTTCTTATACCCCAGAGGAGTTCTGAAGTGTAGTTCTCATGAGAGTTTCATAGCAGCACTGAAGTCAATGCCCTCTTGCCTCTTACAGCTCCTGATGCTGGCACACCCCAGTCTCTTAGCACAGGCTGTGGTAAACTGAATTAGAAGATACATGTAATCTCCACCCCCAAGAAGTAAAATTTACAGGTTTTTTTTCTCACAGATTTGTTGCTTGATTCACTCCATGATGCTTTAAACAATGCTCCTGGCACTGTTGATAAGGTCAGTACTGGGCTGGGATGAACAGGGCTATCCTCAAACATCTCTTACAGGCCTAATATTTATTTTAAAATACTCCTTTGTTAATATCTTCTTGTATGTTTTGTAGACTACTTGTCCTGGTACTTTTGCCTTTTACGCTGTTACTGTTCTCTTCAAGTAATTTTTTATTTTGTCACATAAGTCTTCCTGCTGAAAATTTACTGAATGTGTTCAAAATGGAGTTGTTCTATTCCCCTTCCACTGTGTTGGAAAGTGCCATGATTTTTCATGGATGCATCTGCCTGTATAGCTGGTCAAAACCATCCTCCCATCACTCTTGTTCCTTCCCTGATGAACATTTGGCGTCATGGTGACCCAAAATTTGGAATTGTAGAGTTTACTTCGAGAAAATTAAATAGATAGGTTGATTTTAAGCATTGTAAAACTGCCAATGTAAAGATAAAATCTTTATATTTGCCTAGGGCCCCTGTAAAACCTGAATTATCAATTAAAGATGTGGTATTAAAGCATATGAGTTCTTGGTTTTCCTTTTTGATTAGGTCTCTTCTGTAATTTAGAAGTATTGTCTTGCTTTCCTGTTTGATTTTTGTAAATTTTACTGTTAAAGCACTGTTGCATTTTATATTACTCTCCCTCTCAGTGTTCAGGGTGCTAGAGCATTGACAATTGCAAATCATTTGATCTCTAAAAGAGTTTGTGGAGCTGCAGGGTGGGAAAGTTACCCATGTCTACAAGAAGGGAAGCCAGTTTTCCATACTTCTTAGCTAACTTGGATAGTAGAGAAGGGGTAAATAAATGAAAGCTTACTTTTCAAGCTTTGATCTTGCAAGGAAATTAAATTTTACAGTATATAGAAAGTACACTTGCCTGTCTTACCACCTTGTAATAACAGTGTATTTATCTTGCAGTAATTATGTCACATTGGAATTTGAAATGATCTTACAGAAATTGAGCTTTATTCTTCTGCAAATAACTAATTAGTGTCTTCTCAATGTCCTGAAAAAGTAGTCTTTATTTCTTGGAATACTGTGTGCTCAAACCACAGTTTGAACAAATTTTTTGTTGCTACAGGAATCCCAGACCATTCCATTTGGGTCCTTCTGTGGTTGTAAGGCATGTGACAAAACATGTGCAGGAAAATGCTGCCCGTGAGATGGTGTTTGGATGTTGCATCCTGGCTGTGTTTATTTCAGGAAGGGTAGTCAACAAGAGAATTAGCCATTACATTTTGATTGCTTGTGAGATTAATAAATTGATATCCCAACTGTATGGTGTTACAAAAAAAACGGATGTCTGGAGAAACGTAGATTAATCTAATGTTAATTTTGTAATTTTGGGTGCTATAGGCTTTTCCTTTCTTTGGTGGACTTGAAAGGAAATACCTGCAAGCATTAAAACTGTACTAGCACAAAGTATCTAGATTAGATAGCTTACGATACAAATGCTAAAGGAATATTATTTTAAAGAACTTAGTGATTTTTAAATGTGTTAACATACCTCTATATTGTCTTTACTGAATAATCTGTGTAAACCTAATAGAAAATTGTATGTGAAATAGCAGCTCAAATGTTCGCTGGCAAGAACGCGCTATTATAATTTAATAATACCAATTTCTGTTGCTGATTATATTTCCAAAAGTATGAATATGAAAAATAAGTCCTTGAGATAAGCATAAAAAGCTAATATCCTGTTCACTTTGTTTTATTACAGTCAGAGATTAGAAATGAAAGCACAAGTTGCAGATGCATTCATAGCAAAATTCCAGCTGACACCGGATGAAATGAATCTGCTTCGAGGCACGAAAGATGAGCCAATTACTGAGGTAGCTCAATGAACATTAAAATCTTTGCTCTGAACTAAAATGTAGAAGTGCCCTAGCTAATTGTACATGAGATCTTATTTTCAGTTTGCAATTTAATTTTTTATGGAGGAATGTGCCTTTTAACAGAAGGGTGAACTTTTGATGAGTTTGAAATGTGTGATGAAAGATTCAAGTAAAGAGAAAGAAAATCAACATTAAATTCTAGTTTGTGTAATGATGTAATGAGTTTGAGGCAATTGAGCTCTCATGTAATGAGTTTGAGGCAAATGTGTTCTCATATGGTTCTGCACTTCAAATGGATCTTCGTGAGGTCTGAATTTTCAGTGAAGACATTTTAAAACTTCATGGGACTCAAATAAAGCAAATGAGAAGCTTGCAGCTCTCTCTTACTGTCACTGTGCACGTGTGTTTACATTTTGCATATTCATGTATGTAGGTATTCAGTGACTTGAGATAATATAAGCTGAGGCTTTCCCTCAATGATAGTTGGTTGCTGAAGATACTAGGTGCTGATTCACCATAGCCATCTTCCAAAACAAACTTTGGAATATGTTTATGGTTTGAATAAGAAAACACAGTAAAAGGAAACTTGTTCTACAGTAAAAGCAAACTGAATAATGAAAAAATTGACTATACTGAATAGATTTTATTATTGTAGTTGCATGGAAAGCTTCACGTAGTATGTCTCAGCAGGTAGTCCAGATTTATCTTATTTTCACAGGCATCCTGTTCACAGTTAAAGCACTATTAAAAGCATGGAACTGATAACCATAAACAGTCCTAATGAAAGCATAAATGGAATGTGCTAAATAATTGTGCACTTGAGTAATTGCTGTATGTTTTTGTACCGCTATTGCCATGAAAGAGCATTCAGGTTTCTAGAAAGCAAGGATTGCAGGGAGCAATGATAGCACAGAGTGCCAGCTACTCCAGTTGGTTTGCAGCCAACGAGGGCTGGTCTTTTTGATACTTTGTCTAAAAAACGTGCAGAACTAACTGATATAAAACAGTTGTGCTGCTTTAGTTGGCACACTTCAGTGGTCTCATGTGTGTGCACTTCCCCTATCCCAGAGTCAACCAGTGTGCTTTAAAAACACCTTTACTCAGACTTCTGGTTTGGAAATTTTCTCTCCCGAAGGAAGAGTGCTTTGGGTTTTTATAAACATGGTCTTCAACACAATTGATGCAAGACAGTAGATTAAATTGCTGGCCTATTTTACTTAAAATATGTCTATTTTTATGTGACTTGAGTCAGAATGAAACTCTACTTTCCCGAGAAAAGTGTGTTCAAATTGCAAAAGATGTAACAAACAGTTGTGTTGGAATTAGTTGGCCTTCTCCAAGGCATTTGAAATGTGTCTTTATAAGAAGGCGTGTTTAAAAATGTTACTGGCTTTCCATTTGCACTCTAAAAGTAACAAAGTAACCTTTTAAACTATATATCCTTGTCTTCTAGAGTTTTGTTGCTTTTCTTTTCTTTTTCACTGCTGCTATTGAGTTACTCCCCAGAGAAAGGTTGTTCTGCAAAACCTTAGTCTACTGTATTGCAAATGGGTTTTTAAAATCTTTGTTAAGAAGTAGTTACCCCATTTTATGAATGCAGAAAATACCAATCTGTAATCATTGTACTTTACAATGTTTCATTTTGCTCTTTAGTTGCTAACAGTAATGGGAAACAGTGATGTAATGCATAGCAGTGTCCTCAAAATCTCCCTAGAGTGTTACCTAATGGGTGTGAAACACACATACAACATAAGACAGGTTAAAAACACATCTTTACTGCTTTTTTTTTTTTTTTTTTGGAAGAAGAGTTTGATGCTGTAGGAAACTAAAAAATCCTAATATTCTTGGTGTGGAATGAAAGTGACAGAGGCGGGGTGTGAATTTTAAAAGCAGCAGCATTTGGAACACAGACCCACAAGAAACTTAAGAATGGAATTGAAAGAGGGAGTATAGAGTGCTAGAGATTTGAATAGAAATTACTGCTTTTACACACTGCTTGAATTTTATTTTTAAATTGATTTAGGATTTTTTCAAGGCTTTGGGACGAGTAAAACAAATCCATGATGATGTCAAGATTCTCCTCCGAACAAATCAGCAAAGGGCGGGGTAAGTCCTACTTAAATGAGTGCAAGAGAACCATTTACAGTTAAAAGCAGAAGTTAAAGCAAGGTCTCGTTCTTTGCTTCATGTCACTATACAGAATATTTCACAAAAAAAATTAAAAGACTCAAAATTTTAACAGTGCTATGTTTAATTTAACTTGCACATGTCTTTGCTAGTACTGCCTAAAATAGTATTTGCAAATAAACTTTTTATTTGTCTTGTAGCTTGGAAATTATGGAACAGATGGCTTTACTGCAAGAGACATCTTATGAACGACTTTACAGATGGACTCAAAGTAGGACTAAGAATGTTTTTGTGTTTATGAATATTATTATGGTGATTCCTTTAATCATATGGATTGAACTTAGCAAAAACCCTTTCCAGGATATATTAACATTTTGGTTTCCTTCTTAGGGAAAGATGTGTTTTGAACCAAACAGTTCATTGTCAATTCTCTTTTTTTTTTTGGCCAATTTGATTATTATAAAAGGGGATTATTTATTTGAGGTTTTGGTAGATGGTTTCCCACAAAGAGCAGCTACTACAGTTTGTTAGTCCAGACAAAATTTTAATTGTGCTGAATTTTGTTTCCTTGTGAGTTAGAGGGAAGTTGTTGATTTTAATAATTTGCTAGTAACATCTAGTTTAGTGGGAGGAGTGGTCAATTACTTTTAGAAAAGGAGAAAAAAGGTGCCTCCTATTGCCAGGATGCTCTTTTGAATGATAGTAGGCTTTTTTTTTTTTGCATGTAGCCATCCATGTTCAATGTTACACTTTGATAGTGTCAGATATAGATTCTTTTTTTATTGCTTCCCTCTCTTCTGAAGCAATAGACTGTCTCACTAACAGAAAGGTTCATGGGGAAAAAATGGTGCAGTGTGATTTTTATATTCATTATTCTTCAGTGCATGCTGAAACCTCAAGTAATAGTTGTGGTTTCACCCTAATGAAAAGTCATAATTTTTCTGCCAATGTTTGATTTAGTTTTTATGATTTCCACATTCTTGCCTGGAATATGCAAGATTATATACTTATTCTGATGGAAGAAAAAAGAAACAGAACCAAATGACGGAAAAAACAACTTGCTTAACTACTTGCTCCATTTTTTCTTAATAGTTTACCTGAAATGTGGTAAACAGTTACAAAGGAGCCCAGCAGAATTCTGAAGGTTGAATGAGTCAGCATTTGTATGTGGGCATGAACAAATACTAAGCTTTCTTTAATCATTTTAATTGTTGAAATTTGTGATGGACGTGCATTTTATGGTACTGCTTGCGGGGGAATTTGATTGTATCAACACTTACTAGCCCAGGTAGCATATTCTGAAGCCTTCAAAATTAAGAGCCTTTGAGTTTTTAACACATTTTCATGTTTGACAGCTTGTATATAATGTATTACAGTGTAAAGAATGTGCTTTTATTTGTGTTGGTCTTTTATAGATGAATGCAGGACATTGACACAAGAATCATGTGACATTTCTCCAGTTCTCGCTCAAGCCATGGAAGCCTTACAAGATAGACCTGTCCTGTACAAGTAAGTAAATGTTTGCTATTACCTATAAAAGAAATCAGCATTTTGAGCTTATAAAACTTAAAGATCAGCATGAATTACAGTGCCAAGGCTGGGGGCTCTTTGGTCCTGTGTCAAATTTAAAACAACCCAGGAACTTAAGTTATTAAAAAATCTTATTTCAACTGCTTTAAATTTCAGAAGTCTTTTTGGCGTAATGATGGTACAGAAAATGTCATTGGACTTTTTCTAACTTAGAAGTTTCTAATTAACGTAAAATGTCAAACTGTTTTAATTTAAATGAATTGCGAATTTCTGTGCTCTCATTCTAGGATTTTTCTGAAGTAAAAATTCCTGTCCAAACCCCAGAGTAAAAAATTGATAAAGGCTAATTAGCTTTTACTGAAGTGCCTGTGGTAGTAAGAATGTCTTCCATTATAAGTTATACAGTAATCTGTTAAAAACCTTTACATATAGACTTCTAAAATGTAGACAATTTATATATCTATATGTAAAATATTACTGTTCTTACTCAAAATTTGCTGAAGGGCTGTTGAAGTAAACAAAGTGGTACTTCGGAGAGTGAACCACCAGGTGGCACTGTAAGAACTGTTTATTGGGGTGACCATCCCTGAAGAGGTGGTATTTACACCTCTTTGGGTTTGGGGCTTTGGTTTTCACTGGGCTTTTTTTTTTTTTTTTTTTTTTTAATGCGTTCATCACATTTTGCAACCATTTAAAATTGCTTTCAGCCACAGATATCCATGAAAGCAGAGTAACGGGCAGCCTTTCAAAGGTTACCCTTGTCTTTAAGAGTATGAGGTGTGTGAAGGTGTAGGTGCATGAGACTGTAAAGCTCCATGGAGCCCTTCACAGGAAAAATGCATAGTGCATGTGGACCTTAAAAGTGCTGTCAGTGTGAGAGAAAGCTCAGGTCTGGAACTGCTCAGTCAGCTCTGCTGGTTAATGTGAGGGAGCAGTGGAGTCACTTGACCTCCACAGCTTTTGGATGTGGTGCCTTGCAGTATTTCAGGCCATAGCTGGGGATTGCAGTCCTTTCTTGCATTCTCTCCTCCGCACTCTCTCCTACAGCTGCAAAAGATCAGTCACTACTCTGTTCGCAACACTTTATATGATTCTTTTTAGATACAATTTTATTTTCTGTAATAAACACTTTGTTGAATTATGATCCTTTGATACTTCATAAAATAATTGTTTTGCTTTCTTAGTTCAAGGAAAGAAAACCCCATCTTGTGTATAAATCCACTGCTGGCCAGTTTAAAATGAATCTGCAAAGGAGAATTCTTCTTTTTCTGATGCTTCTCTCACAACCAGCAGTAGTTGTGTTAACAAAGATAGAAGTTGATAGGTAAAACCTGTCCTCTGCCAAAAGGGCAGAAATAAACATTACTGAAGAAGATGCAGCCATGTGTCTCTCATCATAGATTATCAGGCTTAATTACTTGCTACAGCAGTATTATCAAAATTGCTGTACTGATGCTTTACATTTTAAATATCAAGATTTAGCTTATTCCCTTGCAAAAATTTTTGTATGCCTTTAAGTAACAAATTCCTGAGTTCATCATGTAGAAGTTAAGTCACAGAAGAATGTAATTTTGAATTATTCTTTGTTTTATGTGTATAAGCACTGCTGTGTGAACTAAACACTTCCCCTCCAAATCACTGCCCTTGCGTCTGATAAAGATTGTGGTTTGATTGGGTGAAAGTGAATAAGATGGAGAAGGGCAGAAGTTTAGAAACAAATCTACAAATTCTTGTTTCCTTATTTTATCCTTATGTCTTGTTAACTAAAAGTGTCAGAAGGATTGCACCATGGATGGACTTCTGGGAACTGCAGTCAGTAGGGATGTAAAATAAACATTTCAGATTGGTTTTCACTTCCTCCCTCTAACAGAAAAATTAAAAACGGTTTCATAGAAAATGCATGGAGACATTGCTTAAAGCAGCGTTCCTCTTCCATCATCCACTCAGGTTTACAAGTTTTTTTTTTTCTTTCTCTTTCCTCAGTGATCATTACTGTATATTTTAAATATTTAAGCTGGGTTGGAAAAAATCCAAATGCTGTTTTCTTCTCCAAACATGAATATGTGTAATAACATAGTAGTAAATACTGTTTTCTAGTGTAAATAATAGTTATTGCTGAATTTTTTAAGATGCAGGATATTGTAATGCTTATACCCTGTTCTACTGAGAGCAAAAAGAAAATTAGTAGTTTCCTTTTTGAAACAAAATTATCATTATTAAATGCTGTTTTCAAAACAAATAACGATCACAAGATCTGTTTCACTGCCGTATATTTAATGGTCTATTGTATAGCTGTTTATTGGAGAGGGAAAAAGAGTTAACTGGTTTCTATAGACTCTTGAGATTTTTCACTCCAATACTGCTCCCCCTCTAGACAGCGGGCAGTTGTCAGATCCTAGATCTCTTCCACTTTTAATTGCATAAATTTTGTAAATAGTAATTTATTACTATTTTTGTTAGACTTTTATTAATTGCAGATATTTACTCTCTGACTTAACAAATACAGTGTATAAAGAAAACGGCTTCAACAGAAATTTCCAGATTCTTCACTGTGCTCTTTTCCCACGTCTTTCAAATAATAATTAAGATTAAAAAGAACTAAATGTAGGTTCCCTCTGACTTTTTATAGCAGAGTAGAAATCTAATTGAACTTAATGGCAAACATTTTTGAAACAATATATTGTTTTCTTTTAAATTTTGTTTTCCACCTCTATTAAATGTGAATGCAGTGCTTATTAAATGCAGACTTAATTAAGTCCATGAATAATATTCTTTTAATCATTATTTTATATATATTCCTCTGCTGAGTATCATTGGTAACTCACACATCCTCACTCTTTGACATTGTTTCAGTTATACTGGAAAAATAAACTGTAATGTGTATTTTCTTTCTCTC
This sequence comes from Petroica traversi, assembly GCA_025920805.1. Lineage (NCBI taxonomy): Eukaryota > Metazoa > Chordata > Aves > Passeriformes > Petroicidae > Petroica > Petroica traversi. The sequence goes on along the minus strand of JAHLSL010000062.1, from coordinate 6,638,514 downwards.
CTTTGGAGATTGTGTGTTGTTCAGAATGCTTAGGTTGGTTAAAAAAAATAGAAGTGTTCTGTGGCTTGCAAACAGGGATGTTGCTAGTGTTCATTTCCCATCCTTCACTTGCTTTCATGCTTCAGTGCCAACAGAAAGGTAGCCTGATCCAGAAATGAGCCATGTGTAAGTTGTCGGCACCACCTCTACCACAGCAAGCCATTTGAGATAGTGCTGGGCTGTAGTTGTTCATCCATCAAAGATCTAGTTAAGATTCCTTTGATTAAAATCAGCGAACAACAATCAAATGGATATAAGTTTGTTCCTACTAGCCATGTGGTAGCCTAGAAGAAGGAAGAAGCCTTTGTGTTGCAGTGCAATAAATTGCTGCTTCTGTCAGGCAGCTGGACCATATGCAAACAAGAGTCACAACCTTATCAAACATACTTACATGTACGAAAATGGAAAAGCTGAGTTTTCAATTATTTTTTTCTGTGAGGTAAGGGAATGGGAGGGTCAAGGAAATGTTCTCTCTAGTACCTGTTCAGAGGAGTCAAGAAAATCACAAAATATGCTGAGTTGAAAGAAACCCACAGGGATCATCAGGTCCAACTCATTGCCTGGCACAGGCCACCACAAGAGTCACACCATGTGCCTGAGAGCATTGTTCCAGCACTTCCTGAACTTTGTCAGGCTGGTGCTGTGATCAGTTCCAGTGCTCAGCCAACCTCTGGGTGAAGAACTTTTTTAATATCCAGACTAAACCTCCCCTGACACAACCTCAGGCCATTCCCTCAGGTCCAGTCTCTGGCCACCAGGAAGAAGAGATCAGTGCCTGTCTCTCCTTTAGCCTCACGAGGAAGTTGCAGACTGCAATAAGGTCTCCCTTCAGTCTCTTTTCTCCAGACTGAACAGACCAAATGACCTCAGCTGCTCCTTATATGGTTTCCCCTCAAGGCCCTTCACCATCCTCGTGGTCCTCCTTTGGACAATCTCTAATAGCTCAATGACTTGTTTATATTGTGGCACCCAAAACTCACACAGCACCTGAGTGAAGCTGCTGCAGTGCAGAGCAGGGCAATCCCCTGCCTGATGCACCCCAGGACACTCTGCAGAAGCAGTCACTTCATTTTCTTCCCTTAGCCCCTTTCCTTTTTTCAGTAATAGTAACCTGATCCTGACAAGACTACAGCCTCTGCCAATGCTCTGTGTAGGAAACACAATGCCAAGTATTTCATTCAGTCTATTTTGCAATAGTAGCAGAGGAGGCACCCTAGCAAAACTGTTCAAATTCAATAGAAAAATCCCACAAGTGATAACCTGACAGGCAATTAATTTAGCCTGAGAACTTAGAGCTGTCTGACCAAGGAAGAAGAAAAGGTCTGTGTGTATGTATATAAAACTATATATTGCAACACCTGTCTACAATATCAGCAGTTTTGTCTCATCCTACACATTTGCTATAGAGCAGACAGACAGGTGACAACATGAAATTTCTCTTCTCCTGTTTGTCAGATGTACCATAGGCAGAGCAGGATGGTAGAAATAATGACATCAGATGGTTTTCAATGCTTTTTAGTAGAAGCATTGATGCAAGATTTCTAGAACTATAAAAATAGTTCCTTGTATTAGCTGTGATGTTGAACTAATCAACTGTGATGAGGCAAACTGTGTATTTTTAACCTGTTTTCATGTTCCTGTAACAGGTACACATTGGATGAGTTTGGGACAGCTAGGAGGAGTGCTGTGGTCCGTGGCTTTATAGATGCTCTTACTAGAGGAGGTCTGGGAGGTACTCCTCGCCCTATTGAAATGCACTCTCATGATCCTCTGAGGTACAGTACTAACAAGAATGTATATGAAATAATATTTTTTCATTGGCATTTTGAATTCCTGACACTATAAACCACCGATTTATATGGAAATTTCTGTCTTTTTGTAGGTATGTAGGAGACATGCTGGCCTGGTTGCATCAAGCTACAGCTTCTGAAAAAGAGCACTTAGAAGCTATGTTAAAGCTGGTGACGATTCAAGGTACTACTGGTTTTAAAGCATAAATTGTGTAGTGATAGTAGGTCTGTGATAAGTAAGAAAGTGTGATTAATGTCTCAGGCTGGGCTTCAGATGCAAGTCTGAGTTTAAATTTTCCTAAAAATAATCTCAGAATAGCTAGTGGTTGCATTCTGCCAAAAGAAGGCCTATAACAAAAGTCAAATGCAATATTTTACTAAACTTACAATACATTTACATTAAATTTACAAAGGGACATTTTAGAGTGTAGTTGGGAGTTCAGAAATTGCTTGTAATGTGTATGAATATGTATCTCCTTGAAAACATTTATTTCCATTATGCCTTTGCTCTTTTGTTTAGTAAATTTTTTTGAAGATCATTTCTTGTTCCTGAAAGTGTTTTCAATCTATGCTGCAAGGAAAATGGAATTTTCATCTGTCATTTAATATCATTCCAGGTTTATGGAAGTTGAAGTAGGCTGCTCACAGATAGGGGAAGCTTTTTAATATCAAAACTCTCCTTCATTTCAGAACGAAGCAGATTCTCATGCTTAGTCTTCAGCTCCTTTGCTTTGTTTTCAGTAGATTGAACCTATACTTTAAAGGCTTTTATCCTGTAGAAGCTTGAGTATGGTTTGCCAACACAGTTTCAGAGAAAGATTTTTTTTTTTATAAATTAAGCATGTGTACTCAATTGTAGCAAACTCATTGTAAGAACTTAGATTTGATCTGTGTCTGGTGAGCTCTTCAGATTTATGTATCAATCGTACTCTGGGTTTTAAAGTGAATACGTATTCTGATTTTCTTTACTGCTGTTAGTATTAATTGTCTTTTCTAATTAATGGTTTATGGGAAAGGAGGCTGTTTAGGAGCTGTTGTAAATCAAACCGGAGGAATGCTATTTTTTAAGTTCAATTACGGTGTATTGTAGAAGTTAATTTAATATTGTTTGTTGACAGTGTTTCAGAGAGACAGGAAAGCAGGCCTCATGATTGTTTTATGGTAGAGAAAAAGACATATCAGGTCTTTGTAGATGACAGATGCTTCTGCTGTAACTAGGGAGAACCCTTCAGGAAGAGCTGGCCCCATGGAGCATGTAAATGTGTCTGGTTCTGCTGTGGGCTGGACTGCTGCTGCAGCACTTTGTTCTGAAATTCTCCCACTTCTTTGTGTAATCCTTTGCTTAATTTTGAAGTTCTTTGGTCTTCTGATAGGATGTTGGGCTGAGATGATATGACCATGAAATGAGATATATTTAGAGCATTTCAGCCACAGAACAAGATACTTAGTAATATAGAGAATATAAATATTTGAGGGAGAAATTTTCAACAAAAAAGTCACCGGGCCAAAACCTTTTTTTGAGGAGACTGGTATAAACAAGAGATTCGATATTTCAGTGTTAGGGAAAAATATATTTTCCTAAGCTCCCTAGGAGTGGGTCTGCTATCACTGTTACACAGTTTTCAAGGAATGTAAAGATGAATTCTTGCTTTCATACTGGGAGCAAGAAAGCTTGGGAGGTGCTGTCTGTAACTATTTGTCTGTGTATTTGGGGATTTTTTTTTATTATTGCAAGGATAGTGATATGATATGGTCTGTAAGACAAAACAGTACTTAATAGGATACCACTGGATTTAACAAGAAACATTTATGGGCAGAGGAGCCCCGAAGTACCCTGAGATTATATGTTCTTTATAAGTCCTGAGTTGGTAGTGAGGACAGCATCTATGGTACTGAGAGACTCAAGATGAGTTTTCTGTGCTTTTGTGCAGTCTCCGGGTAGCTGGCTATGCAGACTACACTAAAAATTGAGTTGATTTAATATAGTCATTTAACAAATGGACATCTTGTTTATTTGAAGTTAGAGATAAAGACAGAGATGTGCATCTTACGAGCACAGATCTTCCTAACAAAATTTGAGGTCTAATGTGAGCATTTCTGGAGACTTTCATCACAAACTGGGATTTTTTTTTCATTCCCCTATAGAGGGAGCCCAAGCAACTGCCATAGATAAAACACCTACCTGGCGGTCTCTAGTTAGGTCAGTCAGTTTCAACTTGAGTAGTTTTTTGCAGATGGAGCTATTTCTATTCTTTTAATTCAGGTGTCTGTACTGAGTTCAGATTTCTGTTTAAATTCTCCTTTAAGCTCTGTGTAATTTCAGAACTGTGGAGAGTGTGGTAAATCACAGCTGTACAAAAATTCCCCTTCTCAAAAAACAACCAAAAAAAAGCCACATGTATACCTGATGAATTTGGTCCAACTGGATGAAAAATTGTACGTATTACACTTTTTATTCGAGAAACATTTCCACCCCAGTTTTTACTTTAAAGTGACAAAACTGTGTAGCCCATAAGAAGAGTATGCAAGGTTGGCTTCCAAAAAGTTTTGAAATGTTAAGGTTGCAAAAATTAACTGTTTAAAATTAATCTGACCAAAAATGCTGTTAAAATTTTAAGCGCTGAAAACACATTCAGAAAAGTTTAACTCTTTTGCTGGACAAGTATAAAGCGTCTGGTTCTCCTCTTCAGAGTTTAAGTATTGTGCTAGCAGGAGCCTTCCAGTCATATAGACATCTTCTACTTGTAAGGAATAGAGAATTGCAGGCATTTTAAGAGATGCAGTAGAAACCAAATTTTTGTGAAGTTACAGGAGCCCAGATGGAGAACAGAAGCTAAACAAAGTCCAAAAAAGATCTCTCCTTTTATAGAAGGATACACAGAGAAAAATATATATGGTGTAGCAAGGAGTTGGAAGTGTATCTTCAGTTATGAGCTGTATTCTAAAAGTTATTTTGGACCTCTGAGAATTGTTTATTCTGTAGTTCTTTTATGTCAAACTTGCACCACTTATATAACCCATTCCGCTGGAAGATTTCACTGCTTTTGGAATCCAGATATTCTAATTGGACATGAAAATACATGCGAAGGCACAAGCGTGTGTAATCTCAAAATTTTTATTCCATGTCCTTTGGTATTCGAACTTGTATATTTTTGAGCTAAAATTTTCATACCAAACAACTTGTTTTTAAGTCAATCTGGTCTAGATACACAATTGCAAATATGTGCTAGGTACTTGTTATATTGATGAACAGTACAAGTGTGACTGTTCCTACTAAAAAATGTGTAAATTGCTAAGGTCTATCTGGGAGCTAGCCATTATGTAAAAGAACATGCATGCTGTGGTTTGTAATCTTGTTTTTTGCCTTGATATCAATACTCAAGTATATAAGCATATTTTTATTAACTTACCAATTCAGTATGTTGAAATTCTTACAGCCACCACACTGAATTCAGTTGTTACTGCTTCTATGGTTTTTCATGTAACTTGGTGTAAAGAGGCATTGGCACAGATCTCTGATCTTTCATTATTTTTACTCTCTGAGGTAATCTCTCTTAGTCTAAAATAAGCAAAATATAGCTTCAGGTCACCTGATTTCTGTCACATGTCACAGTCAGTTTGTTTACTTTCATTGCATGGGTCCCATCTGAAGATGAACTCCTGTTGACAAGTTTTAAATTAGAATTTAAGTATTGCTTTCTCCATAAATCTGTTCTGAGTTGTTAGTGAAGTGAGAGCTTGAAGATCTGTTGCTTTCAGTTTGATTGATTTATGACAGCACTGGTTGCCATGCAACAATTCATTTGTGTTTCGTGATAAGACAGGGCAATATTCTCTTTTGTACCTCGTTCTGTGAAAGATGAGTTTCAATTGCTGCTGGGGAGGGAGCGTTTGCCTGTGCTGCAGCACGCGGTAGTGGGGAGGTGCACATGTCACTTCATTTGTAACAATGCCACGAGCTCGTCAGTACCCAGTACTGACAGACACGTGTGTTTGCCAGTCAGGCCTTTCAGAATGGTGTGTGCTGCTGCTCCTTCAGTCTCACTGGCATGGTTGTTTTTTGGGTGTTTTTCTAGTTTAATTTCATGAAGTGCTAATATTGAGCCTTACTGTGACAGCTTCTTGCTAAATCATTTATTCTTCCCTTTGCTGCTTCTACCTCAAATCCCCACACACTGTGTTGCACTAGGAAGCAATTGCAGAGCAAAAGGTAATGACTTGGGACTGTTTTGCCACGCAGTTATTTCTTAATGGCTAAATTGGAGAACAGTGGAGGTGTGAACTATTTGTGTGGAGAAGAGAACACACAGTTCAGAATGCTTTTTATGGAGGAGTACCTCCTACATTTGTTTATTTGTTTTATAGTCTTGAAGAAAAGAGAATTACATTTGCATAATCTTAGCATGTGTTTGCATTAACTATAGGTGTGGAAGAAAATATTCAAGAAGTAGTTGGGCACATCACAGAAGGTGTCTGCAGGCCTCTGAAGGTGAAGTATTTTGTTTTCCTTAACACTCTAAATACAAAAACTGTTCTGTCATGTTTTTTCAGAACGTGTGCTCCCATCTTTTCAATGTATGTTCATTGCCCTTGGTTAAGAATTAGACTGTCAACTTCTGAACTTTTTTTCTCAAATTAAAGATTCCTTTGTTCGTAGATATGTAGTTTATAATAGTGAGAGATACTAGGATGCTACATTTGTCTTGATTTTGTTTTACTTTTCCCATGCTGAGGAGTGTTGATGTACTAAAATGCAGTTTTGTGATGAGTGTATGGGAATAGCTGTAGTGGGTCAAATGAAAAATCAGTGTCATTTACTAACTTGTTTTTCATAGTGATCATTATGCTGAGGGAAGAGTGTAAAGGTTATGCAGTTGTGTAATGCTTCTGTAGGATAGTTTCCTTGCCTGTTTGTGAATGTACTAAGGACTTCCTGAGCCATAAGTTGTTTGTATATAATAGATCTCAATAGATGTTTTTTATGCCTGAATATGTCAGATTGATAGAAAATGTTAGTATTTACAACATATCCTTCAGGAGGGAAGTGAACATTTCAACTCTGTTGTGTGAAAAGCCAGTTCCTTTTGTGGTTTGTGGGATTCATTCTGTTTTGGTGTTTTGGTTTTTTTGGGTTTGTTTTGTTTAATAACTCCAGATCTTGTATTTGAAAGACACCATAAAAAATTTTTTCCTAATTACCGTCTTTATGCTACCTCAGTTTTTCATATTTCTGTCACATCTTTCTTTACTTGAGTTTTTTTCAAGCTATAGCCTTAGTAAGTTTAGGGGACGCATTCGATAGAAACCATTAATGATGATCCATTGAATGATTGACTGACTTTTCTATGGGATGTGCTTCACATAAGCACTAAAGTAATGAAGGTGATGAAGCTGATACTAATTATTGCCTGACTGGTATAAATCCAAGGGTTTTTACAGTAAAATCTACTGTGCTAAATGCCATTATAATAAATTTTTCATAGGATTCTGTAGCTATAACAACCTTATCCAGTTGATAAATACTCAGTCTCAAATGTGAACAGCTGGTTTCTGGATGCTATACATAAGTTTCTGATAAGAAAAGGATAAGGTCTGGAGAGAGGTAACATTCAAAAAGGTGCCATTTAGAATGTCACAGAATTACACAAAGGTTGAGGTTGGCAAGGACGTCTGGAGGACACTTGATCCAAACTCCCAGCTTAGGCTGGGCCACCTTGAGCTGGTTGCCCAGGACTGTGTCCAGGTGAATTTTAAATACTTCCAGAGATGAAGGCTCCACAGCCTTGCTGGGCAACGTGTGCCAGTGCTCAGCCACCTGCACAGTAAAAACAAAAACATGTTCCCTGATGTTCATTTTGTGCCTGTTGCCACAGAATTATGATCATCCTTCACAACCTTTTAGTTTTTAATCTGTTGGAAGACACTTGTCCTGATAGACACACAATAACCACAGCTCTGGTTTTTTTTGGAAGATACTTTTCAAACTTTCTGTGTTCTTGAATCAGTTCTGTTAGTACTGAATTCAGTATTTCTGTGCATTCCAACAAATAATTTGGAATAAAATTGAACTCCTGTGTAAGTCAGAGGGATTTTTGGTCTTGATCTGAATACCTGTGATTTTTATAGTTAGCTACAGATTATCTTTGATTTTAATTGCCAAACTCTTTACTCTTACATGCTGCTAGTCTCTTTAGAAATATCCCTTGAAATACTGTTGTTAGTTAGTTACTGTGCTAGTAAAAAAAAATCTTAAAAGAATATTTAAAGACTTCGCATTGTATTCTTTATTTTAATAGAATGCAACTTACATTAATTCACTGCCTGTCTAGACTTTCCGGTAAAAAGTATGAAACACTTATTTTTTCCCCAGGGGAAAGGAAAAAAAAGGTAGAAAAAGATTCCCCCTGAGAAACCCCCAAGCAGAAGAGCCTTCCTGCAATGCAGAATAGGTAATTAGATAATTACAAGCCACCATGTTCAACGGAACAGCAGTAATAGAATCAGTTTGGAGGAGTCCTTTCTACAGTACATTGTAGAAGGGTTATCTTTACATGCAGCCTAAATTGCCCACTTTTCTTAGTGATTTAAGTGACTCTTGAATACTCTCTAGTGGTAGATCTTACCACAGGTCTCTTATTTGAGGTGGAGGTAGGAGAATCCTAAAAAACGTTTAAACTAAACTCTTCATCTTTTCCATAACATCTAAGATGAGTTCAAATCAAAATGTCTTTGATGCCCTATATGGACTGCAGGTAGTCTTTTATGGTCAGCTAACAGCAGGACATACAGGACTAAAAAATGGTAAGAGCTCTAAGTGCAGAGCTTCCCTGAACAGGTTAGGTTGTGTCACTTCCAAATTCTATTTCTCCAGAACAGTGAAGACTTCTGTAGGGGACGCAGCAATTCTTCTTTTCCCACTTGGTTTTTTTAATTCTTATTTTCCTTTCATGACCCTAAATTTTTTCCTTTCTCCTTCTGCCTCCTCTGTCTTTTTCAATTTCTTAATCGTTTTCTTTATTTTTAGTTAGTCCCATTATTTTTTGTCAACATTTTGTTTTCCCTCTTTTTCCCCTGCCTGCCCTATTCTCTTTTGCTTTACAACTAGAACAAACTCAGTATTCATGCTCACAGGAGATACATAGTTGTATATAGACCTTTGTAGATACAAACACGTTGAAGAGCAAAGCTCACTCACATGTTGAAATAAACTTTGTGAATTAAGTTTTGCGAATAAGAGTTAAAAAGTATTATTTGATTTTGTTCTTTGAATTAGATGCAAACTGAAAAGGTTGAGGAAGGTTAATCTTAGTTGATTCTCCCTGCAGCTGGCTCTGGGACAAAGGCACTGCAGCCCATCGTGTTCCATTTAACAGCAAATAACATGGGAGAATGGGTGGTGGATGCTGATTTCTGTGTAGCCCCTTCAAACAAAGGCATGTGGGACAACAGTGCAGTGATAAGTCCCTGTCTATTCTGCTTCATAAGCGCACAAATATTGACCCTGGAGTAGATTTTTATGAGTGGATCGAGACTGTGATACCATGGAGACATCAGCTGTCCCACTGTAAAGACAGCACCATTTTGATGTATAGTCAGTATCTCCTGGTTGAGATAAACAGTCAACATGGCTGGTTATTAGTTATAAATATATCTAATTAAACGCTGGTAGGAGATAAATGTGCTCTCTTTTGAATGAAGAATATATTAATCCAGATGAATGCTGTGTGTTGGGCAAAATACCTAACACTTTGATGTTCTGTATTTCTGCATGATGCTAGAAATCTACTGCTGTTGTTTAGTGATTCTGCAGCATTGCAGCTGTTCTTGCTATTCAGAGGATTCCAGTATGTACTGGTAATTATCCATCAAATTATCTCATTATTTTTAAAATTTTCAATAACAGCAGAAGTCTGTAGGGACTTTTGGATGGCTTTTTGGATTTGTAGTTTTTCTTTTTTTAAGAATACATATACCGTCATATGTTCTGCCCAGATGCTTGGCAGCCCAGAAGCACTTTGGTTCAAGCCTAACATTATAGTTAACTGGACAGTCTCTTTTAAAACTTATTTCTGGTTGAATTTATTTTTCAAAAATCTGAAGGTATATTTCATATAAAGTCATAGGAGGCTGGCTTTCAAAATTTATGACCTGAAGGATGTTTGTATTTGTTCATTCTGCAGGTTAGAATTGAGCAGGTGATTGTTGCCGAGCCAGGAGCAGTTTTACTGTACAAGATTTCTAATCTGCTCAAGTTCTACCACCATACAATCAGGTATGCAAAATTATAAAATATCTTAAAATTGCCTTTTTTCCTTAATTGTATATGTAAGAATAAATCTGCTAAGAAGAATACTTTTGTTGCTTAGTTGTTGCTCTGCACCATAACATCTGGAAGAAACACATGTGATATCAAGCAGAAACCATTTACCTATTGCCATTCCTCAGTTCATTTCAAAAGTGCTTTGGAATGTAGCATTAATTTTCCACAATAACAATTTCTTTATTGTTCTGTGTAGATTCTAATAGTATACAAAAAAATCTACAAAATATTTAAGATGGCAAAGTCAAGTCCCCTTTGAGAAAATGTTATTAAATTTCAATTTTTCTTTTCTTTTTTAAGCAATTGTCTTTTGATAACTTTTTTCCCCTAATTATGCACTTCTTTATCTCACTGTTGAAGACATGCTGATCACCTTCCAACCTTCCACATGCCACCAGGAATACATAAACTGGAGAAAAGCCAGAGCTGCTAATTTATTGATAATTTATATATTGTAGCATATGCTGTAGTTCATGTTGGTTAGAAACAGCGATAGGAGAAAAATCTTTCTCCACAGCCTTGGACTGAATTGCTGAGAGTTTGAAATATTAACATTACTAGTTGAGCTTCTCTGTCTGAAAATACTTCAGATGTTGGGTAGACTGGGGTAAGTGCTTCTTGGGCACCTCCCAGGTTATTTAAATCCTCTATTGTGATGGCAGGTCTGTTCTAGAGCGTATATAAGACCTAGTCCTAATTTTATTGCCCAAAAATCTTGAAAGATTTTGGTGTTGCTTTTCTGTCTCCAAAGTTAGTGTTTCCCCATGGTTATACAGCTTGATGCAATTGCAAATGTGATGATAAAATGGAAGGTCTTAGGCAGTCTTATCTATTTTTTTTCTGTCTTGTTAACAACACAATGCTGAAAGACCACTGAAGCTGAGTTATTTCCTCTGTATAGATAAGGTGCACCTCACTAATGAAAGGAAAAAGCAGTTTGAGAAATGATCTGTTAAACACAAGATTACAGTCTGAAAATCGAGGTCCAGGTTTAGTCCTGTTATGACCCAATGAATTTTCACTGCCAGTTTGTAGATTAAAGGTGCAGTTCCTATGGCCAGAGGGAGGGTGTATCTCTGTCAGGAGCATAGCCCTGTAGTGCCAGTTAAGGGTTATGTGGTCTGTGCTAAGTGTGGTAATTTAACACTTGGAATAGCAAGATATGAATTCTTATATTTTTGGAGATGCCTAGTGTCTCAGTGAAGAAAGGAGAGGGATAATGCTGTCCCTAACAGGCAGAATGACAATATTGTTAACCCTTTTTGTTACATAATTATGACATAGTTGATGTTGCTTGTTCTTACAGTCAGCTTATCTCTCAGCTGTTATGGAGAACTGTTCCCTGCAATTATTTCTAAATTTTCAACTTCGAAAATAACCTTATTTAAATTATATTTAAGTATCTGACTATAATATTGTCCTCCCTTTAGATTTGTTAAATAATCTTAATTTTATTTTCAGTGGTATTGTAGGAAACAGTGCAGCTACACTGTTGACAACAATTGAAGAAATGCATTTGTTGAGCAAGAAAATATTCTTTAATAGCTTGAGTCTTCACGCAAGTAAACTAATGGACAAGGTTTGTTTCAAAATTGTACAACTTTCATGTTTCAAAACATGCTTGATTTTTTCCTTTTGTCTTATAAGATTACTAGGTAAATAGCTGTTTTATATGTCAGCTTTTCCTAAAGTTGAAGTCTTGAATTGCAATATTTTAATTATGGAACTACATTACAAATTTGCTGTTTATATTTTAATTCTAATCATAGTGGTTTTGTAGATCATATGGCTAAAATCCTGCCATTAGCAATGGTTTTTTGCAGAGCAGTTTACATATTTTAAAAATCTACAAGAAGCAACAAAATTAGGAAATTTTCTTAAGTGCAATAGAACAAAGTCAGGCGATTGAGCTGTATAGTTTATATTAATACATCATCAGATCAATAGGTAATTGTGCATCATTCCATTTTATAAGTTGTAACGTATATACAGAATGGTAAGCTAAGTAAAAACAAAATTTAGGCTTTTCTGTCTATTATACAAATAGTTTTACCACGTGAACATTGCTGTTAAATTTGTAAATGCATTTCCACATTATTTAATCTACAGAAAATGGAAAAAATACTTCATTTTCCAGGAACTGTTCCTTGTGCAAAGACTTGTAGTTTGCTGACCACTCAGTCAGGTTTTCTGAGTTTTATTGGTATTGCTCTGTGGTCCCAAACAAGTTTTCTCATTCACCACAGCCTGTCTGGTCCTAATTTCCTGTCTTTCTGCAGAGGCTGGGAATGACTTTCTTAAAGAGGCAGTTGTGCCTCTTCTTCTCTCCCAGATATCCCAGTGACTCCTTTCCATAGTTTTATCCCTTCATTGGGTTACTCCTTAGCTGCTCCCACCCAGAGTCCACTTAATGCATTGTTGCTATTGGGTATTTCCATTGGAATGCAGTGTCATATCAATAATAGTTCCTTTGCTATTAATGCTTCTTCAAGGATCAGCTAAAGCTGAGTTCCTAAAATATGCAGTGGGCAAGGAAAACATAAGTTTACCAAAAAAATCTTAGTTCCTCATATGTGAACTAAAATAGAATACCTGTGTACATTTTCCTCATATGAAAAGAAATTAGTGATGGACCTTAGCAAAACTGTATGACTGCTCATTGCTTACAAAGTGCTTAAGGAAAGAAATTTTCTTGGCTTGAAAACATCTCTGTATTCATCTCTTTTCTGTTTATTTGTCCTGTGGGGTATTACATCTATACTCAGTCAGATTCCAACATGATTTTCCTACTCACGTAACTCACTGTGTTGGAGGTTTTGTTTTGGGTGATACGCTGTTTTCAGTTTGGAAATTTGTAGAATTCAGAAGAAGAATGATAAAGGAATTATGATCCCTTAGTGTGTGTTCTTTCTGTTGTCACTGTGGGAAGGTTGTGTAGTCCTCTTTGCCCTCTTAGTTTCCCTTCCCTCAGCCCCCACTCTGGATGTAACCAGTTCTAGATGCTGTCATTGTTTTATAAAGTAGTCAAATCGCTTTTACTGGCCTTAAATGAAGGCAGTGATTGCACTGCCACCTTCAGTGGTGTTTTATTACAAGTAATGAATGGCATACTGAGCCTACCATGTAATGGGAAAAGATCATAATATTGCTCTTTCTCATAAACACATTTATAAATTAAGTCTGAAACGCTGACAATATTACATTGCCTATGTGCCCTGTGAAGATCTTTCCTCAGAATATAATTGAGGTCAAAAGCTTAAAGAGATTTAGAGGACTGTTAGATATATGGGTAACAAAGGCTTCCACAATTATTTATTCATCTGCTTCAGGAGTTTACAGTGAGGTAACTCTGTCTGAGAAGAAATCTTTCTATTCTAATGCGTAGTTCTTGTAACCGAGTTTTAGATAGTCCTCTGTAGCACCTTATATTATTACCCTTTGTGAGTGGATTACTGAATTGATAGAATGATGTCTTATCTCTTCATGACAGAAATTAGTTTTGCTTCATAAAAAATACAAAATTTATAGGCTGATTACATTCAGAGAAACATTAGTTTCTGTGCAATAAAGACCTTTTTTATATCATAAATTTAATTCTCATGTTACTTCGGTTTTTTTTGTGTCAGCGTACAGATAAGCAGGTTTTATGCCTTTTCATTTGTCTTTGTAAATTTAGTAGTGAATGTCACAATGCCTTTACATTTTGAGGAAACTGTAGGTTGTTTTTCACCATCATGATGTGTTCAGACCAAAATTGTATGTATTTATTTGTAGGATTTTCTTCATGTCCCAACCTTTTTACCAGCTTTTTGCCAGCTATGTATGCACTGCAGCTGTGTTCAGATTTTTTTTTTTATTTTCAGAAAAGATTAAACCCCTGGAAGACAGACTTTTTGTGCTTACATAGCTATTGCAAAGGCTTCATTGCTGTTCCTGTTGTTCATATAGAGAATATTCACTGGGAAAATTAGTAAATTACTTTTCACTTGAACAATATGGAAATTGTGGTTTCTTCTTTCAGTTTAGATTATGCATCTTAAAGCATTGATAAACCTGTTTCAAATAATAACAATTGTCCAATACTTGGATCAAGATATGATTCTTAAGACAATTAGAATAATATTGGAAATAGATTAAAATGCAAATGGGATGTTCTTAAGTAAAAATACTTCTATTTCTATAGATTTAAGTGCCTCTTCTGTTTAGATTATTGGAAAGTGGTGAATAACCTGTGAGGTAAACAATTTTAACGATAGTATTTTGTCAGTATCATCTGATAATTTCCTTTCTTAATGTCTACATTCTATCTAGTAGTTGATAGACCAGAATATGATTTAAGCTGATTGGGAACATTTTTGAACAAAGCAGCTTTCATTAAATATGCTAACTCCTCAAGATCCCATCCTTAGGACGTAGACAAATGACAGGATGGTAATTTGATGTCCTCATCACCACAGACAACTTAATTCCCTAGATTATTGATTATCCTGAGTTGAGCATTGCCTTCAATCTGCCTGGGATTTAATTTCTAAAGCACAGTGGGAAACTGAGACTTCAGGCTGTTCTTTCTAGGACAAGAAAATATCTTCCTCTTCATATCTATTTTTGAGAAGAGTCCCATATTACATAAGGAGTGTCACAAGTGTGGAGGTGTATGGAAGCTTTTAGGCTGTCTTAGATCAGGATTCTCCCTCTTGGTTGTCAAGCCATCAGTATAAATGATAGAGGGAAATCCCTGGTTACTTCAGAATACTTACTGGTTTGCCCAGAAGCACTTTGCTCTGAACTTTTTTTTCCTTACATAAGAAAATCTCAAGCATCCTGGTTGTAGTCTGAAAATAAAATAGTCAGCAGCTCTCAACTTCAAACTATTTGTCTGAGAAAGCTTTTTTTATGGTGATCTCATTCAGACTTCTCAGGTAGCTCTATTTAAGCTGAAATCCATGTGACAGAACTATTCAGCGGACTGCTGCAAAGCGAGTCCATTGTTATCAAAGAAATGCTGTACACAAGGGAGTCTCTTTGCTTCCAACACTTCTTGAAACCTGTCACAAAGCTTGGTAACAGAGTTCTTGCAAAGCTACTTTGTTTTAAATGCCATTGACAACTTAAAGATTCTCAGGCTGCTACAGAGCTCAAAGTGGCCATCCTGCTGAAGCTGTGCATCACCAGCCTCCTCCTGTGTCACTGCAGGTTTGGTGCATCAGCTCTTACTGCAGACACTGTCTCTCCTTTGTCTTGTTGGCTCTTACCCTTCAGAGGCAGCGTTGGGCTGTCATGCCAGTACTTTCTAGCTCTGGTAGCAATTGATTTGTTCTGGTTCTTGGTTGAACCAGAATGGTTTTTGGCCAGTATGCTAAAAAAAAAGTTTGTATTTGTTGCTTTTTAGCTTTTTTTGGACCCAGCCATGGGTCTGCTAACTGTACTAGAAAAGTGGATCAGAATTACCGTTACAATCCTTATGTATCCTTTTACATGTTTCTTTTCACTCTCTGCTTATAAATCAAATTATAAATTCAGGATTCTGCTTGTGTTACTCATCGTCTGAATCTAAGAGCAGCCCATTACAGGTGACCATTTACAGATGATTATAAATACAGGGGAAAATAGTGAATGAAAATAATTGTCAGAATTCAAAGTACCCAGTGGACTGGAGTGGATGGACTCCTCTTTCAGACCTCTCAGTATGGGAGTTGTTTAATGTCATGAGTCCATTGGTGAGGCATTTTAACAAGCGTGTTAGTCCAACCAATGTCAGCATGTTTTATTGGACCACCTGTTAAATTAGGAGAGTGGGAATTCTCAAGTCCACATGTCCTTCCTCTGGCTTCACTAGGGTTCCAGAACAATTACTAAAGGAAAGAATAATTACAAACATTTAATAAAATGGAATGAGAATTACATAAGGGCACTAGAAAAAGATTGTGCCAAACTCCAGTCATCTGCTGTCTGAGCTGTTAGAAGGCTATTAGTAGAGTATCACAAATTAAGTTTTGGGATTATTATTCCTTAATGCTGTTCTTTTTAGAGTAGATGTATGCAAATTAAATGCTGTGATTGCATTATCTTTTAAGTTTCTCAGTGAGAGAGATAGTAAAATGTTCTGTGGGAATAATTGTAAACTTGTCCTTCATAATTTGATTCCTGCCAGAATGAAACTTATTAGGTTTCTGGGAAATCAGATGTGGGGCAGATTGAATAAGACTGATTATTGTTGTTGTGATCTGAATGCTGTTGTGGTTTTAAATGGATCCATGTGAACAAAGCAAAACTAGTTACCTTTTCTTCCAGGGCCATCTTGATAGCTGAAAAGACAAGCCATCTTGATAGCTGAAAATGCCACTGGGCATTCTACTTTGTTGACCTCTATAGAATCCTAATAGGACCAGGAAATCTTAAGACAGCTTCTCTGATAGACATGCACTCAGGTTTCTTGGTGTGCTGGTGAATATTGTCTCAACTGAGGAGAATGGACTTTTGCAGTCCATGCTGCTTGGTGTTAACTGACGGCATGAAAAATTCATCACATTTTTACAAGGTTCCTCTCTGTAGTACTTTGCCCCTGGGGGTTTTAAGAGGCTGTATTTAAAGCTGATTAGGTTCTTGTAAAAGCCAATAACCTTCCATTTGTTACTTGTAAGTAGGGCTTTCTCTGTGGAGTTCTGTGTTTTAAATTACCATCTTGTTTTATTTGTTACTAGTATCACAGAATTAAGGAATGGATGAGTTCAGCAGGAAGCTCTAGAACCATCTAGTCCAACCGTCTTGCTCACGACACAGAGTGTCAGCTAGAGCAGGTTGCCCAGGTCTTGGGGTTTTAATGTCACCAAGGATAGAGATTCCAAAAACCTCATTGTGCAACTGTTTCCAGTGCTTGACTAACCTCACAGTAAAAAATTGTTTTCCTGTGTCTTAATCTGTGTCCATTGCCTCTTGACCTGTTAACTGGAAACCACTGAGAAGAGTCTCTGTTTTCATCCCTCACTTCACATATTTATACACATTTATAACATCCCCCCAGGCCTTCTGTTCTCCAGGCAGAACACAGGCTCTCCTTGTGTAGGAGGTATTCCATTCCCTTCATGAACATTGTAACTGTGGATTTTCTAATGTTCAAGTACCATAGTATATAAAGTTCTGATCAACTGTACAGTATTTTTAGAAGAAAATTTGCCCTTTAAAAAAATGTAACCTTTTTTGACCTGTTTGGCATAATTTCTGTATGACTGGTAGTTAAAACCAATTGGGTATTTAATAGTGTCTTAGAGTGTGTTTTAATGCAGTTGAACTCGATGCTGCAGAACTTCGCTAATCCTGTTTTAGTTAGCTGCTATCTATGTTGCATCTGAAAGAGGAACTTCAAAAGTAGAACTCAGCATGTATCTGAAACCTATTTTTCTGGAAATAGGATTAATTATAATGATCTCTCAGTGCATGTAAAACATTCTGGGCATCAATTATTTTTTTTATTAGAACAGTAATTAGTGCCCATGAGTTGGAGTCTGTAGGTTCCTCCATAAATTTGAAGTGTCTGTTCTTAAATTTCCTTTTTAAATTTTGAAAAAAAAAATCCCTCACTTGCTATTTTACTGTCAAAAGTTAGAGTTTTCAAAATTAATATAACACTACTTTGATTCTCGTTCTACTTACTGATAATTTTGTCTCTATTGCAGTAGTCAGGAACTTCAGGATAGCCCAAATAAAATCAAGTGATCTAAATGTTTTTTCCTTGCCATATTTTCTTCTTCCATGATTTGTTCCTTACTCTTAACTAGAAGACAGTGGACTGTAAAAGAACAGACTAAGTGAAAGATGAAGGTATTTTAAGAGCCTCTGTTCACTAGCTACTTCAGGAGACAAAAATTCTGTGCAAGCAGCCTGAAATGATCATTGCCATGGTCTGTGTGTGTGTTGGAAGTGAAAACTCCATCTAACTCTGGTCTTAAAGTAGCACCAAAATATCCCTGAACATGGTCCAGTTCAAGTCTGAGAATGGTGTGTTCAGGATACAGTCAATACCCTGAAGAAGAAAAAGAAGACATAGGAAGAAAGTCATTCACCCCTGTAAATTTCAGTAAACTTTACTACTGAAGTAGTAAAGCACTAATTGCCTCTTTTTGAATTACTGTTACTTCATTGCTAGAATATTTGTTTCATGCTTTCAGGACTGCTTCGGCTGAACAACTGTTGTCTGAATCTGTTTAGTTTTCCATTAGTTTTTTGTGTACAGTATACTCTCTTCTGGAAAGTGAGAATAGAGGAACGCTTTATATTCGGAAGGATGAAAGAAGTTTTCATTAAATCTCTCTTGGTAACAGTGTGGGGACATGTATGGTATCTCAAATGTTTCAAAACACAAAATGTGAAAGTTCAGCCTGGTATCAAAGAGAGAGAGTTGTTTTTTTCTTTCTCTGCTGGCTTGTTCGTCAGGTATACTTTCATTTCCAGAAGGCTTTGCTCTGAAGGTGTTTTTTTCTGTTCTCCTTGGTTTCTTTGGCCATCAGCCTCTGCCCCTTGAATTTATTTTTTTTTTTTTTGACTTGAAGATTCAGGCATCCATATTACTATGCTATTCATCAATATTCCTCATTTGGGAAGGTATGGAGCATCTTGCCTTCTAAGTCTTAACTTACTGTGTATTGCTTAGGGTCTCCTTACTCCCACATGATCCAGCCACATCTGTGTTTGCGCTTGGATGGGCAGAAGAGAGGAAGGTGGGAAATGCATTGTTGGCAGAAGGAAATGAGATTGTAGTAAGGTTTTGGAGGCAGCAGGAAGCCAGTTTGAGGCAGCATTGGAGACAAAAAGATGTAGCTGTATTTGGAGTGGAACCTAAGAAATGTGTGTTGGGAAAAAGAGGTGCTAGATTTTCTCTAGGTGTTTTACTAAGTGTTTAATGAGTATTTGCCTGTTACAAAGAAAGGAGCCTGGGTTAAAAATAGAATTTCAGTCCATTTCAGGGGGTCCAATTTTCATAATTTGACTGGATATATATTTTTTTTTCTCTAATGTACGCAAATTTTACTTCTTTGTTTTTTAAACATCTGCATTACCTGCTTCTTATCTTTGGCATAAGCCTGCATTTCACTTTGTGCAGTCTCGTTGCAGTTCAGTAGGTGTACTTGAGTTAGCTTGTGTGCAGTTCATTTGTGCACTGGCAATTTAAGGAACAAGCTTGCTGGGGATTGAGACTCTTGCATTTGTGACTGCAGCTCTCATACTCAGCATCACAGGTGCTGTGCAGCCTTGTCAAGAACTGCTGCAGTATGGCTCTCATCTCCTAGAGCTCTGCCTGCATTAGATTTTGAACCTCCTGTTTGCAGGAGGTCCTGCTCAAAGTGAACTCAGTGGTGCCAGCAAGGTGACTACTCTTTGGCACCTAATCTAGTACCTAATCTGGTTTTTTCTCTACCAAAACCAGTAGTGTTTGGGTTTTTCCAGATGGTAAAATAGGCATAGTGTGAATGAAAGGGGAAATTCAGTGTTGCTTGTTTGGCATCGAACAGGATGATTATGCTGAAAGTTGCAGGCAGTTACTGTTTGAAATGTGCTAGGTTTGTCCAGTGTCTAAGTTCTTCTCTGCATGCCTATATGTAATTTTGTTATTAGCTGATTGCATTTATGCTAACAGACTGGGTTGTGTTTGCTGGAAACGGAATGAATAAAAAACCCCACAAACAGATAATCTTGTACTTCAGGTTGAGCTCCCACCTCCTGATCTTGGCCCAAGCTCTGCTCTAAATCAGACACTTAACTTGCTGCGGGAGGTTCTGGCGTCTCATGACTCCTCTGTTGTTCCACTGGATGCCCGTCAGGCCGACTTTGTGCAGGTACAAGAATGTTTGACTGCTTTATGTGTATGAAGAGGAGGGAGAGGGGCAAAAAAAGAATGTGTAAGTTAGTTTCAGTGCACAAAAGGTAGTTGGAACATTAATCTTTTTGTCTGGTCCCATTTTGGAGCTCTCTATTTGTAATGTGAATATCAGGGTGACTAACAAAATGGATAATTACAGTTGAGTATGGAGTGCTACTCTTAACACAGTATCTAAATTCTGTCATCCAATTACTACTCCATTAAATAAATACATCCTCAAGATTGCACAATTACCAATTATCTAATCTGGGTTATTCTTCCTCCTGCTAGGCTGGAATCTGTTCTTCTCAGGTTTTTGTACTTTCCCCATCACTGTGGTAGGTGATCACCTGCTGACAAATCCAGTAGAAAACTGCTTTCACAGTTGGAAACTCTCTCTCCTCTTTATTCTGCTTTGGGGAATAAATACATGATAGAGACAGAATGAGGTTAGAAGCCTCGTGTGACATGATTTCCTCCCTCCCCTCCGTCTTTCCTGTGTGTTTGCTATTTTAGGTTCTGTCTTGCGTGCTGGATCCCTTGTTACAGATGTGTACTATGTCTGCTAGTAATTTGGGCACAGCTGATATGGCAACCTTCATGGTAAATTCACTTTACATGATGAAGACTACCTTGGCTCTCTTTGAATTCACTGATAAACGTCTAGAAATGTTGCAGTTTCAGGTAAGCTTTAGCAGCCCCAGAAGAAAATGAACTTATTACTGATTTTTGCACACTAAGTTGTGTAAGTTGCGATGTGAGCATATTTATCTTAAAATCAACCCAAAGCCAACATTATCAAAAACCGGAGAAATGGGATGAGAGGGCTTCTTATCAGAGACTGTGAGCAGATAGCATCTTTCATTTTAAACAGACAAAAAAATGATTAAAAGATTTGGTTTTGTTTGGTTTAGTTGAAGATAAACCCAAACCAGTGAACATTTTCATTATCCTAATCCTTCTAATATTTATCTGCAAACTGAATGAGAAGCAAATGGAAATTGAAAGCTTAGTCAAATGGCTGACTATATTCCATCATACAGTTAGTACTAGATCATCATCTAGTACATTGGTACTAGAATATAGTGTAGCTGAAATTACTGCTTCATTCCCATTTTCTACCTCTCTTTTCTCATTTGTTTGGTTTCCTCTCACATCCTGGGATAGTAGTTCATATGTGGTACAATTTTGAAATGGCAGTGAAAATTTAGAAACTGTTGACTTATAAAAACCTGGACACTGCCCATTTATATTTTGCTACCTGCATATGTGTGCAATATGTCTCAGGAGAGCTTTTGAAACTGAGGGGCTTGGAAGAAGTTACAACTTTTTATTTGAAGGGATCAGCAAGGATTGGCTGTGAACCATTTTTTCATTTTCTACTCCTAATCAGAATTTCTAGCACCTTTTAGCTCTGAAACAGACAACCTCACCAAACTAGAGTATTTCTAATTTTTTTTTATCGGAGTTTCATTCACAGTAAATGTTGCAATTGATTTATTCTTCAGAAAAACAGTAAAGCTGAAGCTTACACATTTAATATCATTTACTTTCTTCAAACATTTTGCAAATACAGGAATAGACTGAAAAATATCTTTAAGATTATACATAAGTAGGTTATTCAAGTGGAGTTAGAATGGCATATTTAATCGGAGAAATATTTTTTGTAGAAAAAGAACTAAGACAGTTAAAAACTCCAAATTGAAGTATTAAGATTTCCCTCCTGATTTAAAAAGGAAAGTGTGTTCTTCTAAACAATTCTAGGAAGTAAAAAGGTGAACTCTTTAAGGGTGAGACAAAAAAGTCTTACATTTTACTAGATTTTAATATATTTTAATTTTTTTTTTGTTCAGGATTGGAAGAAAAACAAATTGTGGGTTAGTTATCTATAAAAATTAAGTAATAATGTATATATGTATCCAAATGTCTGAGGCTGCTCAAACTGAAAAATGATTGCTGCTGCTGTGACTGGATTTAGGGATTAGGTTTTCCTGCAAAGATTATTAGGCATGTAAAATACTCTTGCAACTTTTTTCATATGAAGATAATTAAAGCAAAATGAATAGCTGTAATTTCATTGTCTATTGTTCTTTCAGTTAACATTTTTCAAATACATGTTTATCAGTATTGAATTTAAAATCAGTTCTGAGTAGGTTTTAGTTTCAGTTTTATTTTCCTTAGAAAGACTGTCTTTTGTAAATTGTAAAACTGCCATGTTATAGTCAGTATTTTCAATAAGTTGAATGATTTTTATCACATATTTTCAAAGAATTACAGCAAAATAGAATTATATAGAAATTTTTAAGATCAAAGCTATAATCTTCATTTTTGGTGGTATTGTAATTACAAATACAAAAAAATAGGTTCTCTTATTTGTCAAACAGTAAAGAATTCTCTGCATTTTTATTGGTTCCTTTTAATATGAAAGATGTAAATGGATAAAATAATTATGCTGTATGTATTTGTAATATTTCCATGTTTGTTGATCACTATCCTTGTTTGTGGGGTTTTTTTTTCCTTCTTATTTGTGTTTCTAGACCTTTTAACCCCAGAACTTGTGACATTTAATATTCTCACATACTCTTTATAAATACCTTATGCTTAACATTTCAGATTGAAGCTCATTTAGATACACTCATAAATGAGCAAGCTTCCTACGTGTTAACAAGAGCTGGTCTGAGTTACATTTATAATGCTCTGCAGCAGCACAAACCAGAACAGGTGAGCTTACAGAATTTACATGTTGAGGGGTACCACACACTTGCCAGCAAGGAGAATTTTGGCACTACTGTTTTGGAAATTAAGCTTCCTCTGAAAGCAAAGGTTCAGTAATGTTGATTTTTCAGGTGGGACCAGAAGTATTAGACAAAGACACCTTGCATCTACAGCTTTCCCCCACCCTGTGTGTTCAGCAGGCCTAGCAGGGTTGGTGTGCAGCAGTCCTGTGCTGCTTGTCTGGTACACTCTGGGTGTGTCTACCAGCACTTCCATGGCACCCAGGACATTTTAGACGTGCTGTATGTAAGCAGTATTCAGTTTCTTCATTGCTTCCTGTAGCACCACGCATGGAGTCCATAGATAGCTGCATGCATTTGGTAATTGCTACTGTTTTTCTTCTGTGGAAAACTGGCAGATGAGTTTCGTAGTAGTTTGAAATAGTTTCTTCTTTCATCCTTACTTGTTGCTGTAGCTATTCTAGTACCAAGACAGTGAGATTCTCAAAGTGAAAACTTGAGATTTCTTAGAGGAGCTGAAAACTGGAATTCAGAGCTCATGCTCTCCTTTTCTTGTGAAGCACAGTTGCAGTGTGGTAGGTGTTAATACAGCCCTTCTTCCTTCAGCTGTGCCTATGTCCTTTTGTGATCTTTTGTAGAAGTGAAAAACAGTGTTTTCTGCAGAAAGCAGAACTCTGTTGGAGAGCTTTATGTTGTTTCTTCAGCTAATAATTTTGCATAAAGTGCCCAAACTCAACAGATTTTTATGTATAAAGATGAATAAATAAATGTATAAATAATCTGATTAATAACTCAGTTTTCTATTCATGATCTCCTATTTTAAAACCAATTTCAAGTTGACTAGGGCAGGTTGTTAACGGGATGTAGCAATTTCATTTCTGTCTGTACAGCTGCCTGGCTGCAGAGGTGAACTTGTTGCAGAATTTGCTAGGGGGTTAATCAGCATTTGAGCATTGTATTGCCATACCAGCACAGAAGATTTCCTGGGAAGCAGGTGTGAATTTTTCATGGTCCAAGAAGAGACATACAGAGCAAAGTTGAGGTCTCTTAAGTCCGGATAGCCAGTTTGCAGTTGAGTTTTTATTCTAGACCTTGTGGAAGGCTAGTTTTGGCTTTATTTAGTGGTGGAGAAGGAAGAAGCAGACTTGAAAGGACACATTAAGAATTCCATGCTCTCAGCTTTTAATTTAAGAGAGTGGTAGAATACAAATGAACTGTTAACAGCATTTCAGTCCTGAAATGGTGATAGTTTCCAAACATTTAAGATCCTGTAGCTGGACTAAATTAAAATTAACTACTGAACCGATTGTAGACTTTATTATTTTTCTTTTTCTATATGCAAGTGTGACCTTTTCTTATCCCCCTGTTTGATTACTGATTCTTAGGGACCTCTTTCAAATTTGTCAAGTATGGATTCCGTGTCCCTGAAGGTTGCAATGGTAAGCATTTTTAACTTTCATATTATGGTGGTGATGTTGTCACATGGTAAAGAATACTGTTAATTGTGTGATTAGAAGATATTCATCTGTAGTAGAAGATACTCATCTAATCAGTCCTGCTCTTTTAGAATAGCTGAATTACATGTCTTGGAATACTTCCTTCATTTGTAGTAATTTGACCATTTGAAGTAATAAATACATAAATTATTTCTGAAGGGATAGTAATAGAATATTAGTTTCTAAGCCTTGAGAAGCAGAACTTTACTGACAAGAATGCTGTCCCATGAGTCACTTAAATTGCTAAAAGCAAATACTTAGCTCTAATTAGTTTTAATCACCAAAGTTTCTTATTCTGCCTCTATGCTTTGAAATAGAGGTTCTGCTATCATTTATAATCTTAGTCCTAAGGCTTTGATTTTATGCAAATAACTCAGAAGTTAGATTCTGGGTGTATGTCACAGTTATGTTTTTTTTTAAATTGAAAGCTACAATATATTTTAAAGCAAATTATCAGCTGATATTTTTTCTTAGAGTGTGTGAAGGCTATTTTGCATAGAGATAGCAATATCACAGTTCAGTAGGCAATAATGTATAATTTGTCACTCTTCTTGCTTAGCCAAGTTTAACTTTATTCTAAAAATTTAACTGTAAAGGCCTGCTCATACAGCAGTATATGTACATGCCCATGGAAAAAAAAAGGAATTTTAAAACCTTTTTTTAAAAACCTGAGTGTTGACTGCATCCCAATTATAATGGTGCAGCCCATTTTTTTCTGTTCAAGATTTAAACTAGCCGTTCCCAAGCTGGTTGGATGAACAGAGCTCTGGCACAGGCCACTCATAGGTTTACTCAGATCAGCATGCATTCTTATTAAAACTTACCAATTTTGCATTTAAAATATCTTCTATTTATCATGGTCTTGTAGACTTAACAATGAATTTAAAGGCTGCAACTTGGGACCTTCTCTTTAAGTTATAAATATGTAACTCTGTTATCTATAGTGGTACATAATAATTTTCCTTGAATATTTAAGGGAAGAATACAACTTTTATTTTGTTCATTACTTAATATCTGCTTCTGTGAACACACTTTAGCCAGAAAGTATGCTGAAATCAAAATCACATAAATCCCATCTGTCAGCCTAATCCATTGGCTTCTCAGGATTTAAACCGAGGGCAAATACTTGCAGGCAGATTCACTGCCTCCCATTTATGCTTCAAAGGTTCATGTTTGATGTCATTCCTGATGAGAATTTTTTCTCTCACTCTCTAACCAAAATGCTCCTTAGTGTAATATGTGTTCAATATTCCTTGTGTTTCCACCTGTAAGAAGACCAGGTTTCATCTTCTTGGTAGTCACCCATTTGACCAGACAGTCACAGAATGGTTTGGGTTAGAATGGACCTCAAGGACCATCTTGTTCCAACCTTCCTGCCATGAGCAGGGACATTTCACTAGACCAGGTTGCTCAAAACTTCATCCAGCCTGACCTTGAACACTCCCAGGGATGGGGCATCCACAATTTTTCTGATTGACTGTTAAAGACAGCAGTAATGATTCTTCTTAGAATCAGAGCACTACTCTTTTTTTCACTATATTCTGTGGGATAGGAGAAGTAGGTTTAGAAGCAGTTCAAGAAGCCTGAAGTGGGTGATCTGATCTTTGTTTCTCCCAACAAAAGCAGTGACTCCCTGCAAAAACGTGAAAAGAAACACGTAAAAGCAATCAAGCAACATGTCTAACTTGGACAGGGTAGATCCTTCTCTGAAGCTGTCTTTTACTCTGTCTGTACTGAATAGACTTGGTGTGATCTTCAGTGATGTATAAGTACCTGCACCAGCTGCATAGGGAGCTTAGATGGATAATTATAAAAGCTGGATTGTCATTATTTGCCCTCCACTCATATTCCTCAGAGTCAGAAACAAAATTTTGGTGGCAGAGGTGCTAAAGTCAGACTTTAGTTTGTTTTAGACTATTAAGTTCTGTCTTTTAATGTAATCAGAGATGATTTCAGAAATTTGTGGTTTTACCTATTTTCATGTGACAGCAAAGTGTTAATATGTTGATCTCATATTCTCCTCTCACAGGCTCAGTTTGATCGCTATCTGTCTGCTCCAGATAGCCTGTTAATGTCCCAGCTGAATTTCCTTCTGAGTGCCACTGTGAAGTAAGTACCTTGCCTCTGAATTTCTATTATGCCTGAATAATGATGAAAAAGATGAATGTGATTAGGTTTTAGTGAATCATGATGAGAATTCAAGTTATCAGTTGTGATGGTATTTGCATTGTCCTTCAGGTCACAATTCAGTTTTGTTCTGACTCTCCTCTTTTTGAGCAAGCAGTGAGGAGTATGTAACTCTGCAACTTGCTGAAGTAGTTACTCTTGATTTAATAGCCACCATCAAAATGAATTATGTTAATCTATTTTGAACATGTTCTGCTGTGTCAGCAGTTTTTTGTCAACTTAGTTGTAAATTGGTTTAGAACTATTTTGTAAGATTTCCAAAGACAGGTGAAATATATAATTCTCCAAGATGTCTTTTATCCCCACTGCTTTGTCAGTTGTAGAATTTCCACCTTTGTTGTCCTCTGCTGTGGAATATTGGCATTCTGTCTCATTGAATATTTTGCTGAGATTATTTTACTTTTCACCTATTTTTTTTTTTGAGATTTCTTCTTTGAAGTATGGAAGTAAGAACGTTATTATTTATCTCTTACCTTGTTTTCTGAATATAACTGAACCCTAAGGCTAGGGAAAGTGCCATGAATTTCTTTCTAATTAAATATAAGCCACATAAAAACTTTCTGTAGTTCTTAAGCTCAGAGAATTGTATGTTGCACTGATCAAAAACTTTCCTTGACATTATTTTTCACACTTTTGTGGAGAATGCAGGTAACAGAGTATACCAGAAACTGAGACAAGCACATCACATTTTACATAATGCATTATTTGGAGTTTCATTACTAGTACTTGTCCTCAGTGGGGTTGTATTACAGCATCTTGCAATTAAAAGATGATTTGTCAAGGGAAGAATGATTGTTGT
The DNA here is from genome assembly GCA_025920805.1 of Petroica traversi. Lineage (NCBI taxonomy): Eukaryota > Metazoa > Chordata > Aves > Passeriformes > Petroicidae > Petroica > Petroica traversi. The sequence continues at coordinate 6,611,295 of JAHLSL010000062.1, read as the reverse complement.
TGGAAATTGAATAGCACAGTTCAGTTGGAAGGGACCTACAATCAGGTCCCTTCAGGTGCAAGGTTCTCCTCATCCAAAGATGTCTTGTCTTATGCCACACGGCTGGGGCATGGCTGGGCACAGGGAATGCTGGTGCTTTTCAGCTGGCATTGGGTGTCCCTGCCAGATTTACCATTCCCACAGCTCAGCTGGCAGTGCTGACCGTGCTGTGGGAGAGCTCTACTCTCTGTACAGGTCAAACAGGGTAGCTTGACCAGTAATGTCAGTGAAACATCACAGCTTGTGCTTCTCTGTGTCAGGGTGTTAAACCTGTATCTTAGCTCTTGATATATTCTTTTTAATGTAGGTCTATTTAAAAATCATAATGACTGTAACTGTATTTTGAAAGCCTCAACTTTTCATTGCTAACACAGAGGCAATTATAAGAGTTAGACTTTATGTTACCATAAAGACTCTGCCACGGTAAAATTACTTGAACTTAGTCATTCCTTCTGTCAGATGAACCAAGATAAACTGGTCACTCTTAGCCTTATCCCATTGATAAGCTTTTTAAACCTCGCAGCACATTTTAAGCTGAATACATATTATCTTGCAGCACTGGAAAGTTGAGAGGGAAGAGGGGAGCCTTGTGTGAGGATATTTGCTATAGCTGCTACAACTCAGCTTACATGCAGAAGTTTATTAACCTGCTGTAATCAGTGGAATAGGTCAGGTTCTGCTCAGAATGAAAAGAAAAAAAAATCAGCCCATTAGTCTTTAAACAGTACCTTTAAACACAAGCTATCCTTCTGAATTTAAAATACTCATTTACAAAGTTGCTTGCAGAATCAGTCTTGAGAGTCAATATTTTTGATAGTAAATAAGCCTTGAAAATTCTAAATTTTCTCTAAATTCAAGCAAAACATTAAACCAGTGCTATAACTTTAATCTCTTACCATAGTAGTTGGAATTTTCAATTCTGAAGACATTTTCCTTGAAATCAGATAATTGAGAGCTGTAACCTGTGAGGTCTTTGGTTCTCAGAATAAAGGCCACGTGCTTTTGAAAAGGGACCAGTGGATTATGTATTCATTGGCAATATAATTTAAACTTTGCAACTGTGAAGAACGTTCCTTCCAACATTGCCAGTGCATGCTCTTGTCTTTCAAATTCCTTCACTCATTTAAAAAATCTTAAACTATGTATGCATATGGTTGTTGGTCTTGAAAAGCTCTTTTCATTTATGTTGGATCACAGAAACTGAATGCTGGAATTACTATTTTTAGCAAGTGCTGCCATTTGTGTTAGTGATAAATGTATCACGTTGTTATGGCAACTGAAATCCTAATGTACTGATTAATGACACTGACATTATTTGATTGAACAACACATGTGATGCTGTTCAGTCCTCTGAATATTTTAACAAACTTTTTTTATTTATTCATTTAATACACTAGTTTTACACAAATTCAGTGGGCAATGCTTTCATAAAAATTGTCAGGTTACAGCAGCTTAGTGATCCCAGGCTGAGGTCAGAGACAGTTGTCTTACCTGAACACCCTGAATATATTTCCCTCATAATAGTGGGTTTGGATTTGCTTTTAAAAGGACAGTCTTTTTTTCATTTATTCTAATAACCTAGTAAAACTGGCAGTTGATTCTCTTTACAAAAAACTGGATACTGTGTGTCAGAATAAAATGGAAATTTGGTCTTCTAATCTGCTTTCTCACAGCTTCTGCTCCTTAATGTTTCCTGTAAAGACAAAGATTTTTGTACTTGATCTTTGACATTTCTTTAACTTGTCAGTTCCCAACAGTCTGTGAATTCAGCCCTGATTTTAGTGGATGCAGTTTTGTTGTCTTTGTTTCTCTGTTGCGTATTACAGCAGGGCTGAATCTGGATTTGTGGTTACCTTGGTTTCCTCAGCTTCTGCTGGAGTTCCCCTTCATGGGTTTGGCTGTAAAATAGTTGTATCTTCTGTTTCTAATAGACAAAAATGCATCTGCAACTGTAAACACCACCTTGATGATGATTAAAATAAACTGATTAAATAAGCAATGTAAAATAAAATTATTAGATTGTCTATTAGATTTTAACACGCCAGTTAAATTTAGCTTCAGTTTGTGTTCATTGTTACTTATTTATATCCAGAAAAATAACAGGACAGAGACTTCTTAGCATTGTTAGTAAAAGGTTTTGTTTTAAATCTCTGACCACTATCACTAGTTTTTGCCTGATTATGGAATCATAATGGAATCTTGCTGTCAAGATGAAGCAAATAGAATATAAATATATTTATAGTAGATGAAAAAGAAGTGTGTATTTAGAAAGGACAGTGAGAAGCCACTGGGGGTAGAAGTTAGATCACTAAGTTTATCAGTCTTTTAAAAGATACAGCGGAGTGCAGGAGGGAAATTGATGGCAAATTAAATCCTTCTATTAGTTTTTGCTTGATTGTAGAAATAAAGAAGCTCCTGTCTTGGTTATCAGATCATATATGTGAGTTTATCTGTGTATGATACAACAAGAGAAAGCAGCCCTGGTTTTTTTAAATTTTGAGCTATTTTCACAGTTGAAGTAAAAGGGGCTTTTAGTGTAACTCACCCTGATTTTTACTCTGTATTTTTTATGTATATCTTTAATTCCTTGTCTGTAGTGCAGTTATATTAACTAGAATTTGCAAATTATGTTGTTTTGTTTTGTTTTTTAGAGAGCAAATAATAAAACAGTCAACAGAACTGGTCTGCAGAGCTTACAGTGAATTATATGCAGCTGTGATGGATCCTTCAAATGGATACAAGGATCCAGAAACTATCCTTCACAGATCTCCTCATCAAGTTCAGGCACTCCTTTCATAGTCTTGCCTCCCCCAGATTTGTCAGCATCCATAATTCTGTATTTCTTGAGTATTTGCATTGAATTATTTTTCTGCTTTAAATTTGGATGTGTAACTGTATAGTTAAAATATGTAGGAATGCATTTTTCTTTAATCTGCTTGGCAGCAGTCTAGTCTTTCCTGTGTCTTTGAAAACCAGAAAATAGAATATAGATTGAAAATTATTTTAATGTATTTCTCTGATGGAAATGGACCTTGACAATGTGCAGTCTCTTTGAAAAAGGAGAAAAGCTTTTTTCCTTGCTGTACATAATCCTTTCAACTGCAGGTTTAACCAGTGTCTCTTATGACCTCACCAATATTTTTATTTTCTCTATTGTCTGTTCTCTCACTCTCTTTCTCAGCCTGCCATCAGTAAACACCAATCACTGAAATTTTAATACAACTGATACACTTTGAATGACTCATACATCACTTTTGCAGCTCATAAATCATTTCAGAATAATCGATGCTCTTTTGCAAATCCTGTTGATTAAATCTTTGAGGAAAAATTTGTGTGGTTTTTTTGCAATCTGTTATCTGGGGTTTTCTGTCAGAAAAAGAAATGTTTGAACTACACGCTTGTACATAACCTGGAACTTAATGCTTTAAATTATTTTTATAATTGTTTTACCGGAAGGGTTTTTGTTTAGTGCAATTGTTTTAGTAGGAATCTTTGTATTAGTTGAAACTTGCTGATCTCCTTAGGCTGGGACCAGTAATAATGTAGGTTAGGAAAATGGTTTGCACAGCAGTATGGCCTTTCTTCCCTCACATGTACATGATTTTTGGTTTGCTTGTTTCTATGTACAGAAAAAGTCCATCTGCTCTAGTACAAGTATTTACTCATAATCCACCAAGAGATTTTCATGGTTTACATGACAGGATTGATATGGGTGAGCTGGGATGTGTAAGATGTCCTAGTCTGATGTGTGGAAAGCAAGAGAAGCTTTCATTTCTTTCCTCTGGTGCAAGCTGAAGCTTCTCTGTGTAAAAGCTCTGGTAATACAGAGTTCTGATTTAGGGGACTTCTGCTTCCAGGAAAAGAGGAAAATAAGTAAGTAGGACACTTGTTCTCTGGGCTTTGTGATAATTTTCTGCAAATTCCTTAAGCATAGTTATTTTTTAGGAAAGTATTGCTAAAGAGAAGCCTTCAGGAAACAAAAAGTTAGTAAAATGGATTTATGACTAGGGTTTTTTATCTGTTTATTTGAAAAGGATAATTTAAGCGAACTGTTTGGTTGGAAGTGTTTCACTTTTTTTTCTTGTCTTTGTTACTGTAGGAGTGCCACAGAGTTACTACAGTCGCCTGAGTTTACTCACACATTATATGTGGCTTATTTTATGTACATCAAGGGGGAGATGAGCAGTCATTCATATTGAATAATTATTTTACTTTTCTTAGTAGTAATAGTCCACATATAAAATACATACTTGGTGACAGCCAGGTCTGCAGCTTAGTGTATGCTTGGAAAAGAGCAAGACACAAAGAGCAGCAGCAATACATTTTAGCCTCTTGGAAAACTCATCGCACAAAATGCATTCAGTGCACTCAGAAAGCAGCTTCTATGGTAATGCCACAATAAAGCAATAGCTCCTTTTCCAAATGGGAGTGATTTGTTGGTACAGCAAAGTGTAAGTGTCCCTGGAGTTCTTGGGCCAAGCATAAATCGTTCTGTAAATATGAATGTTAATTTATTCTGTTTAAAGTCTCTAGACCTGTAAGACAAAAAATTTGAGAAGCTTAGATAAACTCTAAAGGAAATATAAGTCTTTATATAACTCAGATTTTGCATTGCCATAGTATACATTCAGGCGGCTGTTCATTGTTGTTTAATAATGTTAATATTGCTTAATATGCCTGTAATTATTATCTAAGATATGAAAATTACATCAGTTGTGAAAGGACTATAAATTAGCTTGAGAGGAGCATACTCATAAGAGTGAACTTTTTCCTGAAACAGTGCTCAACCTTAGTCTCCAATAATCAATAGTTTGCATGAGGATTAGTAAGAAGTTACTTCCTATCTTTGATTCCATGTAGAGACTTAACTCATGATTTTGTCTTCTTGGTAAAATTGCAAAAGCTATCAAAGTTGTAATTTAGGAAAATTAAAGTCAATTGCTAATTTTGGTCTGTGCAATTAAAGTTAGTGACCAATTGTCACAAATAACAAAAGACATCAATAAAAACATTTGACTTATTGATTCTGTCTTCCATGTTGTTATTTCCTCTTGCTTGCCTTCCTAAGAGTAGGAAGGAAAATGTGATTAGATTATGACCTGCCTTTTCCATCTTGGCATTTCTGACCCTTTTACTTTACAAATCCTCAGGAGTTCCACACTAGGAACTTCAAAGCTGCAGTGCTTGGACTAGCTAAAGAATCCATAAGCATTGCAGAAAATGAAATCACTCTGGGTATCAGTACATGGCCCTTTTTCAGACCAGTTACTGAAGGTCTGACTTGAGCATCCCATGCCTGAAGAGATGCTCCCATGGCTGGGCTGAGTCAGTCAGCCCTTCTGCTGTGGCTCTTTATCAATATTTTCCTGGAGGGATGTGGCTTTTCCTGGGGAGAGTGACTCGCTGCTCTGTGCTGGGCAGTGACTGTGGAAGGTGGGAAAAGAGAGGGGTTTGCACAGTGCCCAAAGCAGGCAGGGCTCCCTGCGTGTGACACCCTGACAGCCCGTGCTGGGAGCAGATGTGTTGTCTGGTGCAAAGAGCACTTTCCTGGGAAGTGGGAGAGCTGGGTTCTGGGCCAAAGGAGTTTGGAATTGACATATCTCATCTTCCTGGCGAGCACCCAGCCCTCTGACTGTTGTGTAGTACGAGATGGGGCGGGTCTGTTTCTTCTCTTCTGAATTGAGCAGCTGCACATAAATTTGCAAAATATGGGAGACAGGAGATGGAATAAGCAAGGAGGAGTTTGGCCCTGTGGCACGTACATAAGGGGTCTCTGAGACCTCCAGGGTCTGAATCTTCCTCCATTTGTTACATCAGAACCTTATCTTTGATACCAATATGTAAGTCCCTGAAACAGAACCAGGTTCCCAGGACTGTATCACCCACAGAATATCCAGGGAGCAGCAAGATGTGGAGTTGGGCTTGGGTTGGACCCAAGATGGTTCGTCTGCACTGGTGGCAATTCCTCTGTGGTCACTCCTATGTGTCCAATTTCCCCTTTACTGCTTTGTAAATGTGCACACCAGTGAGAATATAAAAATTGTTTAAATTACAGCAAGCAAGCAGCAGTCAGTCCATGGTGATTTTTTGTTGTCTATTATAGGAAAAGAAGAGCTTGCAGAGGTTTGGAAAGTTGATAATCTGTTTTGTAGCAGTTCAGAGTGCTCCTCCCTGTTCTCTAAGATTTATTACTCTAGTCCTGCATTTTGTCTGTTAGACTCAGCTGTAATTCTTCTTATTAATGTTTTGAAATATGTGTTGGGGGGGAAATACTTTCAGAACTGCTAAACTTTTCCGTTGCTTTAAAAAACTGTATCTGTTCTTTGATCCCTTTGCTTGGCTTGCTGAGTCACTTTGCGGGCAACCCAGGGGGTGGGACGCTAATAAAATTTTGGAAATTAAACAAAGAGGTTAGACATATTTCCATGAGCAAAACACACCCTCCAGAAAGGAACACAGACATGGGTGTGGGTTTATTTGAAAGCCACCGCCACCTGCTTCTGGGGTAAAATGCAGGAAAAGAGACCTTTGCTTATGACGAGAACACCCATCCAAAATGGCCCGGGTAGGGTTAGATGCTGCAAATGAATGTTAAGTTGATGTTATGTTTGAGTAGTTCAGAGAATTTTCAAAAATCATATAACTTAACTCAGTCACATACTGAATTTACTTGTTAAAGATTTCCAGAACCGCTACATCTTTTCCCCACTGGTTTTAAGAACTTTGTAAACTTAATTTCAAGCCAATCCAGCAACTAGTGCACAGATTCTAAGCCTTGAATATTTAGAGTAAAATGAGATGCTTTGAGTCACCCAATACATACAAAGCAGTAGTTGAACTCAGAGCAAATGTGTTTCTTGAAACAATTTTAAAAAATGGGAAATTAATGTAATTTGAGCATGGGTATTTGTCTTGAAGGGTAGGAGAGACAATGCTATTCGTATGGCAGGGCAGGTCTCTCTGGTGGTCCACTACACAGTAGGAAACCAACTTGAGGTTTTCAGAACTCCTTGGAAGATTTTTGAAGATGCCTGGGGGCTGCTGTGCTGTGCTAAGCTGGGTGTTGGCTGCCCAGCGAGGTGGCCAAGCTGTGACAGGGGGGATGTCTGTGCCTGATGTGCATCATTGCCAAATGCTCCAAAGGAGGGTGAACCTCTTGGCACGCAGAGATCATTTTCCAATATCCTCTCTGCTAGTAAAGAGCCACTTTGTGCAGAGCTAATGCAGGGCTGAAGTAAACACAAGACATTGCTTCTGGCTGGGTCCTCAACCATTTATCCACCCAGAGATGGTGCCAGTAGATCTCCAGCAATCTGCAGAATCCTCTGGTGCAAGCCAAGGAAAGGCAAAGCAAAAAGGAGCCCTTTACACCTGAAAATGCACCATTTTGTACATTACTGTTCATATCTTGTGTACTTTAAGCCCTAAATGAGGGTGCGACCCCCTCATGCCACAGTTGTCACACTGACTTTGCATACAATGGAAAGATGAACCACTAAGGCTTTGCTCTTAAAAAAGGAGTTTGTTTTCACTACCTTGCTTTAGCAATAAGGAAGCCTTGGTGGAGCAAGATACGGCTGAAAGGTGTTTGATAGATTATTGCAGGGGAGCTGATGGAAAAGAAAGAGGCTGTTGCATGTTTCATATTCAGACAATGAAGCTTTCACTTGCTGTCTAGCTCACAGATGTGGGATTGTCAAATTGCAGGAAAATGCCTGGCAAACTGTATCATTGACTATTTTAGGGAGGAAAAAAAAATCAGAACATACTATTTATGGAAACCACACAAATAAGTACAGAGTTCTTATCAGCCAAAGATAACATTAGTTGTGATTTATCAAAGTAATCTTTATTTTATGGAAAATAGATAATAGGGTGTAATTTAATCCTCTGTGAATGTAATGTATATTTCAAAGGGTTCTTTTTTGTCGATAAAACCATTTGTTGTACTTGTTAAACTAATTAGTCTTGTTGCTGTTGCTTAGGACAGGATAAAAGATGCCCATTAATGAAAAAGGGGAGGAAAAGATGGGTTTGAAAGTTTGTGAAGTATTTTGTACTCACTGCAAGCCAGTTTTCTGATCAAAACAGGTTTTGCCTCTCACTGCAAGCCTGCATTAACTGAGTTTGGCAAATTAGATGTTTGCCTTTTTTAATTAAAAAAAAATAAAGGATTACCCCAAAAATTCCATTTAATCTCTGGGTGTTTCACCTGCTCCAGGCATCAGGGTCTCCTCCAGCTTTTTTGGCTACCAATGCTGGCACAAGCTACCAAGCCCAGAGCTGAGTGCCGGCCAGGAGGGCGACGTTCCTGGCTGCTTCTCCCTCCTCTCTGCGTTTTTTCCACCATGTGCAAAGACATTCCAGGAGTCACAGAGAAAGTGAAAAGGGAAGCAAACAGAGCTGTCATGGTGTGTCCTTTGCTGTCACTGGCCAGCCACACTCTTTTCACTGGTTGAAGGCAAGTTTTGCAGGGGCAGAGCATGGGGCAGAAGCTCTGTTGGGTCTTGGCTCTGATAGGGCTCCTGGCAGCAGTGCCAGGCTGTAGAGGCAGGACATGAGATCATTCTTTGGATCTGCTGTTGACCTTGAAAGATCAGATAGTAGGAAATGGGTAAGAGTCAGAAGAGGACATACATTTTATTATCATAATTTTTTCCCTTTTTTCCTTAGTGTTTTTGGTGGCCTTGTTTGTAGCCTGGCAGCCTCAAGAACTGTGAATAGGAATTTATGAATTATTTTCAGAGGGTGACACTTAAAAGACTGGCTAAGCTTTTAGAGGTCTTCTCCCTTAGAAATGTCTCAGAAAATGCTCCTCAGAAGGACCAAGTTATAGGGAAATCCTTAATGGTTCTTGCGGTCTGTAGCAGTTTCGCATGATGATCCCACCTTCTTGTTTTTCCTTGTACTCTCCATTGTAGAAACTGTCCAAGTGCAGTATTTCTAATCATAAATTACAGCATCCAGTCATTTCAAAGGACCTCAAATCTCCTGGACTCAGAGGTAAGAAGTAGTCTTGGTCACATTTCCAGCTCTCAGGGCCCCACTGGAGAGGTTGTAGAGCAAATCTGCCCTTTCCAGCCGTTCCCCACTTTGGTCTGAGGACACCTGCCAACTTCAGCAGGAGAGACTTGGCCCTGCACACAAAGGACGGTTCCTCTGCTGCCTCCATTACCACTGTCCAGAGTGCAACTCACACCTTGGGATAGGGCTGTCCATCTCCTTCTCAGCTGAAAAGAAAGACAGGAAAATTGCCAGATAAGCTACTCGATTTGTGCATGTGAAATAAAACCCTCACTTCAGCAACCATTCAGTCAGAAATCTGAGTGGCAAGTCCAACCCTTCTGCCTTTGGATCAGGTGGCCCTGCTGCCTCATACCTCAGTACTGTGGGAGCAACAAACCTTTATCCCTGTGAAGATCCATCCCCACCTGTGGCTCAGAGAGAAACCTGTGCTCCACACCAGCAGAAGAGATGGGGAGTCTTCTTACAGAAGCCCTGCTAACACTGCAAGGCAGAGCCCATGTACTCCAGGGGCTTCCAGGGCAGTGACCCAAGCAAATGCCAAGATCAGCTTGCCAGCACTTTGATATGGAAAGGGCTCTGAATCTGAGGATGTTCTATCTTTGCTGTGATCTCTTTGGTTACAATAATAATTTCTACTTGAACACGCTCATGCACTGTTTGGTTATTTTATAAAGTACATGGATTTCCCCTTGCCCAGGTCTTCTTGGAAGCACTCAGGAATATCACAGTAGTGATAAAAATGTGTCAGCTTTCTAATTAAATGGAATCAGTTTAGAGAGTCTTTTGAGTTTTAGGTTTCTATATTCAGAATGACAAAAGGACTGAAAACTTCCAACCCTTCGCAGAGCTGCATCAAAAGCAGTGTGGCCAGGAGGGCGAGGGAGTTGATTCTGCCCCTCTAATGTGCTCTTGTGAAATCCCCCCTGGAGTACTGTGTCCAGCTCTGGGGCCTCCAGCATAAAAAGGGCCTATGGAACACTTTCCTCCCCTCTGGTTGCTAGAGCCCAGGGAGAGAGGCAATCCCTCCCTGCACCCAGGGAAGTGCAGAATCTATTCCAGTAATCCCTACAGGGCAAAGGAAAATAGCTACCTTACTTTCAAGCTTACATTTTTATGTAAACACTGAATAATGTGGCTTTTACTTCAGGGAATTGATATGGACAGAGAACATTGCAGAAAGGTGAGATGTGGTATTTTTTACCAGTATTTTTTCTGTCCTGCAGAGCTTGCATTGTCTTTTGTAAACAGGTGAGGAGGTGTCTGTGGTTGTGAACATGTTCTTCCTTTTTCTTCTTGGAAATCCACTCTCAATTAGTCCAGAACATTAGCTAAACTGCTGCTAATGAAATAAAAGGTTTTATTAGGTTACACAATGGTATGCAGTGACTTAGGGGCCAAAGTCAAATATTTACTCAGGCTAACTTTAGGAAGGAAAACAGCTAAAGAGATCACAAGTAAAATAGCAGAAAATAAAAATTTCATCTGTCATGTAGACTTGTAAATTAATTAGGGAAATAAATAATATAAGGATGTTATGTGGAGAGGAACTGATATTTTTTTCTAATTCTCTATTGCAAGTCTTTGCAGTTATCTCCAAACACCCACTACACGATTGAACTTTGGATCAACCTTGCAAAGCTCTTCGGCATATGATTAAGACCAAGTGACCTCATGGGAATGTAAATATGTGCTTAACTTCAAGTCCAACAGGTGGCTGAGGCCCAAAGATACCTCTTGTTGAGGGCACGGCTCACACTGATGTCAGGAGCATAGGACTTGGTGCTCAGAGTGATTCTTTTCGGACCAGGGCAAGAAAATTGCTGCAGGAGAGATTAATTGTGCTGTGGAATTGCTTATCTCCCCCCACAGACACCACAGTGGTGACCAATTTAGAGAAAGCTATCTGCAAGCTGGAAACTGAGTTTGTTTGGGTTGGCATAGCTTTAGGTAACTAGAGATCCCAGCATGGCCTAAAATACCCTTAAATGCCACAATCGCAGCAGAAACAAAATAATTCAATGGGCACTTAACCAGCCAAGTACATACACACACTCCTGTCTGTGTTTTTCTGGACAGAATGTGTAGGCTGCAACCTTTCCCAGATATTTTTGAGCAATATCCTTCTCAGCATGTCCAGGATGTCATGAGACATAAGATCTGCAAGTGCCAGCCTGGAGCCCAGCTCATGAGCAGCTCTAGCTCCTTATTCAACAGGTGCTTACGCAGACTGCAGAGTTTGCCCAGCAAAAACAAGGCTGAGACCCTCTAAATACATCTGTTTCCTCAATCTGAAAACCTCAACAACCAGTGCAAACCCCAAACTACTGCGTAGGGATGACTTTACATGATTTAGTAGGTATTATGTCTCCCATCCCCTGAAGTAATATTTTCTCACGATGTAAGTAAGTACACACTTCTGAGAAAGGAGAATGGACCAGCACCAGCATTTCTGAGATTGATTTTACTGAATTTCTGGATGCATAACTGCAATGAATTTAAAATGTGCTGTTTGGGTACTGAGATTTATAGAAGCAGAAAGTTTTTAGCTTCCCACGTGAACCTACCCTGGATGAATTTTTCTGTAGTTATGATGTTCTCAGCCTAGAAAAGTTGCTACAAGTGTTGCTTAAGTGGAAACCAGAATCAGTCTAGAGCTCTGTTGTAGGTCACTGAAGTGGGTGGAGTGGCAGAAGGTGAAGCACAAGACTGCCTGATTTTGTAGTACTTTGTTTTTTTCATTGAGGTCCCAAAGCTGTAGAAACTTCTGCACACAATTCAGCACACGAGTAATCCTACTGCACGTATATATTCCAAATTCAGCCAGTGAATTCAAAGGAAGGGGGCATGTGCACAGGTATGTTCTCATGACCTCCATCCCATAGGCATGTGCAAGGCTGCAGCTGATTTGAAGCAAACTTGCTGTGTCTCAGCAGAGGTACAATCTTGGCATGACCTCTAAGAGGGTACCATCACACTTGAGTTTTTTCTGGCTGCAACAGAAGACAGAGAAATAACATTCTTCTGCTCAAGGGCTGAATGCAACAAATGTGCTTAAAAGAAAACTCCCATTCAGTTCTCTCCATGGAGAAGACCACTGACAGACCAAGTTTTTAACAAACCAGTAGGGCGGGAAAAAAAATCTTTCTTTCTGCATTTTGATATGTTAAAAACATGAGCAAAAATTTATACATGCATATCGGCCAGTGCTTGCACTTCTAGAGAATCTCCCATTAATCTCAGTTAAAAGTAATCTATTCACTGCATTTTTTTATCCCCTCCCAAAAGAAAAAAGAGCCAAATTTAATAATAAATTGTGTAACTTGGATGTTAATGCTGCTTGATGTTAAAAGAGCACAGAACATGGAAATCCCCCTGTACACTTATTTTCCATTTATCTGTTTTCTAAACTGTGCTTTTCAATAGTCCAAATATCTAAAACTTAATCCTCACAGTATGTCCTGATTTCTGCTATGAAAATGGAAATCCATTGAATGCTGTGAATTTAGAGCCACATTTTTATATGATGCCATTCTTTCTAGTTTCAAGACACAATACAGAATATTTGCAACTTCTTTACAATTCTCCTATATACACATTGTTATTTTAGAGTCAATCTGTTAAATATGTTGGCTGTGACTGATTCCTTGTGAAAAGTCTTAACTGCAGCTATGATAAAAAGCAGGTTTTGTTCCAAAAAGCCTGACAGAGAAAAAAAGCAGGAGAAAACAACATGTGCAATGTACACTTCAAGTGCCACAGAGCAAGAGTTAGCTTAAATACTTTAATCAGAAGGTGAAAAGCAATTTGGTTTGGCAGTTTGTATCACATTGCCTGTAGGTCCCAGCTCCTGAGGACAGGAAACCCTAAAATCACAAGTCAGTAAAGAAGAGATTCAGTAGGATCAGAGGAAGTGGGAGAGATCGGAGCAAGGAAAGATAGGGCTTGCAGAAAGGCATCACATGGAAAACGCTCACCAGAGGCAGAGATTACTTGAGGCAGAGATTAAGATACAAGTGGCCCAGAAAATGTGTCAGGAAGCTGCTCTAGACCTTAATGGCAGAGTGAAAAGTCAGAGGAAAGGCTGGCAAGCTCAGATAAAGGAGGAGGTTGCACCCTGGGCAGTGGGGACCGGGACTGTGCGGAGGCTGCCGGGACACAGGAAGGAGGGAAAGGAATTTCTGAGGATAGCAGGGCACTTTTTTCCACTGTTTCAGAGAGGTGGGGAGGGGGAGTGAGCGGCAAGATCAGAGGGTACCCACTGAGCAACGAAACAGAGAGGAGAAATTAATGGGGAGCTGCTGATCATTCCGGAGTGAAGGATCCTGACATGTGCTAGAAATGGCAGGCAAGAATAAAGGCTTTTTAGGTTTCAGGTAATGACAGTTCAGACAGGCCCATCTATGTCAGAAACATCAATACAGTGTATTGCAGACGTTCATATGGCACAAAGAAAACCCTTTTCATTTAGGAAACACCTTTCCATGAGCCTCCAAGCCACACAGCTGGAAACATCCCTGGTCCCGTTTACAGTGCCACAGGCTGTAGGTGCAGCCTGCAGGTGATGGAGACAGGTGGATCTGTGCCTCTCCTGGGCCTGTGCAGAAGATGGGGGGGGATTCTGGAGAACCTTGGAGAATACTTGGGAGAGGCAGCAGGGATGCACTCTGCCAGTGGAAGCCTTTCTGCTTTTGGAACAGCACTAGAAGTTAGTGAGCCCTGAGGGAAGAGAAAGGGAAGTGGGAAGAACAGATGGAAATTGCCCTGCCTGAGCCCCAGCAATCCCGATGCCATTATCTGCTAACGATGTGGAGCTGTTTGCTTGGGGCAGGGGGACAAGCAGAGGGAAGGTTTGCAGAGCCTGTAGTGGAACAGCAAAGCAGGAAATCTGTGTTCCTTTCGTGGTTGTCACAACTGTTGGGAAGTCACTTGATCTCTGTGCTTCAGTTACCTGACTCAGGGTGTTGCAAACACTCACTGGAGTCAAGAATGGGCACCGGACCTGGCGGGCTGGGAGGAGCCTGAACACACAACGTGTGTGAGGAGAGGACCTCCTTCTGCCTTTTTGCATCCAAAACCACAGCGCTGAATAAACAGGTATTTTATTACCCTGATGCTGGCAGCACAATCTGAACCTTTCCACTCTATTTGTGCCCTATTGTTTGGCCATAAGCTGCAGGAGAATGGCAAGGGGGAGGCTCTGCTTGGCCCTCCTTGTGCATCCCCTTGCATCTGCTTGCAGCAGGGAATTAAATTTACTTGCCTGCCCTTCTAACTCTGCCTCTCTGCAGTGTTGTAGATGGATGCCAGACCTCTGCCTTCATCTGAAACACCATCTAGCAAAGATTATGAGGTAGTAAAGTGGTAAGAATAGTTGTATACTTAAATAGTAAAATATGTCCTAAGGCCAGAAAGAACAGCCTAGATCAAATTATTCAGAGGTGTCTCAGGTTTAAAACATGGATACATGCCCGTGTAGGACAATTCCAGGGTTATAAACACCTACAGCACCACAGCTTTGACCTGCCTAAGAATTCACCCAAAGTAATTGCAGCTTTAAGGCTTTGCATATATTTTTGCTGCTCTCCATGTTTATTGAAATAGATTATTTCTCCTTTTCCACCTAGCCAGATGAAAATTTTCACCGAGTACTGTGTCTGCTGTCTAAATAATTGCTTCTTGTACATTAGAGGCAGAACTGGCTTTCTCCAACCCCTTATACTGCTGGTTCATCCTACAAAGACATTGTTAAGATGGTCATGAGGAATAATGATGGGTAACGGGAGTAGAGGTTGCACAGATATTTACCGTCACTGAGGTTGTCCTATAAATCCTTAAGATCTTTTACCTAATAACTGAAGATTTGTTTTACATTATTCACCCTTTTCCTACTTTCTTCTCCTGCCCTTATCTTTTCTATATCAGAATTATCTGACTCTCTTTATCTCGTCACTTTGACTCCCTTTTGTGGTTGCTAATGCAATTTCCCTCTTTCACCTCACTTCACGAAGTCTCCTTGCCTTTGTGCTCTTTTCCAGGAGCATTGTCTTCTGTCTCAAACTGCAGATTGTATCTTTTAACCTTCTCCCATAGTGGTTGATTTTAATCCTTAGTCCTAGTCACTTGTGACTAATTGGATTGCTTTCATAAAATCATAGGCATTTGCACTGGGAATTTACCCTGTGGTAATCTGAAGTTATGTAGGTCCACTGTTAGTTGTTACTACTTTCAATCAATTACTTTTCACTGTGGAAAATCAGGTTCAGGATGGGTTTTCCTCTGACTTCTTTATTTTGAAGACAATTAGGGTGTATTCTCTAGAAAAGAGGATTTATTCTTTTGGCCTTTTCCTTTGTTTTGGTTTTGTTTGTTTGGGTTTTTTGTTTGGTTGGTTGGGGTTTTTTGCTTGTTTGAATTGTTTCTTTGCTTCTTCTAATAGCCACAAAACCTAGAAGAGAAGGTTTTGAGTTAATTTCCCCCTCTTCCTACATCCTGCAGTTGCTCAAGCCCTTTCTCCTGTTTTCTGTCTCTTGGCTCCTTGCCCCCTGGAGCTGCCTGGGATTTCTTTACCGCATGGCACTGTGCCAAGCAGTACCTTCCCTAATCACTATCAAATCCCTAATTGCTCTAAGCACCATGTTCTGCCTGTGCTCCCTAGGCTACATCTTCACTTCTCAGTGGCTCTTCTATTTCTTGTTCAATATTGTTTTTACATACAGATATTTTAGGATACTGGTGACCTTCTGAGGCTGTCTGTACTTGTTTTGGTGGGGCTTTTTGTTTTGTTTTGGTTGTTGTCTTGTTTTCAACAGACAGATAGAGTCTACATCTCATACTGGTGGAAAGAGCCGTGCTGTAAAACCTTGGTGCACCCTTGGATCTCATGCAGATGAGTTTGTGTTCTCCACATCTGAGGGAGGATACAGCAGAATCAGGAAAGCTATAGGGATTGGCAATTAAAATGATGAGGAGAATGGAGCAAACTGCCTATGAAGAGAAACTGAAAAGGCTGGATTGCCTCAGTTTGAGGAAGAGAAGGCTGAGGAAGGCTATGAGAAGCTTACAAAACATGAAAGTAATAGTAAGGGGAATAAAAAGCTATTGTTTACCTGATCCATCAATAGCAGAAGGGTGGGCACTCAAGGAAATATAAATAAATTTATAATGGAGAGTAGCAAGAAAAGCTTTACATAACAAATACAGAAATTTGGGAACTTGTTGCCACTGGAGCTTGTGGAGGTGGATAGTACCATCAGATGCAAAGGGACTGAGGAAAAAAAAAGTAATGAAAAGTCAATAAACAGATCCTAAAGAAAAGAATCCAGGACGTCCCCTCTAACCTCTCAAATCCTGTAATTGCTGTGTGGGGCACTAGAAGGAAAGTGGGCCTTGGGTAGCACCAGGATTTGCATGCTGTCCCCAGAGAGCCAGGACATACAGACACTGATCTGATCTGATCTGGGAGGGCATTTCCTGCACTCTCCTGCCTTTCCTGTTTGTTGCCAGAGACCATGGAACAGCAGGAGTAGAACCATGCAGAGAGAAGAAAAAAGAGCAGGAGTGTGGCCTTTGGGGCAGGATGAATGCTCAGAGACTGGCAGAGTTAATAGGAGCCAGCAAAATTTCAGAAGGCTCAGGTGAGACTGAGAGAAGGTGAGACTCTCAGGTGAGACTTCTCAGCAAGAGAAGGCCAAGGGAAGATGTGATGGTCAGAGACTGGAGCCTCACTCCAGCAAGGGCTGGAGGCAAATGGGTCTCCTTCTGCACCGAGATATCTTGTTAGATAAAAATTGCAAGAGAGGAAAAACTGCTTTGTAGTTTTCCCTGATGCAACTCATGGTGGGTTGCAGTGATAATGAAAATAATCCAGTGAGGAAATATAGTGCTCCTGTAAACTGTTAAGAAAGAGACTTGTTGTGTGTTAAGAAGAGAATTTGTTGCATACAAAAGGATACTTTTGTGATTAAAGCAAATTTCTGGTTTTACCCAACCTTCCTGTATGGGCTGATGAGGGCTGCTCAACCTGTAATTTTAAAAGAAATACTATCAATGCCCACTGGTCTTTAGCTTTGTCTACCCAAACTGTGAGCAGTCACAGCTCTTTGAATCCAGCACTTGAGAAACATGATTTAACTGAGCCTGTAATGCTGTTCTATGAGCACTTTTTCCTTCAAATGGATGTGCTGTAGTGTTGGAGTATGGAAATCCAGGAAACACATCCACTGGTGTTATAAGGTGGGAAAATCACAAGTAAGCAAGAGAGGTATTTTCCTGTTGAGTATAATCAAGCCCTGGGAATCAGAAACATGGGAGGCTTTAAACCACTGAGCACATGCAAGGTGAGTATCAGAAGTTTGTCATGGTGAATAAATGATGTGAAAGACATAAAACACTTCATCTTTAGAAAACATCCAACCTGTAAGGGGACTGGGGACCTTGTGTGAAGGTGGATCTCTCACAACTCCCGTTAGTGAAATCCTGATCACCCTGCTTGGCCCTTCTCCCAGAACACTGTAAGCAGGAGGGGAGTCAGCTCAACTTTAGATCTGGTCCAGGGGGGCAGGTTGGCAACTCCAGTTTATTTCTAGAGAATGTTATAACATGCAAGTACATAATCAGTAACCAAAGAATATGTTTTTTAAAACAGATTTTATTTTTAGGTAAACCTCTTCCCATTGTCAGCATTTCTCCATGATTCCTGTTTACCTTTTGCTAGGGAGTAATTTCACAATCAGCTTCAGCTAGTTCATTTTCCAGAAACCCAAACTGAAACTTAAAATAAAACTGACTTAAAAAAAGAACTCAAAAATACGCACAACACAGAGGAAAAAAAAAAAAAAAGAGGGAAAGGTTTGCCTTGAACCCTGATAAAGAGGTGAAGTGTAATACTGCCCTGCTCCCTATTTACCCAGTTCAACAGGCAGCTGTGTTTGGTCCAGCCAAGTGAAAACAGCAGCAAAATGTTCCTGTTTATATTGGGTCTCTTTTAAATCTGTTTTGGCGGCTCTTTGCTTAGCTCTAATTTATCAAAAACGAGACACTGGGAAAGAGTGTTTCCAGTTGAAATCCTTTAGGCAGGGATTTCTGCTGGCATCAGTGGTGCTGAGCAAAGTTGTCCAAAAAGCTCAAGGCTCAGCCAGAACCAGGCATTGCTGATCTCTGCACACCGAATCTGCCGGGATTTGGGAAGTTAAAGGCTGGACACAAGCCAGAAGTTGTAAAAACAGGACACTTGACTCCTGGTTTATGGCAGACACTTGTGTTAGCACCTTTCTCTCCTAAGAAATCTTCCATCTGCCTGTCTTATTTAAGACCCACCAAAAGCCAGACTGGTCCCAGCAACAAGTCCCTTCACCACTGACTCCTTCTGGAGCATTTCTATCATCAAAAGTTAATGATATTTTTTTTAAATGCAACCCCAGCCCTCATGTGGGCAGGAAAAACAAATGCAACAAACAAAAAACCAAACAAAAACTCCTGAAATATTTTTTTCCTACTATTCAACCTGTCAGAACATCAGCACTGGAGAACCTGGACACATTTCATTTCAGCAAGGGGAGGGGAGGCACTTTCATCACCTCTTCACGTCATGGCTAAGGATAAATACAAAAAAAAAACAGAAAAAAAAAAAGAAAATTAAAAGAAATGTTTCAGATTGAGTGAATCCTCTGGAGGTTCTGCAATTTGTCAGATTACATAGAGGTTTTCTGAAACTTTTGAAGCATTTTCAGATTAAAGACTTTCTTGGAAACTGATGACACTCTCTCCTTTGACCCAAGGACTGTAAAATACAGCCTGAAATTTCCTGTGGTTGGACAAAGAGAAAGAGATCCCCACCCCAGAATGTCACTATTGAGTGCACCCTCAGCACGTTTTCAGGTGACACCAGGCTGAGTGGTGCAGTTGACACACATGAAGGACAGGATGTCATCCAGAGGGACCGGGACAAGCTCAAGAAGTGGCCCCATGGGAACCTCATGAGGCTCTACAAGGCCAAGCGCAAGGTGCTGCACCTGGTGTGGGGCAACCTCCAGCATCTACACAGGCTGGGGGATGAACAGATCACAGCATCCCTGCCCAGAAGGGCTTGGGGTGCTGGTGGGTGAGAGGCTGGGCATGACCCAGCCATGGGCACTCCCAGCCCAGAGAGCCAAAGGTGTCCTGGGCTGCAGCCAAAGCCCCGTGGGCAGCAGGGCCAGGGAGGGGATTCTGCCCCTCTGCTCTGCTCTGCTGAGACCCCACCTGCAGTGCTGCATCAGCTCTGAGGTCCCTGCACAGGAAGGACATGGACCTGCTGGAGTGAGTCCAGAGGAGGGCCATGAAAATTATTAGAGGAATGGAGCACCTCTCCTATGGGAAAGGCTGAGAGAATTGGGGTTGATTAGCCTAGAAAAAAAGAATGTTTCGGGGGGACCTAAATGTGACCTTTCAGTACCTTGAGGGACCTTACAAGAAATGAAGGGGACCTTTCACAAGAGCATTTAGTGCCAGGACAAGGGGGAATGGTTTCAAACTGAAAGAGAATAGCTTTAGATATTAGGAAAAAATTCTTTATGGTGAGGGGGGTGAGGCACAGGAACAGTTTGCTCAGTGAAATTCTGGGTGCCCCATCACTGGAAGTGTTCAATACCAGGCTGGATGGCAGGGAGATTGTAATTAAATTATCTTGAAGGTCACTTCCAACACAGTCCATTCTATGATTCTGTGACTCTATTATTGTCCTTTAACCTGCATTTTTTAGGAGCCAGGACTGCATATATTTGTTGGGGTAAAGTTTCTAGATAATATTTGCACTTTCAGTGAGCCTGTTTTGTATCTGCACTGTTGATTTTTGCTTGGAATAGCCAGCCAGAGTTGTGCATAGTACTGTGATTGCTACCTGCATAACCCCTGTGATTTCAGATTATCTGAAGAACACCGTGCTATTGAGATACTGCTCAAAAATGCAAATATGCACTGTGGGAATGCCCAGAAAAGATGGTTTCCCATCTGACTTCTATTTTTGCAAAGGAAGATAAACATTAAACAATGGAAAGAGCAAAAACACGATGGGAGTTGTGAGTATGAGGCAACAGGAGAAGATAGAAAAGTTCTTCATCTGACGGTTTTTGCACAACAAATACAATTGCCTTGAAAGCCACAGACGTTGTTTTCACATGACAATAGCTCTCACACAGGGGCTTCAGGCTCAATGTCATCTTACAAGGTATTTTTAGATGAGGGTGGCTATTGCTGCTATCAGAGTGTCTAACCTCAACTCTCCTTTGGTGTGCCAGTTCTTTGTTTACTTTTCAGATCTCTTGCCTTGGCCTTCAATAGCAGACCAGATTTCTGTGTCTTCTGTGTGTGATTTCCCCCAGCTAGAAGAGTGGAGGATTGGTGCAGTCTTTAGAGCAGCCTGGAATGTCAGTAACTGTGTGGCTGAAGCCATTTCAGATATAAAAGATGCCACCAAACTGATAAATGATTGATAGCTGATAACACCTTTTACTTACATGAGTCATCCTCATTACAATTAGCACACCAAGAGCAGCTTGTAAATTAGGGGTGTAATTGTCTTAATATCCCAACAGTCAAGAAAGAGAAGAATGAAACTCCAAAATTAACCCCAGCTTCCTGGAGGTGTGTCTCCTTCTCATGGACTGTGCACCTAAAATCATGAGTCAGCTACCCCGTTTGGTGTCCAAACTTAAGTTGGGAAAATTGGTTTGGAGGCCATTCTACAAAAAGTCAGAAGGCAGCAGTGATGCAGGAGACTCTGCATCCCTCATCACAGAGGGATGAGTCTGGAAAGAAAAGGAACCGAGGCATGGAAATGAGGGCTGTGTCTGCAGCAAGGGCCTGCCTTCTGCTGGCACCATGTTGTCAGTAGGTCTCCTCTCCAGTGTTCTTTACAAGGTTTACACAGTCCTCCCCAGCACTGTGTCCAAGTGTCTGCCAGAGGTCACTCGTGACAGGAATGCCATCTGCCAGAGCAGGCTCTTTCAGGTTAATCCATAACCCCAAAGGCAGTTTCTTTAAACTGCCCAGCATATTCATTGCAATGATGGATAAATCATTTTTCCTTAGAGATGGAGCCAGTGCCTAGGTCCAGCACTATGGGTCAGGGAGAACCTTCAGAGGGCAACCCAGTGTCCCCAGATATTTTACAACTAATAAAATATTAGGGGTGTGCATGAATCCTGCTGCAGAGTGCATCTTCCTCCCTCTTGTTCACCGCCTACTGCCAGGAGTGTTGATGCATTTCCTGCACAACAATCCTTCTCTTTCAGAGCAGAAAAGTCACTGCTCTTCCCTTCAGAGGCTCTGGAGAACCTCTGCCAAGAAAAAGTAGAGATGTGTCTGGTGCTGCAGTGAACTGTGAAGACAAGGATAGCTTACCTCTCCTTTCTGAGAAAATTGGGGCACCACATTCCCTCTTTAATCTCAGAGCTTTGTGACATCCTTCTTCATTTCCATAATATTTCAAAATGTTTGAGGGGCATTGGGGATAGCTTAGAATGGATACATTTTTGTACCCTTTCTTAGGTCAGTGCCACTACATCAGAAACAGGATCTCTGGGCTGCTCAGGTCTGTCAATTCTTGTCTTAATTCTTGTCTTCGTATTTATTTCTATGCCAATATTTTCCTCTCGATGAAAGAGCTTTTTTTGAATTTTACTCTAATATATTCACAGGCAACAAACATATCTACTCTCTGTCTTTGATTCGCAAGACTAAACAAGCTGGCAGCTTTCTCTGTCCATTCATAGAAAAGGTCTCATCTCCCTCAAACATCCCACACTGTGAGAACTCTGCTTGCCGAAACCAAGGAATTCCTATGATGTGCATAGAAAATTTCTATGTGCATGAGACATTTGAAAAATACTGTGGTTAAAGGGATCCTATCATCAGCATTTTCCCTTTCCCTTCTTAACACATTGAGATTACCGATTAAAAGTGATAGAAAAATAAAATTCAAATTCTTAAAATTAAACTTCAAGAAATAGAAAATCCGTAAAATAATTGTAAGGTTTTTTTTAAATCTAAGCATTTTCAGTAGAAGAATTTTAATAAAACACACAACCTTATGTTACAAGTCAAAATAGCATTAGTAGTTTCAATGATGCTTTAAATTAAGCTGATTTATACATGTGTTATTTAATATCTCTAAGCAATATTTGCCTCATTTCATATAGATTTCAGGTTCCTTTTGGCAGTTTATATATAGTAGCTAACTCCTTAACACATTTTTGAATGTGATTAATTTATTTTTAGTTGTTTATGGCAAGTTAATATGTTTCTAAAAGTAGCAATGATTGTAAAATTCTCCCATAGCGTGGCAGTTACAGATGCAAGCATTATAAAGACTAAATAGTGTGTATCATCTTATAAATTTGTCCTTGAGATAATACAAAATGAGGCACAGTCAGTTAAGATATTAATCCTGTATGTTTAAAGTCCCTGACAATGAAACTATTTTATGAAATAGCTTTTAAGGCAGTTATAAGAGCGGTTCTGTCTCCATTAACACCCACACGCACATTAAGCAAGCCTCCATTTCACTTTGATAATTTTAGAACTGGATCGTTTTGTTATGAAGCTGAGAGAGCAACAAACTCCTTTGTGTTCCTTTTGTGCTGCCTGCGAAATGGGGGAGATGATCTCCAAAAGTGGGTGTCCCTTACACAAAAGAGAGCCACAGGCAGCAGGTGATGCCTCTGTGCCTCCTCGGGAGACGTCATTTTATGGGGGCCATCACTGCTGGGACCCCGAGCTAACATTTTGCAAACGTTTAAAGTCAAAGAAATGGTCTGCTGGTGACAGAGGTGTGACTGGGCACAAAACTGCATCACAGATGTCCATTCAAATTCATCCTGGAGGGTGTATGTATGTATATTCATATAGCTGTGTGTACATACGCATGTATATACGCACAGTCACATCTGCTTTAGGCAGGGAGCATCAGCAGTAAAACCCAAAGTGATGGTCTGAAGAGGTCGGGGAAGGCTGTGGGGAGAGGCAGACCCGAGTCAGACCTCAGCAGGGTGTGGCTGCAGCAGGTACAGCGAGTGCTTTCCGTCCTTTCTCAGCCCTGCCTGCTCTTACAAAGCTGCTGTGCTGCCACCGCGGATCCCCGTTTATGGCTCTAGAGCTGGGACGCTGTAAGCACAGCTTAGGTGAGCACCACACTCCCAGCGGAGCTCCAGCAGGAGCTGGATCTTCAGATTTATCTCCCTCTCTCCCTCTCCCCCCCCTACCTCCCTCTCTCCTCTCCCCCTTCTCCTTTGCTCTTACAGCTCATTAACTCACTGATTTCGAGCTTAGTCCCAGCAGATTCTCACAGAGGCAGAGCAGTAGCTGAGCTGCACACACATATTTGTGTGTTATTATCTAAAAGAAATTGCTGCCGATCGATTGACAGGAGGGCAAACTAAGAGACAACAAATTCTCCCCTCCTTTCTTTTCCTTTCCTCCCTCCCCCGCCCCGTCTTTTGGACAGTAAGAGGGAAAAAGCTTGTGCCATTCACCGAGAATAAGGCACCAATATGGGTGATGAAAACATGCACAATTCTCTGATATAAGATGAAAAGCTTAGGCACAGAAGCACTCAGGCTTAGGGGGAAAGCCTGGCTCGTAGCTCACGGGCATTCGGCAGAGATCCTCAGCGGCTGCAGATGAAGCTGCCTGGCTTCATTCATTTGCAGATGAAGCAAGAGTTGCTGTGGCAGGAGACACTACTGGTGCCAGAGCAGCGTGGCTGTGAAGAGGTCACCCACGGGGGTCTGTGCCCCGTGCATTGCTGTCAGACCCTCTGGCACCCCCTGTTCCTTCCATGGTGACCATGAGGAGGCCATCTGGAGAAGCTATCACACATCTGTGCCTGTGTCCACCTCAGGCTTGTAGTAACATAAACAGCAAGATAACCTCCTCAGAGAAATGCCACCCAGCAATGCTGGAGCTGCTGGGTACACAGAGTTACTCTGGGGTTTTTTCAGTTAATGGTTCAGATGCTCTTGAAGCCACATGTAGACCCAAGTTTGACATTTTTCTCTATGTCAGGATGAGATCCCACTGTCAGGAGAAACTCCAGCATAACCACAGCACTGAGGAGGAGTCACCTCTCTGGAGCATTGGCTGGCACAAAAGCCCTCCTGAGGCAAAGCAGAAGAGCTGCTGGTTACCACTGGTTCTTCTGGTCTTCGTGCCAGTGTCAGCCAAATCTCTTCAGGTTGGGACAAGGGGGATGGCTGCAGAGGGGAGTAACTTGGCTTCACCAGAGGCTGGAAGGAGAGCACAGAACAGCAGGGTGGGAATCAGGTGTGGGAACTCAGCAGAGCAAATAAATTAGCATCCTGCCCCCAGCGTGACAAGTGTTCCCATGCTGCTTAGAAAGCCAAGGGAGAAAATGGGTATTTCTGAGCCACCGCCCCGTGCAGGGAGGGATGGAGAGCAGCCAGCTCTGAAGGAAACCCTGCAGTGCCAGCGGCTGCCTCTGAGCAGAGGAAGCCCCTATCGTGGTGGCCCTTGCTCTGCCCTCTTGGGCATAATTATTCAGACTATTCATTTCCTAATGTTTTCTTTAGAGTAACAGAGAGAGGCACCACATGATATTTACTTGTGTTTTGCCTTGGTGCCAAGTACTATTACCCTGTATTCTCCCTGTTGAAATGTAACAGGGACACCACCTGCTTGCTGAAGTTTATTCTCCCAGTGCACAAGAGAGAAAAAAGCCAGTTTGTTTTTTTTTTTTCTGCAGTCTTACACACAGGAAGATGAGCAAAATCCCGTCCAAGTAGGGTTGCACTTCAGTAACTCTTAAGCACATCTGCTTTACAGCAGCATGTGTTTAAATGATTTGCTAAATCAGGACCTTCAAATGCAGCCAAAGCCATTTCAGGAAAAAGGTCCCAGTGCCAGCAATTAGACAGGGTCTAGCCAGATCCAAATTTTTTGTCTTAATTATAGGAAGGTATTTTATCTTCTAGTGCATTCTTTCAAGTCATACATATAACTCTTCCACAAGTAATCCAGGAGGTCAAAATAACAATTCGCAAAGCTTCCAAGATGCAAAGGCACAATAAGAGGAAATAATTATTTTTTCCATTAAATGGCAAAAACAAAAAGAAGGATGCCACTTCTCTGAAATCACATTGGCTCTCCTGCTCCTCTGAGGCTCTTCTAGGAAACAGGACTGGGTTCCTTCGGTTCCCTTTGAAGAGGACAATGTCACTGAATTTCAAGCCATTCATTTGCAGAGACCAAAGACAAATATTTTCCTGAACTTTGACTACCTGAATCAGGGAAAAAAAAATGTTTATAAACAGACACTGATGTTATTGATGACATACTTGGCTGAAATCACAAAGGCTTATCAGTATTCAGGGGCTTCTGAAGTAGGGTTTGTAAATGTCTAATATGTGTGTAAGTGAGCTATTTCCTGTAAATCAATGTACCTTGCTTTAGACTTCAGCTTAATAGCAAACATACCCTCCAAAACAAATGACACAATCATAGCTTTATCTCTGCATGAATGCTGTCCTATACCATTCTGCTCTTTTGTCTTTTTCTTTCAGCAGAAAATTTGTACTCGTCATAAGCTTCAATTAAGGTAAATGAGCGCTATAAATCTGGAATCCCTGAATGTATAATCAGCAAACAAAGGCTGGTTTCTTGGATGTTTTTATTAAGAGGATGTACCTTAATGAATAGATAGCAACAAATGTTAGAGATGACAACAGCATGGCAAAGTGGGGACTTGCTTTATATGGTTTTAAGAGTGCCTATTCTGATAATTTAGGAGACCAGAAGAATAACATGGAGAAAACACACTACTTCAGAGATCAGGGAAAGAAAACAACCTCATTTCTTCTTGTCCTTCAGACCACAGAAGGCAGGTGGTAGAGGTTTCTGTACCCTGGATTTCTGGTGTTAGCAATATTTTCAAGGCCAGTCCCTCCCATCAAGTGATGTAAACAGACAATATCTTGAACTTATTGGAGCCCAGTCAGTTTATCAGACATTTGTGTGCCCTTGTCTGTTTTTCAGAGCTGCTGTAGAAAGCACACTGATGGCCAAGGATTGAACTGGCTCTCATGGAGCTGGTGAGCCTGCTCCACAGCTCCATCTTGCCCTTTCTTCCCAAGCCAGCACCAGGGTTTAGCACACACAATTTGTCCTACAGAGCTTCTGGAGTAGACCCGTTGTGCCATTTCTCAGGCACGAAGACAGCAAAAGGCAGTTTGTCTGTCTCTTTCCTGGCTCACAGTATGCCCTGCTGAACCTCCACAAAGTGGGAGCCTCCAACGCTGTGAGCTTTCCCTGTTCTATGAACCAAGGTAAGCAAACAGCCTGGCCTTGCCCTCCCATGGACATTGGCACGTCACAGGGAGAGTCCCTTGAGAGGCTGACCTTGGGCCTGCTCACTGCCACGTGCAATGCAGGTAAATATCTGATGTGGTGCTCTTTGGACAAGGGCTGTTTGCCAACATTTAGAAGAGGTTGGGGCTCTCGTTACACAACTGAGAGGGAGGAAAGCTAAAACATTTTGGAGTTGGGCCAGTCTGAGTGCACACATCTCTCTTGCTAAATGGGATGTCTAAATTGCTACATCTTCAGTAGAGTTTTCATCGGTAATGTAGCCTTACACAGAAACCTCTTACACAGAGCAAAAGGCAAAAAAAACTCACCCCAAGAAACAGTCAGGACTTAAGAACACTTTGAGCTTTATGAATTTTAAATTACCTTCTCAAATTCAAAATGGCTGCCCAGGGAAAGGAAGGAAATAGCATGGACCATCTCACACATCTACGGCACTAACCAGGCAGAGCAGAAGCTAAACAAGACCTCTCTGAGCAGATGTGTTTGGAACCTTCCTGCCAGCAATGCTTGCCTGTGTGGATTCTCTAATGCCCAGACAAGAAGGAGTTTATCAGCTATCACGTCCCTTCATGATGATTCTCATCAAAAGGGAAGAATTAAACCACTAGATTCACACATTATGGAGACAGGAGAGACGACATATGCCTGTAAATTTTCTAAGATTATTATTAATCTTAGGAAACAAGAATTATTTATCTTCTAGAGCAGAAGATTGTAGAGTAGCTATTCCTAAAATCAGAAGTGCTTGCTGAAAAACCTAGCAGTGTGTATGCCATTACCTGAGAGGAATTTTTGCCACATATCTTCACCCATACAAGCAGCAAAGGATTTGCCTCCTCCTCTTCCTGGTGAGCACAAACACATGCCCAGCTCCCTACTTCGTGATGTCGCTGAGATCAAAAACAAAATCTCCCTGCACTTCAGTGGAGCAGTCAGGTGTGCAGTGAGCTCCTGTCCAGCCACACAATGTAAGAGAAGGAGGTCGTCGGTGTGGTGAACAAATGTAGGTAAAATCCACACATTCTTCCCTTGTCTAAACCCTCTGTGCATTTCATGCAGTGTGGATGCAGGATAGTCACCTCCTGGAGAGCCCTGTGTGTCTGTCTGTGGCATGGTGACCATCCCTGCAAGGCATCCCAGTGCCCTGCTGTGCTGACACTGCACTGGAGAGCGGGACATGCAGCACCAGGCTTTACATCTTCCACTCTTCTCACCAGACACCTGCTTTTGTGCCATTAAACCAATGAAAATTTGTCTCAGTGAACACCAGGGACATTTCCCCAGCAACGTGGCTGGGACAAGAAATCCACTGGGCCATGATGTGCCCAGAGTATGTGAAAGCTGCTTTCATCACCATTGTGCAGGAACTTTGGCCATGATTTTGCATGGGTCTACTGAAAATCACCATTCCCAGGGGATGGCTGCAGCATGCTGTGCAGAGACAGGGATGCAGATGGACCAAAACATCCTGCGCCATTCCTTCTGCCAGCTGGACACTACTGGAGCTATCCTTGGGTCTGGGAAAGCCTAGTGTTCTGCCAGGAAAGTGTGCTTGAAGGCAAGAAACTCTCCTTTGTGAAGGCTCCACGCATGGCTGAGGTCAGGCTCAAGGTATGCTGGGAGAGTTAGAAATTCATTCTCTTGCTGCAAGCTCAGTGAAGGGGATTTTCTCTGTGATATCTGAGTACTGCTTTATAATAAGAAACTAATTACTTTAAATGAAGTAAGGCTCAGTGCGACTACAGAATTAAATGTAAAATATAATCATCCATTGTATCAACGGGACAGCAAGTAATTGGCTACTTTCCTGTAATTTTCACCTCAGCTCACTTTGGTATGCAGTCACTTCATTGCTCTGCCTCAAACTTCGATTCTGTGCCAAGTTAATAAGGGTACAATCTTTTCCATTAATTTTAAGAGGTTTTGGAACAAGCCCTGCACATGTGGGAATTACAGCTGCAGGGTGGTGGTGCTGCCTGCTGTCTTTGAAGCTCTCATTCACAGAGCTCATCACACACCAGTCCATAGGCTGGCAGCCAGAAATGCACTTGTTAGCTCCTTGTCGATACACCTGTGAGGTGATTACGGCAGCACAAATGGATTTTTGTGAATTGGTAGTCACTGAAAAAGCCAGTGCTCTTCACAGATGCAGGCCACTGGGTCTGACAAGTGAAGCAAACTAAGGTCAGATCAAGTCATTCAACTCTATCAGTTCATGACAGTGTTTCAGCAGTGCTCTTTTTGGTACCATTTCGCAAAATGAGGAAATTAATGTATTTCTAATAGTTACAAGAAACCAAAACTTCCTTTTCTATTCATACTCCAGGGTACTTTGGGCCTCTCCAGGTTTACTATGTCTGTCTCTCTGGAAAAACTTGAACCTGCCTTGGCTGTTTCCTTGAGCAATGTGGCAACAACCAGCAGAGGAGTACTTTCAGTTACTGATCCTGATCTACTTCTAGAGTAATTTACTGAATGTATAATATTTCAGTAACCACTGAAGCAGACCCTGGTCCTCAGCTGCCAGTTTACAGATCCCATGGATTTTCTGTCCTCATGTCTAAGATAATGTTTAAATACTGAATAGTTATTCTTTACTGATAAATATTTAAGTGAGACAGGTATGCTTCTGAGGGCTCTTACAAGAGAAATGGCTGAAGAGAATTAAAAAGAGAGGAGTTGATTTGAAGCCAAATCTAAATTACAGTCAGGATAAGACTTATCCCTTGGACGAACAGCCACAGAACTCCAGAATTAAGGAACAAGATTACAGCATTGTAGGCAGTCAGCACTTTTGAGAGTATTTGTTTGTTCATTTCTGAGGCAGTGTCGCTGGGATCCACCCAAGGCAGTCAAATACAAATTCCTGGAAGGACAGAGACCCTATCTCTAAATGAGAGCATCTTGCCATGTCTTGCTGTGCCCGTTTCCTGACAAGAGGCAACAGACTCATGTTGCTCCAGAGGCATTTTAGATTGGCTATTAGGGCTGTTAAGCATTGGCACAGGTTGCCCAGGGAAGTGGTGGGGTCACCCTCCCTGGACACATTTAAGAGCTGTGTAGATGTGATACTGATGGACAGGGTTTAGTGGTGGACTTGGCAGTGCTGAGTTAATGGACTGAACAACCTTGAAGATCTTTTCCACCCTAAATGATTCTAGGATGCTATGACAACATCAGTGGCTTTTCTGTCCTCTTCCTAGGCACAAAATTAAGAGGATCTCCATTTCCTCTTTCCTCTAGTTGATCATGGAGCTTTCTTGGCCTTCCCTTGCTACCATAACCAGTAGTTTTTCCACTGTGCTAGGATTTGTATTTGTTTGGGTCTCTGTTTCAAACACTGTAGCCCTGACTATAAGCATCTTTCAGTCTGTGTTTGTAAACATGCTGAAGGGTGCACAGGATCCCATCTTGGAGCCAGCTGAACATCTTGTGGTCCTCTGGAACACAATGAGAAGACGAAAGAGCAAGACATCTCATATAGGGATTAGTAATTCAGGTAGAGATTTAACTAAGGGGGAGGCAGAAGCAAAACAGTTCTCATGAGCAGATCTGGTCAGGACCAGTAAGACTGCAGGTAAATCTACTCCCTAATGTATATTGGTTTTTGGTACTTGCACGAGCATCCAGGTGTACTTTTGCTTTGCACTGTGCCTCAGCCATGTATTTGGAGGCACTCTCACCTACCCTCTGCCCCTTCAGTGTCTGGAAAGTGGGACAGCTTCAGCTGAGAAGAGCACAATCCTGCCCAAAATGTAGCCAAGGTGGTTGCAGCACTACAGCAGAAGATGCTTTCAGCTCAGAGCAGGCAGGAATAGAAGATACCTGCCCATCCTTTGGCCTGTAAAATCAGCTGACAGCCCCTTGCCAACTTCTCACTACCGAGCCGTGGTGGATGTGGAGTTTCTAGATCTCAGCTTGGTTTTTTGCACTCAAAACATGGCCAGCTCTAGAGCTACCCAGAGACAAAAAGCCAGCTGCTAAGTGGCATTTTACATCTATTCATGGGAGCAGATCAGTGGATTAGTCATACTTTTTTCAGGTGGTGGTCCATAGTAGCTCCAAGTCCCAACTGTAAATAACAGGATTGTTCCCAGCTTTTGGAACCATTTGGGAAAGAATGACATTTCTTGTGAGGAGTGTGAAGTCAGAAGTGAAAACTGTGCTTTGGTGTATGAACACACATCTCAGTGAGTTCCTGGGATAGAGCTGTTAATAGGTACCATGGATACAATAAAACAGGGGACTTGTTTCCTGGTGGAGTGATATTTCTTTCTGTTTATTCATATTACACTTATTATAACACTATCAGCATGAAGAGGGTTATAATAATGAGGGCAGCAGAGATAAGATCATGTGCCTTCACAGGCTGCTGGTACCTTGCACACAGCTTGATCCTTTTCAAAGGCTTAAACATACTTAAATCCTATCCGAATCCTTTATCATTTTAAGCCTCTTATGGCTTTAATGCTTCAAAAATACACCCTGGATCACTCAGCCTGATAAACTGGAAAGAGGGGAAAGGCTGGGACTTTTGATGGCACCTGGGGGTTGTGCCTTGAACACCTAGCTCAGGATGCTCAGAAAATCCTCAGTGACCAGGCAAGATCTCCCTGGAACCTGGGGCAGGAGGAGTTTCCCTGATCCCTGTCTCTGGGGAGTGGGATGGTGCTGGGCATCATGGGCATGAGAACAGGTTCCTTTGTGGGAGAGATGAGATAGAGCTGGGTTCATGCTGCTGTAAATGAAAGCCTCTGCATGGCAGTGGGCTGTTGAAAAGGTGAGTGGTCCCCTTGGTGCTGATACCCTTTATCTTGGAAAACACACAGTGCCAGAGATCCATGTCACCAGTGTTTTTGGGTAACAATTGTGAGAGGGTGGGGTTTATTTTTCAGTCTACATGCTTACTCTGCTTGACATGACAGATGCCCCACTCTGGTTGGAGTCTGTAGCTTTGGCTGGAATATGAAGAAAGAAAAATGACAGAAACAAAGTCAGTCTTTGGGGCTGGAGTTTGTTCTGCAGGGTAGTTTACCTCTAAAGTTTGGGTATTGTGATTTGAGGGAAGGCATTATTATCTAGCATAGTTCTTTTTCCTGAGACAAAATAAGAGGTTAGTAGGTTTGACATTAAAAGATGCTTTTAAAGTGTTCTTTTGCAGTATATTTCGTTGCATATATCCACCAAGTGTGGGAATAAAATGTCACACTTTGGAGTTTACTCATCATGTGGCTTCTCTTGTTTCAATGAAAATAATTGATCCCAGACATGTACATACAATAATGCTTTGCAAGGAACCACATACTGTACCAAATGCTGCATACTGTACTCAGACCAGAACTTTGCGTCAACCCATGTGAATTATTTGCAAGGCAAACTACAGAGGAATTCTCTCCAGGGTAACACTGAGGTTACAGCAGTTCATTGAGCAAAGACAAATCAGCTTCTGGGCTGGAAAAAAAAAGAGATTTATGATCCGCTTGTGGGGCTGTTCTGGTTCAAATATGATTTTACCAGCAGTAAAGGCTAGCAGGAAGAGTAAGGCACATCTCAGGGACCAGCAGCACACACTGCAGACGGCGCACTGGGGACAAGCTCCTGCTGTGGCTCACAAGTCATGCTGGGCTCCGACTGCACCGCAGCGCTGGGGATGCAGCCTGGGCTCTCTCCCTCCTCTCCCCATCGCCTCCCCATCCCAGCCTCCAAAGTAACTGAGAGTGACAGGGCGATGGCACCCACACAGCCTTCCTGATGACAGACACGCATCAGGAGGGAGCGTGTTTTTGGGTTAGGTGCTACCCCCCCCACGCCTGCCCACTCTCATGACAGCACAGCCTCCTCAGCCTGCAAGTTCAGACATCCTGATTCACCACTGAACTTGTATCATCCTGCAAAACCCTCTCGTGTTGTCAAGGCACACCTCACAGGAATTGCTCTGTGGGCTAATGCTTGTAGCTGCCATGTACATGAGTGAGAGTGTGCATGTGCCAGCACAAACGTGGGTACCAGCCAGATACACCTGGATCCAAACTGCTGTCAGCTAATTTGTTTTTTTAGCACTAGGGTACCTTGGGTCACACATGAACCTCATACAGCACAGCCTCACCTGAGAAGCCTCTTCAGTGCCCTGAAATGCTGACTTCATACAGTGCAGATCCCTGAAGATATTTGGGCCGTATGTAGGGGAAATTGCATCCCTGCTTCCTTAGCCTTGTATCACGCTCCTCCTCATGGAAAAGATGCAGTGCTGTGGTAAGTCTCACCCCTACTCTGCCCTCCATCCTCTTGGGAATTTTTCTCTTCTCAGAGAAGCCCATGAACTCATCCAACTCCTTGATACTCTATGACTGATGGAAGGGCAAAAATTGCCAGAGGACCTGCAGTGCCACTCAGGGCCAGACAGTGCCTCCACAGGCACTGAGGGTCAAAATTATAAGCTTGTTGTCCAACAGCAACAAACCATGGGAGCCACAGGGTCCACAGCACTGCACATCCAGGTTTGATATGTTCCAGCAAAGACCATGACCAGTAATTAGTATCAAATCTGGAGAAATTTAATATTTCCTTGAATTACTTAAAATTTACAGTCTTTCTGATGACATGTACAGCCCAAATAGATGTGGGGAGGCTTTTTGTTTGTTTATTTGCTTGCCTAAACTTTAATTCACTGTTGTTGTCATTGTTAGGACTTTTGTTTGGGTTTTCTGTTTTGTTTGCTTGTTTATTTGGGTTTTTTGTTATGTTCATGGTCTTGTTTTGTCTTAATTTCCATCCCTGCTTTCTTTTTTTCCCAACACTGGGAGACAGTCCACCCTTGCAATATTTCTGATGGGACTTAAACCCAAAGGAGCTGGCTCCCTATGGTGCAGACTTCAGCCTTCATAGGCAATTCAACACATGGACTAGAGTTTTCACATTGCCTTCCCTTGTTGATCAACTGCCCGAGAAATCCCAGTTCAAAGATAAACTAACGTATTCTTTAAAGGTTGTCCTAGAGAAAAGGAGAAGTCCATTTCTCTGGCATACTGAGTAACCCTGTGCATGGAGTCTGCTGAGGAGACCAGCATCACAAACCCAAAGATGGGCCTGCTGTGCCAGCTTGTCCATCCCCAGAAGGGGACCATCCTCTGCACCATTTGTGTTGACACCTAATAACCTGACAACTTGGGAAATCTACCTGGTCCTGGTCCTGGTTCCTTGCAAACCTGGAAATCTGAGCCTGGTCCTGAGGATCAGTGCTTTCTGTATGTATTTTTAAAGAATTTAACACTGGTGTTTATTTTTCCTCTGTGTGTGTGTGTGGAGCGGGGTGTTTTCTTTCATTTTCTTTGACCTCACGTATGAACTCCTGGAGCCATAGGAAGAGAAAATTCTTGCATCACCTGTAGACGTGCATCACCTTCACAAATGTCATGTACAAACAAACAAGCAAAACGATGGCACCCTCTGTCCAACTAGATTTTTCCATCACAGCTGAGGGGGGTCTGGGTGGGAGGGATGGACATGTCACTTTCTACCTCTGGCCCAAACTCCTGCTGTGACCTGTGAAAGAAATCAAGGAGGGGAAAAGCATCCAGCTGTTTTGCTATATTTAGACATCTTGTGTCTTTCTCAGGCTGGTTGAAACATCTGCACGTAGAGCCACTGCCACTTGAGCAATCTGTGTCTGGGACAGCCCCAGGGGTGTTTGTGACCTGTGCGTGCTGGGGCTGTGTGACCAGGGTTTGCACAACCTGGGCCAGGCAGTTCCCTGGTGCAGAGCAGGGTGAAGCAGATGTTGTGAAAGCCACCTGGATGGCAGTAGGCTGAAGGCAAGTGCGACCTTCATTTCTCATCCCTTACCTCTCCTGAACACAGCTCTGCTCCCAGGGTGGCACTGCACTCCTCTCTCATTGGGTTTACCCCTGAAGAACTGCTACACCAAATCCAGGATGCAAGGGGTGAACATGGCAAAAGCAAAGCTACTCAGCCTCCCCTGCAGCTCCTTCTCCCCCTCTTTCATCACCCGTCAAGTGCTAGGCAGGTTTTATTCCTAATGTCTGCTTTCTAAAAATGACTTGACCATTCATTCTTTCCATTTCCAGAAATCAATGAGAAATTGAGAGCTTGGAGGGAAGCTGTGGCCTCTTCATGCTGCTGCCAGCAGCTGTGGTAAGCCACTTGGACATGAAGCAAGCACAAGGACATCTGCTCCAGCCTCCTCATACCAGAAGCCACAAAAGTTCCTGCAGGATGCTAAAACAACCTTGGAGACTTCAGTAACAAAGACTCAGATCTTTAGAGACTTCACCTGTACCTCACTCAGAAGGCAGGAGGACCCTTCTATATATTTGGCCCCTACAGTGCAGGTAGGTAATGGCCAAAGTTACTGAGAAATAAAAACGGCCCATTCCACTGTTCAACGCCAAAGACAACAGTATGGTAATACAGATGCATCTCAAAGATTTGGAAGCATGAGCTTTCTCCTAAATCGTACTGACAATTTTCCTGCAATAAGTAAACTTAACTTGTCCTCTCCACTGGCAGCCACAGCTTAGGAAGTTTCCCTCCTGACTTGGTTTGCATTGGTTTGCTTTCTTCCAGGGCTGGGTAGAAAGGTGTATTTTAAACTGTGATTAAGAAAGGCAAGACATCTGAGGTCAAGCAGATTAGCAGTGAAATTTTGTTTAGCTAGACAGATCACTAACTACACTGTACTGCAAGAGTTCCAGTCCAGCTGGCCTGGCCCAGCTGTTGAGGTAACAGGCAGTCTTGCACCTTTCAACAATGCTGTGGGTTTATTTCCCAGCAGAAATACTTGAACTCTGTCCAAGTGAGTGACTGAATACTGCCTCTCACTTTCCCCCCAGCACAGGAGGACAGGCAGGCCCGCTTGGAGAGAGCTCACATTTCTTCCTGCCTTGCTCTCCAAAGGCATTTTGAGCTCAACCTTGTCTTATCATCCCAATCTCTGTGGGCCTGAGCCTCTGGGGGTAACAGAGTTCAGGACCACACACAATCAGATGCTGCATTAGATGGATGACATGAGTCCAAAGCTGAGGCTAATCCTGAGAACTGTGCAGTGGGAAAGCAGATACTGCATTAGCTGAATGCCCCGATGATTTCGAACATTCTTTTACACCATGACACTGGTGTAAAAGATTTTTTATTTTGTATTTTATATGCTCAATTTGAACACTTCAGTGAGAAATTTTGCAGAATTCTGCTAATTGGTTGCAGTATTACCTTTGTGTTCCATTTTTTAAAAATCAGAATGTTACCCTGTCATTTATTTCACTATAATGATCCTATGAAGAGGGCTAAAGAGGTTAAATGCACTACTCCAATGTCAAGGAGCTTGGCAACGAAAACACAATTTTACAAGTTGCTGCCAGACAGTGAATTGCGAAAGATTCACCGTGACCAGCAAGGAGACTGGATATGGCCTTCCTAAAAAGTCTTTAGAGTATAAATATTTTTTATCAGTTGTGTAAAATACCAGTGCACTGAGTGTGTGACAGAATGCTGACCAGGCTGTAGCATGTCTGACCACAACGGCAGTCTGGGACTGTGATGGAAGGCTGTGATGGATTTAGGCTGGGTATCTTCTCCTTGGGATGGGCAGCAACAAAGGGTTTATAGGATTTTTCAAGACAATTGCTTCTCTGACCTCTGAATGCAGAAGGACATTCATAGCAGTTGTGCCCACTAAAACCTGATTGTGACTGTTCTGTTTACTTAAGCACCTTTCCAGTTCTATATAAGTAGCAGCAGATGCCAGGCAGCACTGAAGGTAAGAAATGGATGTTATTGGTAGCTCAGAGAGCTACCAGTGCTGGTCCCCTCTCGTGTGGGTACAGTACTGCTCCAGCTGTCACTAGGGAAAAGTTGCATTTGCTGCAATTTTGTTTTACATCTCCTCCCTGCTTCCTCCACAATGTACGTTATGGAAAAAGTAAGAGTAGGCAAAACCCCGTTTTTCACTGAAGAACAGCGGTGAAGTAGCCTTATCAGGGGGATTATCCAAAATTTCAAGGTCTGGTTTAGCATTTCATTTTGGCACTTGTTTGTCTTGATTTATCAGAGGAAAAGGGGACCAACCAGCTGTGGTATTCTAGAAGGTTTTACTCAGTTGTGATGATGGTGAGAAGTTGCCAAACTAATAGCAGAAGGCTTGGTGATGTTTTCATTCAGTAAATCATCTGGTGATTGTAAGATGGAAGATAGGTTTGAGCCATACATGCCCTGACCAGAGCTCCCTGTACCTCAGCACCCCATCCCTGCTAGTGCCATCTGCAGTTCCGCAGCGAAAAAGGAAAATATGAAGGCACATTCTCATATGTACCCTCCCTAATTCCAGCTGTCTACTATGGCTCAGGGAACAGAAGCTGTCTTTATTCATGTCCTCCATAAGCTCTTCTACTATGATGTGGTGAAAATTGGTTACTGATGCAAATTTCAAGAGTTACAAAGATTATGTTTTCAAATATTGTTGTTTCAGAGAAATATTACTTCCATCAAAAATATATCTATGTATTTCACAGCTGAGTGCCATTTCTCTAAAGAAGGGATAGGAAAAATACTGAATGACTTGAGCAACTGATTACACTTCATTAAGAGTAACGATTGTATATCTAAAAATCCATGGCAGGAGCAACCTACAGGAAAGCACATTCCTGTAATCCTTAAAAATAATCAACAAATTCCCAGAAATTAGGGAATGGTTGGAAGGCTACACTGATTGAATAATTAAGCCAGAACAGATGATTCACTTTCTCTAATCAGCAATAAATACATGGAGAGAAACTTGAAAACCATTTAGCTGCTGAATTGCTCGGCCCAGCGGTAGTTGTCGCTTGTTTTTATTGGCCATTAATTAATGGATACGTTTAAAAAGGCTAAATATAAAAAAGCCTTTTACAAAAAATGACGGAGCAAGCCAAGCGCCATGTTTCACCATGACAGCTGGAGTAAAGGTCTGTAGCTGTTATTGCCGTCACTCCAGCTCATTCATCTGGAGCCTCTGATGCAGTTTTGCCTCTGCTTGTGATGCTGAAATGCTGACTTTTGCCTTTTTTTCTTATATACCTTTTACACAGTTCTGTGTATCCACAAGTATTAACATGCATATTTGTAATCTTTTTTCTAGTGCTTAGTGTCCTGTAGGTGTCCTGCAGGCCACAAGTCTAAACATCCCAGAACTGCAGAGCCAGGGAGACCAAACAATCTACTAACTTGGGAAGCCAAGGACCCCAGTAGAACAGAATCTGTAAACTAGAGGTTAGCCCACCCCAGCCCCATTATTTGGCTCCCTTGTTAGATATGCTGATGTTTAAAGTCTATAACTTGTGTGTGATTGACGGGGTGTGGGCATTGCCACGCTGTCACCTGGGTGAAGTGATGCCTCCAACAGGATCCTAATTAAAATACCGAGGTAACGACCCCCAACCCTCTAACCGTGTCTAGCCTCATTTTTCTAAGACCAAGAAAAAGGCATCACCTGTTCAGGGCCCAAGTGCTGTTTGTCTCAGGGCTTCATGTTCCTCGGAGTCACAGTGAGTGCTGGGAGCAGCCCAGGGCCGTGGCTGGGATGTAACCCACCCGCGCTGCGTGCGGCTTTTCCCTGCCCCAGCTGTGGAGGGAATTTAATTTGCCCATGGAGCTTTGGTCACACTTGTCTGCACTTCTGAGCACTGGCAGCTGTGCTGCCTGGCACAGGGGTAGAGCCCGTGGCAGGCGGGTGCTGGGTGGGCTTCAGGCATCTCTGTGTGTATTTATAACTCTGCCATGGCCAGAGGCAGCTGACAGCAGCACTCAGCAGAACCGAGGCCAGGACCCTCGTGCCTCCTCTCTGACCAGCCACTGCCAGTCAGGATGCTGAGATCTAAATTTCATGAGCTAATCTGGTTCTACAGTGAAATGCCTCTCAGTTGGAAAATGCTGGTTCCGTTAAGACAAACTTTTCTCTGAAAAATTTGATTTTTTTTCGTGGAAGTTATTTTCAAAATATTGGTCAGAAGCCATCAGTCAGAAGAATTCTTATTCAGCATTTTTGAGACAAAGTTTTAGTTTCCATTTCAAAGCAACTTTTCCATTTTGTATTAAGAACTTTTCAAATGTTCTACGTCCCAGAAAAATATAGTATTTTCATTTTATTCCCAAAAATTAATTTGACCAGAAGCATTATTTTTCTCGTTTCAACATTGTCTTCTAAATAGTTTATTCTTTTTGTAATCTTTTCATCTTCTATTCCTAAAGAGAAAAAAAATTTGAATCACCAACTCTCCTTTGAAATACAAAAAGTTTGTTCCCACAGAGCCCGTTTTAACAGAGGGTATGTATTTCAGTGAATGTTCCTACCATAAAGAGCTTCCAGACAAAACTGATTTAAAAGAAATGTAATTTAAATTTCCTTTTCTGCATAAGCTTCTGCTGGTGCTCTCTATTGTTTCTAGATCTCTGTTCTTCATTCATAGCAGACTCATTCTGACCTCAAATCCCACTTCCTACTAAGCCTGGGAATAGAGATTCATAACTTCACTGGGTATCGAATAACATGGGTTTGTTAGAGATACTGCTTTTGCAACATTTAATAATCTTCCTCTACCCACTAAAGTCTCTCTGTCCCATAAGCATAAATGAGGACACTGTCTCTCTTTTCCTACTAAAATTAAGTCTACTTTGCAGGTCCCAACAAC
Source organism: Petroica traversi (assembly GCA_025920805.1). Classification (NCBI taxonomy): domain Eukaryota; kingdom Metazoa; phylum Chordata; class Aves; order Passeriformes; family Petroicidae; genus Petroica; species Petroica traversi. Next base: position 6,572,194 of record JAHLSL010000062.1, on the reverse strand, counting down.
CTCCTTTCCAATCCTCTGATAAATATCTGATTAAACTCAGGGCATTTGTTCACAATCCCTGTTCAGCTTGAAATTTGCTGCTTCTCTATGAAGCCTGAAAGACATCTTGCCTAAACTGAAAGCTTGTCTGCTTTTTCTGACTACACTGTTCGTCCAATAAGAGAAAGTACCTCCACCTGCAGACTTTACCCTGCCTTTTATGGCAGCTGTATTTTACAACAAATATTAGTCTTAGGGACAGACATCATGAAGCAGGGCATGAGACAGCAGGAGGAGAGCAGAACACCATCTGTATGCCAATAGTCCATGTTGTAGGCCCTGCAACAAGATTCAGGGGGCCAAATACAGGCATATCTGCTTGTATCCTGAGATGTTTGCTGAGATGGTCCCACTCCTGGTGCCAGGATAAGGCCAGGCTACTTCACACAAAGTCTGCTCTTCCATAGGAACACATCAAGCCACATCATAGAGAACAGCCCCCCATGCACATTCCATCTTTTAGAGAGTTGTTAAAATAGGGCAAGAGGGTCTTCTAATTTGGAGAAACCAATACAACTAGAGCTAAAAGCCTTTTGAATACCCAGTGAAGAACAAAGCCAAAATCTAATGGTCCTCCCAACTTCGTAACATATAATCCTGCTTCCAGTTCTTCATCGGATAAGAATGTTTTGTGCACATTGGGCCAATTTATTCTGGAGCAGAAAGCTGCAGCCACACAAGGCCTGCCCCACTGTTTCCTGTGGGAGTCACTAAAAAAATCTTCTGTCCTTCCATTCCCCTGACCAAAATATTTCTAAACAATCTGGGAGGATCTTGCACTCAACCATGTGACTACATTTAGAAAGCAAACAGACAACAGCAGACATCACCAGGGGATGCACATTCATTCCTTCTGTATCTCGCTGGAGTTTTTATGGAAGAGAGCTTAACCTTTCTTTGGCTTGCAAAGTCCTAACCAATTAACTGCTATTTATACAAGATAATTCCTTGTAATTGTAATAGGAAGAAATTCCCTCTATCCAAATCCTTAGAAGGCATAAGAAATACAAGAACAATAAACAGTTTCAAGCGCTGAATATTTGACGTCTTCTACTGAATTTTAGAATCAGGGTGGATTAATTATTCCGCCATAAATTCTCTTCTACTTCAGAACATAATGTGTACCCAGGGAGCTATGATGGAATTGTGCAATCTGTTGGTCATTTCCCCATGTAGATTAGACCTAAATCTTATTTTCCTGCACTTCCTCAACTACTGTCTTGCTTCAGATAAAGTTTAAAGAAAGGGAAAATCATCCCATGTGCATGAACTCTTCTGCCAAATTAAATTCAGTAGGGCATTCTGTTTGTAAATCTTAAAAGCTATTAGGTGGAGTAGATTATTCAGCAAATCTTAGAGATAATTCATTAATTTAGGATCTATATAGAAGATAATGCTCCGAATAGGAGAGATTACCAAGCAAAACTTTTGTAACAAAGGAGATCAAGCTGAAATTAAGCCTGTGGGGAAATCTTTCTTTCATAGTTTGAGTTTTCTCTTCTACCTAAGCCTGTTTCATCATTATGAGGGGATTACCAATTAATAGCCCAAGTAAAGGACTTAGGACGCCTGAGCTTCATTTTAGGATACAACAGGAAAGGAGATGGGTTACGAGAGAGCAATGCCTGAACTGCCTCCATTTCCATAAAAAGTTCCTGTGGGCATTTGTTACAAATGGAGATGAGAGCTTCGACAAGTCCTGCCTTTGACTCAGATTTCTGGCAGTAGCTCTCTTTGGGGCAGCTGCACCCCAGATTGCTCTCATTTGCAAGCTCCCAATAATGACTGATTAGGTCTATTACAAAATTAATTCTTTATTGAACAGATACAAAATTAACAGTCATAAGACTTTAAACAGGCTACTTACTACACCCTTAAGGGGGTTATCTTAGATATTGTACCGGCCCCTTTCCACTGCAACCTAGACTTGCTCACAACAGGCTGCACCATGGGCAGTAGTGTCAAAATTTTGTACCCTTGACAGGCAGACTAAATCCCTCCTTGGGTTTTTCCACAGGAGGCCCCCAACCCAACCCAACAGACTATTTTATTCTCTTTAGTATGTGGCTTCCCTTCCTGGGAACATTCAGCATATTTGTCTCTGGAGGGGCTGTGCAGCTCTCTCTGTTTCCTTAGTCACCCTCAACCTTTCCTATAGTCCCATCACAGCCAACACCTGCTCCTGCTGAGCCCCTTTTCTACCTTCCCACCCCTTGTCCTTTGTGCCTCTAAAGCAGGATATCTGCAACAGGACCAAGAAAGATGCCATGGCAGTTTAGCTCTGCTGCAGTGTCAGTTTCGATCACTACGTGAGTTGTAAGCAAACTCACAGAAAAGTTACAGCAAGCTTGGAACCAAGGTGTAGGAGCTGGTGGATGGTAAAATGATGTGGTGTGAATTGTTGCAATCAGAACAATCATAAAACCAGTCTCTGAATGCTCTGAAAAGCAGCCAAGTAAGTTGTCCTGAACTGCAGTATATAGAAAACATCAGAATTGTCATGCTAGTTTCACATTATTTCATGACCTTCCTGACAACTCCATCCTCAGACAGGCACTAGTTTATTCACAAGACTGGATATATAACAAAATAATTAGTATTTCAGAGAGGTATGATGTAGTACAGATACCTAGGGGACCCCAGGGTGTCCTAAAGAAGTGGAAAGAGGTCACCTGTGAGTCAGAGAGTTTTTCGGTTGGCTTAAAAGAGATCAGCATGTAACCTTAAAAATGCATAATGTTCAATAAGAAAATCAGAGGTCACTGAGTTTTTGTCACATTTTTAAGATGATTCTGCTATAAAATAAAATCCTCTTTGCTGCCATGAAAGCACCATCCAAAATATGATAGCCTTGATATTGTTGAGTCTGCAACAGAATATAAACACATTCTATTGGCAACATTGCATGAAATAACCGCTTTCAAGTGACCTTCAGAGTGGTAACACAACAGATCATATTCTTCATTATTATTATTTCCAGGCTGTTCACCATAATATGTGAAGTATGAGCCAGACAAGCAAAATTGCATCTCACTGAGCTGATTTTTAATGTCTTGATTTGTCAAGTAATGGGGTGACTGTTGGCATACATGATTCTCATTCACATGCATTGGTGATAATTGCAGGAGAGTATCCTCAGCAGCTATTTTTCAAGCACTCAGTATTGACGATTATCGTGAAGAATTTCCCAGTCTGTCCTGGATATAATTAACAGCTTGAGAAAAACATCTTATTTACTGCTATTGCTAAGCTCTTCTGAATACACTTTCAGGATGGTGGATTGACTAGTGCATGCAATCTTTAAAGGATCAGATTGATGGTGCGTGCTGAGAAGACAAAAGGCTCTCTTTGACAAATAACAAGAAGTCTAGTTTGTGGATTTCACTGAAGAAGGGCTTCAGGTATTGAGAGGAATAAATGCCGCAGTGTGGTGGGCTGTATTTTAACTCTGTGCATGGGCTTGATCAGCAGCACTGGAAAACTCTTTCAAACAGCAATTTACACAGTTCGGGAGGGGAAAAAAAAGCTTCTGTTCATTGTTTGCACATTAGAGTAAATAACATTTGATGACAGGAAAAGGAACATTTGGCTCTCTCCGCCCTAGGACTCTGAATTTGTCTTTTAAATTGCTCACTTATGGTTATGCAGTGGATTCTTTAATGTCTTTTTTGTAGAATCCTGGATTTCAAGGTTGCTGTTTTTTTTTTTAAATTAGTGCACCCCTGGCCCACCTTGGGATGTTTGGCAGGGACTAGAAAAGGTACAAAGGCTGAATTGATGTCTGCCTCTGCCCCACCAGAGCTGTTGGCTTTTAAAATAACCACGCCTGATTACAGGCTGGCCATGGACTGACTGCAGGGGCTCAGCTCATTAAAACTGGACTTGAATAATACAACTCGACCCATTTACACAACCCAAGTGATCAGTCCCTATTTTTACAGAGGAAAATGCCTAAAGAGGCTGAGTGTGGTCTCCAAAGCACTGGAGGGTTATTCTCCTCACCAGCTTTCCATCTGCCTCTCATAAGCACTGGGAGTGTCAGGTTTAGCATCCCGGTATCTGCTGATGACAGAAACATTTTCTGCCACAAAAGCTGGGCTGTTGTCACCCGTGGCTGTCCCCAGCAGACCATGCTGCTCTCTGGGGGCTTGCTTGGAGGTCACATATTATGGGCAGAGCTGCCTGCCCAATAGACTCGCAGCCACAGGGCTATGGCTGCTTTGATTGTTATTAACAAGCACTCAAATAGTATGCTTAAATTTCACTGTAAAAGCTCCCCCTCCCTTCTCCCTTGTTTCTCCCAGAGGAGAAGGTGGCTGCTAGCCAAGCAGCTTTTTTAAGGCATGTTTGTCAGACAGGTGCCTCTAGACCTATTTTCTGGGAGGGAAGGAGAGGTAACGCCAGAGGAAGCCATAGCTGCTGAACCTGTGCTGGGTCACGTAGACTTTGCAGTGGTCTGCATTCCAGGAGGATCTCATCCCACGGCTGGGGATCCTCTGCACCGACACAGAGCTGCAGTGTGAGTCCTGGTCACCCCTCCAGCAGTGTTTGCAATCTCATTTTCCTTAACTGTTTTTGTTAAAGTTGAAAAACAAACCAGACATAAATCTTTCCATTGGTTTTGGTGCCTTGTTTTGTTGGCTTTTTTTTCCCAAACCCCAAATATAGAGCCGAATTGAACCTGACAGTGTTTTCTTTATGTTCATCATAATCTTGCTGCTAATTCACCTCATGCCATGCTGGAAATATGCCTGACAAGTGTTTTTAACTTGAAGAGAAAGTACCAGAAAAAGCTATATCACTTGCAAATTAATGAATGCAATTTTTTTCCTTTTTGGAAAATGATCTGCTCTCATTTTCAACACCCTGTTCTTGTAGATGTTATCAGCATGAGAAAATCAAGGTAATGCTGCAGTAGGCTGTTCATAGATCAGCTAAGAACCATTCCAGGTCTTTTCGTGTTTGTTTGTTTGGGTTTGTTTCAGTGCACAATGGTTTACAAATACCGCAGTGTCTCAGGTGACTTTGGACAAGATTCTGCCACTTTGTCCCCATTATATACTGTGTTACTACTCAGCTCCAGATACCATACTCTGTCTAGACAAGGCTGTTAAAGCCATTTTGTTACCTCACTCCTGTTAGTGATCTGGGTCCTTGATTTTCCTGAACCCCAAAGTGCCCTAAATAAGCATCCTTTTTTACACCTGTTTTCTCAAAACTGTGGATTTTCACACTCTTCACCAATTCTACAGGGATTTAGGAAGTCAAGCGGAAAGACAAAACTTTTGAATTTTCACAGTAAAGTAATAAAAAAAACTTGTATTTGCGCATAAAATAAATAAAAAATATTAAAAAAAAAGACAGAGAGAAAACAGGAACGGGGAGGAGGGAAAACAACTTTGAACACATTGAGTAGCAAAATAAAAATTCACTAATGAAGCTGGAATGAACATTCCAGTGTAGACCATTTCAGAAAATAACTGGGAAACATAAACATGTGCTCATCTCATCTCCTTTAGGGCCCTGTTGGAGAGGAAATGCAACCATGGAGGAACTTTCAAAGCAAAGCACAGGATTTCTGGTTCTCCTCCTGTTTTTGTCTCTTGGACACAGACCAGAGCAGCACAGTGGTATTCACAATAAATATTACTCGCTGGCCAGGGCCAGCAAGAGGAAGAATTTAGGTTCAAGCCAAATTTTATGACTGGCCTGGTGTGCCCTGACACCCAGAACCCTCTGTGTAGGGAGAGGGGTAACTGAGTTCTCTCCTCTTGTGTCGTCTGTGCATGTGACCTGCCCATGCTCTGCTGCAGCACCACACAAAGCAGAGGCACGACAGAGCACTCCTTGTTTGAGTGTGTTCCCTCTGTCTCTGGTGTGTCTAGGCAGAAATGCTACTTTTGATCAGATTCTCGAGACAGAGCTTCTGCCACAAGTCAGGCTGCCTCTGTAGGGCACGACAGAGACCAGAGGGGTGGGGAACACACTGCATGCAAATATCACATCCACCCCAAACCTGCCAAGGGGTTGCTGAGCTATACATTTACTGACACATGCAGAAATTTTTAACAGAAAATATGTCATATTTTGGCCCAAGCATTCTAATTTTATGCAATAATAAAAACTGCTGACAATAAAAATTCAGTTCAGTAGCTGCTGAAAAAGCTGATTTCAACCAGAAAAGAAAGACTCTTTTACCAAAGCTTGCAATTACTGCACTGCAATGAGTTAATACAGATTACAGCCTGTTAAAAGGACAGAGATTAACCAGCAGATATATGTAGGGAGGTTTATGCTAGCACCTACTCCTACAGGGTATGAGTCAGGCCAGTGCTGTTGCTCTTTCACTTCTATAAGCATTAAACATCTTTGCGAGCTTTTGAGCTACTCCAAAATTTCAGGTACAGTTTTTCAACTGACTAACCAGCTAAAATGTCTGCATGGCAAGAGAGACAAGCTTTAAAGAAAATTAACACAGGTAAGAGAGAAGGAAAGAAAAAGAAAAAGAAAAAGAAAAAGAAAAAGAAAAAGAAAAAGA